>LNAC01000008.1:7521210-7537767 GCA_002007465.1 Ailurus styani | reverse complement strand
CCCCCCCCCCGGTGACCACAGGACCCGCTGACCACCACCCCCTTCGGTGGGCTCTCTGCTCAACAGCTGGGAGGCCTGTGAGGACCCGAGCCCCTGTGGCACCCACCGCCCCGGCTGGCACCTCTCGTCCCTCCCACCTGTGTGGGCACCTGGGGCAGTGCCCAGCCTCCCCGCCCCGCATTCTGGATGCTCCCGGCTCACCTGCCTAGGGTCTCATCTCGAAGCTACCTTCTCTGGTGGGCTACTGTCATGAAACAGAATGAAGCCCTGACACATGCCACAATGTGATGAACCTTGCAAACGTGACACCGAGGAAGCCAGTCACAAAAGGCCACAGAGCGCATGATTCCACTGGTAGGAAACGTTCAGAACAGGCAAGTCCACAGACACGGAAAGCAGACTGGTGCTTGCCAGGGGCTGGGGGAGGGGGTGGGGAGTGACAGCTCGTGGGGATGCGGTATCCTGTGCTGTAAAGGAAACGTTCTGGAACTAGAGAGAGGTGGTGATTTCACACTCACACTGTGAATGTAACCCATGCCACTGGATTCTTCCCTTAAATGGCTAAAATGGCAAATGTTATGTTACGTATATTTTATCACAATTTTTAAAAAGGGGAGGGGCCCCTGGGTGGCTCAGTGGGTTAAGCATCTGCCTTTGGTTTAGGTCATGATCCCAGGGTCCTGGGATTGAGGCCGAGTTGGTCTCCCTGCTCAGCAGGGAGTCTGCTTCTCCCTCTGCCCCTCCCTACTCACTTGTGCTCTCTCTCAGAAAGGAAGGAAAGAAAGAAGGAAAGAGGAAGGAAGGGAAGAGAAAAGAAGAGACGAGAAGGGAAGAGAAGAGAAGAGAGAAAAAAGTAAGGAAAGAAGGGAGGGAGGGAGGAAGGAGAAAAAAAAGAAAGGGGGAAAAGGTACCTTCTCCTCGAGGCCGGCCCTGAGCCCGCCCCCAGACTTCTGGTCATGTTCATTCTCTTTTCTCTGGAATGTAATTTCACTAGAGCAGGACCCTGGTCTGTCAGTAAATCTTGGGTTGCAGGGAGCCAGGAGGCAGGCCGGCTGGACCTGAGGACCAGCACCTGGGGCAGGGGAGGGCGTCAACTGCTCCCTTCCGACCACAGATGATAGAAAACCCAAACCAAGCCTTGCAAGGAGTCATGTCCACAGCAGGCAGTGCAGGGCTCGTCCCCGCTGGCACTGGAGCGGACCCAGCAGGGGCAGAGACACCGAGCTGAGTGGCGTTGTGGGCACACAGCCGCAAACTGGGAACCAGCTAAATGCTCACCGCAGAGGCCGAGGGGCTCCTGCCTTAGTGCTTCACTCACAGGAGGATAATCCTGGCCAGGATGTCAACGGAGAATGGTAGAACTTCTATTACCAGGAAAAAATACAAACCCAATCCGCAGCAAAGTTCGGAGCGCACGGCAGACGGAAATCAAGAGCACATGGAATGAGACTACGGAAGAGAGCAGGGAAGCCGGTGTCCGGGGATCCCGTGCGCGAAGGGACACAGGAGCAGACAGAACCGCAACACCGACCCCGCTCCGCTCAGCCCTGCCCCTCACTGCCATCGCCGGGAACAAATCTGGCGTGAACAACATCGACGTGAAAATAAGTCTGAAATTTTAATGAATTTGTGACAAGTCCTAGAAGAAACAATTCACAGTCTTAGCATAAAATGACTATTAAAAAACCAAACTGAATTGAGAAAATGAGCAGCATCTCAGCCCATTTCAGATCCCAGCTGGCAAGCAAAGGATGGAGCCCGCCGCCCGCTGCGGTTCTGGGTGTTTGAGGTAATCAGCTGCACGGGCAGTAAAGACTTGAGTGCCCAGGAACCACGGCCAGCCACCCGGTCCGCTTTTCGGCTCGTCCCCAAAACTTAATTAGATGCATCTGAGTTGACGCTGCCAGCGTCTCCAGCAGGCGAAGCGGTGGACACTGGGGGGGCGGCTCCCTGCCAGCCGCCCCGGGCCTGGAAAGACAGAGACTGAGCATCAGAAGACAGATGGCCCGTCCTGCCCCCACCTCCTCCAAGAAGAACCCAGAAGAGGAGGCAGGAGCCCGCGGAGGGACTGAGGGGCCCTGCTGGGTCACAGCTAGGCTCGCCACCTGAGCCCCGACGTGCTTCCCCAGCGGGAAAGGGCCTCCGCTGGCCACCCGCCGGGCTCCGGTCAAGGACTGATGTGGCATGTGGTGCAGCCGAGGTTTCTACACGTTCTGAGGGGGAGGCACACCCAGTCCGGCCTGGAGCCGATGACAGTCCCTGAGCCATTGTGGCCAGATGCAGTGAGCCGGAAGGGCGTAGGAACCCCGGACGCTGGTCCGGCTGGGCGGCCAGAAGGGGAGCAGCCACGGTCCCCGGCGTGGGGCTCTGTCTGCGGTGCAGGGACAGCAGCGGGACACACAGCCTTGGGATGTTTGTCCACAGGACACGCCCCCTCCCACCGCAATGGAAACCACCACTGAAACGGGCTCTCGGCGGGCCGTCCGCTCGGTGGTGAGGCCTGTTTGCAGCCCACGAGAGCAGGGCCGCTCCCCTTCCCAACACGCGCTCCGGGGCGGCTTCGCTCGGAGCCAAGTGCTCCCAGGTGTGCAGATGTCACACCTTCCATGTGACCCTGAGGGCTCACTGGGCCCCTCCTGAGTTGGAAGTTTCCTCCTCCCCTTCCTCTCTCTAGCATTTTCCCTTAACAGGCTGAGCCCTCCGGTGGGCGCCCTCTACCTTGTCTGACCCCACCAGGCCGAAGACCCTGGCCCTCGCCCCTCCCCGCCTCAGCTCTCTCCTCGCCACGTGTCCCCCGACACTGCCACTGTGCCTGCGCTGTAGAGGACAGTGTCAGGTGAACGGATGGACAGACTGCTGGCTTCCTGAGGGGGCCGCCTCATCCCGTGACACGGGGGTGCCCGGCCCCTCCGTCTGGGAGCAGGTGGGACAAGCACCGGTCTCAGGGGGACACCCTTCCCTTGACGGACACCGCAGTCCTGTGTTCCAGGAAGGAGGCCACGAGCGGTGGACGGAGGGCTCCATCCGCAGGACTGAGGGGTGACAGGTAGTGTCCAGCCAAAGGGCAGCCCAGACATTCCTCGGGTCACAGGGTGAGGGCAATAGCTTTGGGCCGGGCAGCCTCAGCCCCCGGGGATGGCTCTCTTGAAAGAGCATCTGTGCCCCCCCCCACATCAGCGGGGTGTCCACACCAGATCAAGGACATTCCTGCTTACTCTGTGGGGTGGACAGGACCCTGCCTCATGGTCCAGGGAAGCCACATCGGGACTCAGGCAGCTCCAGATCTCCTGGGGCTGCTTCTAGGGGAAAGGATGGAGCGAGTCTATCAGTGCCCTGCTCTCATACTCACGCCCATCATACCCGAGGCACTGAGCCCCAGGAAAGCACAGAGCAAGACGAGGCCGGGCCACCTGGTGGTGCCAGAGCTCCCCGCTCCCGCAGGGGCTCACTGTGAGCTGTGGGCTTCCCCTGGCCCGTGGCCATGGGACAGGCCTCGCCCTGAGCCCGGTCCTACCAAATGGCACCAGGGGGGATTCATTCCCTGCACCAACTAGGGGCTGCAGGTAAATCAGTGGGGGGTCAGCTGGCACTGTAGGGTATACTTGTGTGAAGGGAAAGGTGTCTAAGGCCTGGCCAGATGCTGCACAGCCATGCACCCACACGGACACCTGCACGGACACGTCACAGCTGTGCCTGTGCGGCCTCTTCAGGAGCCCTGGTGACGGACAGCGGGATGCTGGGAAGGCACCAGGGCCCATGAGAGGGATGGGGCCCCCCGATCCTGGCTAGCCCCACCACTGCCTAATACCCTGAGAAAGTTCCAGAGGGCACGTCCGAGATGCCTGTGATCCCTGACTCATCATCTTCCCACTCACTCAAATGGATCTTCACTCTGGTCCAGCTGGGCCTCGGGTAAGGGGACAGCGGGCTGGCAAGGCCAAGGCACTGACGTGGTGCAGAGTCTGAGCCTAGTAGTGCTCCATGCTCCAATGGCCAGGGCCTTGGCTGCCTGTCCCCTGCCACCCCCCAGGGTACAGATACCCGCTGGGAGGGAGGGCTCCTTCCCAACAGCCACAAGCCATAGCCCTTGCCTCGGGTGCACCACTCGGCAGCTACTGGGAGTTACTGAGTCCTGGGATTGGGAGTGAAGGGCACAGGTCTCTGCAAAGTGGGTTCCACAAAGCCGTGTCCCTGAGGCCACTCTGCAACCTGTAGTCATCAAGACAAGGGACCAAGCATCCAGTGGGCCCTTCCTCATTGCTGGAACCTCTTAGGGAGCCTTATGGAAGCTGAGAGGTGGCTGACAAGATGGCCCACTCCCAGAACCCACCACCCACCTGGGCTCTGCATCTCTGTCCCAACACTGAGTTGGAGACCCCAAGGGCATCCTCGGATGATGCCCTGAGACTCACCTGGGACCGCAAGCCGCCTCCCACAGGGGCAGGGCGGAGAGAGGCCGGGGTCTGCAGGGTGATAAGCGCATCCCCGGCACTGGTCAGTGGGAAGGCACCAGAGGAACCTAGAAGGGTTGGGAGATGTCAGGACAAGTGTTCCGGCCCCAAAAGTTACAGAGGCTCCTCTGGTGGATCTACCAGCCCCTCAGCCAGGAATGCGGCTCCCATTAGCCTCACCTCCAGAGAGAAGGTCTCCCCCCCCGGCCCTTCCTGCGCAGCTCAGCGGGCCTGGCCACGCACGAAGGTCAGTCCCTGGGCTGGGCAGCCTCACTCACCGGAGCTGGGTGTTGATGGGCAGCTGGCCTGGCTCCCCAGGTTTCCAACTTTGGTGGGGTCCACTGCCATTTTAGTCGTATAAATAGTAGCCTCTTCTTGAAACTTCCCCATGTTCTTTTTATATCGGATTCTTTTGTTGCCAAACCAGTTGGAAACCTGTGGACACAGAAAGAAGTCGCTGGAAAAGCTGACCCAGTAATGAGATAACGTGAACATAGGGTGGGCTCTCTCGGAGGTGCCCATGCTCCCACGGCCATGAGGAACATCTCTGAGTGGCAACATGCAGCCCTGGGGCCGGGCGAGAGGCGGGGACAGAGAGGCCAGTGCTGAGTGAACCATGGGCCCAGGGACATGGTCACAGTGGGTGGGGTCACCCCACCCCAGGTGCTGCCGGAACGGGGGCAGGAAGGAGCTGGGGGAAACAGCGCATCTGACACGTGGAGAGCCGAGCTTCCACTCCCTGCGGGGGCAGGAACAGACTGAATTCTGGATTGCTCTTTAGGGAAGGTGAGAGCCAGGGAGCCACCCATCCCCGGGCACCCAGCAACCCCATTCCTGGGAATTCAGTCTCAGGAAAGGCCACATCGGATCCCCAGCTTCTCAGAGGATGGCTAACCGACAGGGCAGTGGGGAGGAGCCAAGCACTGAGCTGAGCGCCTGTCCAGTCCTTGCAGCAGCTGACAGCCGAGGTCACGGCCATCCTACAAGCCAGCGGGCTCGGCAGGTGCGGGAGCCCCAGGGCCGAGCGGGCCGAGCCCAGCTGACCCCAAACCTGCACCAGGACCAGGCCACGGCTTCTCCCTGGGGCCGTTCTCTGCAGTGGGGTCATCCTGGGCCCTGGCGGTTGCTGAGCAGGCCCCCTGGCCTCCACCCACCAGATGCCAGCAGTGTCCCACCCAAGGGTCTTGACAATGAAAATTTCCCCTGGAGGCAGAATCAGTGAGTCCCTGGGCCAGCGCCTTCCTATGGAAACGGGCATGAATGGAAACAGTTCAATATCCCGAAGTAAGGCCTGGGGCCCTGCAGTGAAGTATGTGTGGTTTAACGAACAGAACAAACAGTGGCAGGGTTTCGATGACCTTTTCTCTTTTAAAAATGTATTTCTTTAATGTCCCTACCCAAGGGCTCCACATTATCCTCTCCACGTTAGCCATGAAAGGGAAAAGCCCTGTGGGCGCTCCCTGCCCCTGCCCCCGCCCCCNNCCCCCGCCCCCTCCCCTGCTCCCACCCCCATACCATGTCTCCTCCCGCCTGCCCCCAGGTGTGAAGGTAGCCAGAGCAGCACTTGGTCCCCTCCACCTACAAGGAATGTGCTGGAACGTCTCTGTGGAGCTGAGTTTGCAGAGGAATGGCAGCAAGCAGTTTTCCATGTTAACTGGCATCTTAGGGGGGGCGAGGCAGGGAGGCTGGCCCTGTTCTGGGCACATCAGGGGCCCCGTGGCTAGTCCCGGGGCCAGAGCTGGTCCCGGGCCAGCCTCTGGTCTCTCCATGGGGAGCACCCCAACACAGTCACCTCAAGCAGGTGTGGGCATCGCCCAGGCTCTCAGATATCCTCTCGGATTTGTTGGCAACTGCCCATCTCAGACGAAGTCCCGCCCTAACACCCATCTGCTTTCCAGAGGCGCTGGAGCCTGAACCGAATCGGGCTGTTCTTCAGACAGCTGCACGACGGCAAACGAGCTGCCGCGCCTGGCGCTTCCCGAGGCCCCAGAGGTGCGGCCCTGGCTTCAGCGCTGGCCTTGGTGCCGAGGACGGCAGGGCAGCGCCAGGGCGAAGGAGGTCAGATGTGACTGGGACGCCAGCAAGGTCCTGCTGCCTGGGGGCCCCTGCAGGCCTCCTGTGTGCCCGTCATGAAGTCGCAGCTGGACTTGGGCGGGGCCGGGACAGAAAGTTCTGGCTGAGGGCACGGGCTCTGGAGGCGGCCAACTGGGCTGGAAAGTCAGCCCCCTCCAGCAGGTGGTGACAATCAGTGAGCTGGCATTCGCACAGTCAGCCCCGCTGCCAGCCGTGGGGGGCGGGCGGGGTGCTGCCCTGGGGGTGCGGCCTGATCCTACCTCCTCAGCCGCCTGTACCCACCATTCCCGCTTGAAAACCTTCTGAGATGTTTCTTGGGTTCTCCCCTCAGCTCCCCCTCCCTGGGCCCCAGGTCCACCGAGGACACTGGAGGGCCAGACCACCGGGGCCTCCCAAGGCTGTCTAGGTCTCATCTCCAATCTGCACCCCCGTCCCCACGTGCAGCCAGACGGAGCCCGATATCGCACCGTCCTGGCCACACGCCCCGGGCCGCCGGGGAAACAACCAAGCACGCGTGCACGCGAACTTCTCCCAGCACGGCGGAACCGGCACCCCAGCATGAGAGCTGGGCTGTCATGTGAGGTCCTCATTTTGCTCCAAGTTGTTTTTCCTCCCCTGTGCTAACACATGCTCAGCTCTCTTCCGCAATGCAGGACATCCCTGTGATACAAGCCTGGTGCTCGGTCCCGAGGGCCACACCCTCCACTCCACTGGCACCGCCTCAGGGACCTCGCACTCCGCCCCGTGCTCCACATGGTCAGTGAGCTTCCCTGGGTGTCCTCATTGGACATGGCCTTCTCCCCCTCCTATGTGCAGGGAGGCCCATCACCTGGGAGACCGTGATGCCGCCCTTCCTGGCCAGCTCTTCTTTGGCTTCTTCGCTGGGGTAAGGGTTGCTCAGATGCGAGTAAAAATACTCGTTCAGCACTTCTGTGGCCTGCTTGCTGAAGTTCCGCCGCTTGCGCCTGCAAAGATGCATCTGCTCAGCCTCAGCCAGTGCGCACCCCGGCCTCTAGGGACGCCCCTGTGTCCCCGTCTGTGATTTCCTAGAGGTCAGCACTTTCTTTCTTTTTTAAAGATTTCATTTGAGAGAGAGTGCGCGTGAGCAGGGGGGACGGGGAGGGGCAGAGGGAGAGAGAGAGAGAGAGAGAGAGAGAGAGAGAGAGAGAGAGAGAGAGAGAGAGGCAGACTCCCCGCTGAGCAGGGAGCCCAATGCGGGACTCGATCCCAGGACCCCGAGATCATGACCTGAGCCAAAGGCAGATGCTTAACCCACTGAGTCACCCAGGCGCCCCAAAGTCAGCACTTCTGATCGCCTCCCAAGAGGCTGTGTGAGGGCTGCACCCCTGGCCACATCTGGAGCCCCGGGACAGGCTGGGAGGCCCCCAGAACTTAAACCCAAGTCAGCTGCAATTCAGTTCTTCCTCTTAAGAGCCCACCCCGGGGTCATGGGCAGTATGTAGGGCCTGACCTGGCATCGAGGAACCGTGATCGCAGGGTCATCACAGCCTCGCAGGTGCTCTGCTTCAGCTGCATCTGGATGGCATTGAACTTGCCGTGGATGACACCGACCATGCGCTCGATCTCCTTGGGCGAGACGGGCCTCATCCTGCTCTGCTCCCGGAGGAGGTTGGTGACATGCGTGGTGAACTCACAGCAGGCCTGGGGTGGGGACACACGTGCCAGCCTGTGACTACCCAGCAGACTGGCTCGGGGCTCCACGCGGGATCAGCCACCTGCCGCCCCCTGCAGCTCCCACACAGGCTGGCTACTGAGAAGTGAATGCAAAGGGTTTCCAGCAAAAATCAGCCACCTCTGCTGTGAGACCAAGTGCATGTACTCCCTGGTCTGTGCCACAAAAGAAAGGTGGTTAGCGTTCCACATTTTGCTTTGACAAATGCGCATTCACATGATAGAAACTCTTCCATGCAGAAAGATCACCTGTTCATATTTCTCTAGCTCAGAGTGGTAAATCTGTCGGATCTGGGACAGCTTGGCCCTGTAGTCAGAGTGCTCAAGGCTATTGTCATTTGGACAGCCACCTGGTGTTGCTGCGCTCGCCGCGGCCGCCGATCCTCCTCTTCCTCGCCTCTCCGGCCTGGATACACCCTCGGCCTGCAGCATGTTATCCAGCCTCATGAGCTGAGCACTGGGGGGACCTTCTTTTTGAATGCCACGGATGCTTAACACTAGATAGGAGAGATGGGACCAGATCAGTGTCCGCCGTCTGCACGAAAACTACCACAACAGACTATTAGCACTGGCATATCTGAACCCCTGAGGGGAAAGGAAAGCTTCCTTTTATCCGGTAAGAGACAGTGAGTTACCCACTTTGACAGCGGTCCGGGTGCCGCACAGGAGTGCAGTGCAGGGAGTGCACACAGGCCACCGTTCAGTGTAGCCGTGCAGGCGGAACTTAGAGTCTGCTGTTGGGCACACAGGGAAGGTCTGTGCAGGTTTGGGGTGGGATCTGAAGCATCCAGAAGGGAGGGGAGGGCACATTTCCAGATGCTCACACCAGCACGGGCATGGACGTGAACGTGAACGGCAGCCTGGTGTCCGTGTAGGGCTGTGTTGGTGTGCATCTGCTGTGACGAAGTGTGTCAGGGAGGGGAACCTGTTGCTATAAAGTCAGAGAGGAGGGACACCTGGATGGCTCAGTTGGCTAAGTGTCTGCCTTCGGCTCAGGTCATGATCCCGGAGTTCCGGGACTGAGTCCCAAATCGGACTCCCGGCTGAGCAGGGAGTCTCTTTCTCCCTCTGACCCTCCTTGTTCTCATGCTCTCTCTCTCACTCTCTTTTTCGAATAAATAAATAAAATCTTACAAAAAAGAAAAGTCAGGGGGCGCCTGGATGGCTCAGTGGGTTAAGCCTCTGCCTCCTGCTCAAGTCATGATCCGAGGGTCCTGGGATCGAGCCCCGCATCGGGCTCTCTGCTCAGTGGAGAGTCTGCTTCCCCCTCTCTCTGCCTGCCTCTCTGCCTACTTGTGACCTCTCTCTCTGTCAAATAAATAAATAAAATCTTAAAAAAAAAAAAGTCAGAAAGGAAAAACTTGATCCAGAGAGTACCAAAAAAGATGAACTAATCCACTTAGAGATTTTAAACAGAGAAACAAGACATTTGGCCCTAAAACTTGGGAGGCTGGGCCCAGCTGGGCTGAGAAGGGGGACCTGTTGGGGGCAGGGCTGGGCGGGCAGGGCAGGCAGTGGGGAGAGCTGCCACCGTCCAGGTGGACACAGGGCAGCTGCAGGGCAGCCCGAGGGAGAGTCCCCAGGATCCCTGACCACTGGACATGGGTATGAGAGGAAGAGGCCAGGGCTACTCCCAAGTTCATGTGGGCACACCATGGATGGCACCACATTCTCCCAAGCACAGTGGGCAGAGCGGCAGGAAAGGCTGATCCAGTCTGACACAGCCTGAGTCCCGGACCCGGTCAATCACAGACGCGAGGTAGCTGCTTACTGGGAGTTGGGGATGGACGGACCAGTTTGGTGGGAGACAGATATTCATGCGTCATCTGCATGTGGCGTGTGGGACATCTGCACATAGCCACCTGTGCCCGCAGCTACACTTATAAGGAGACCACGGCCCCTGAATGCTGGAAAACCCACACAGACAGGCAAAGGAGGAGGTGGAAAGAATGATCAGGTGAGTCAAGGAAGAACCAGAAGTAGTCACGGGGGTGAAGCGTGGGCTTAGTCATTAGGAGGCTGCCGTTAACCTCTGTAAAAGCAGCTGTAGGGTCTGGCGGGGTAGAAGCTGACGAGAAAGCTCCGGGGGACCGTGGGGGCCAGGCAGTGCAGGGAGGGAAAGGCTGCTGCAGGGGCTGCCGAGCGAGGCTCAGATCCGAGGAGAGTGGTCTTGCAGGAGCTGAACTGTGTTTGCTTCTTCAGTGACAGAAGAAGTGTCTGTGGCTACAGAGAAAGAAACAGATGGACTATCACTGCGGGGGAGAAGTGTCCCTTAGGGGAAGGAGGCAGGGGATAGGAAAGGAGTGTTGAAGATTTTTAAAAATATACCAAAACAACTACAACAAAAAGAACCCATGGAGCTTGCCTTTCACAAATGAAAACTCTCAAATCAGGCAAATACCCCAGCCTTTCCTTGTCTCTCTCTACAGGTAGGTAGGTATTCGTGCAGACTTTCTCAGAGGAGAGTTTTGAAATGCTGATTAACAAAGAAAAAGTGCATATCCTTTGATCTCCAAATTACTGTTCTTAGAACGTGTCCTACAGGAACACCGACACAGACAGATGCCATATTTACAGGACGCACACTCCCCACACTGATTTTGAAAAACTGAGGGCAATCCACTTGGGACCCCTCTCACTCTAGAGAGCTTTTTTTCCCCTTCCTTTCTGTTCTGATCTTCACTTAATAAGCTTCCATTTCACTTCAAAAAACCCCAAAAAACCTGAAACCATGCAAATGTCCACGAATAAGGAGACAACATGCCTGTCGTACCGGGGCCCTGTGGTGTTAGCCAGGCAGATGCCTTGGGGTGCTGTTATGGTAAGCAATCACACCCTACAAGCTTTCGTCCTTTACAACTGGACATTTTTGCAAATGTACATATATGAGTGAAAGCAAAACTTAAAAAAAAAAAGCGACCCCATGCTTTGGTTATAGCTGTGGACGTGGCTGTGCAGAGCACACGTGTTTGGATGTCACTTCAGCTGCTTGCAAAGTGTGCTTTGCCCTCCACTAACCCCTGCAGTGCAGCTCTGTGTCTCCCTCAGCACCAAGCCCCTGTCGTCCCAATTATGGTCATTAGATACTCATTACCACCAATTACAACAAGCTCATTTCCGGTAGGCTGTTCCACAGCATCTCAGATGCGCTTCTCGGCACCCGCAGGGGCCCTCAACTGGTGACTGGGAGGCCTTGGGGACCAGGAGCTCAGCTCAGGACACTGTCTGCTCAAGACACTTGGAGAAGGAGGTAGGATCTCAAATACAGCCCCCAAACCCACGCCCTGGGTCAACTGCCAGAGTTCCTTCTGTTCCCAACTTACTGAAGGTGATAAAAAAACAAACAAACCCTGGTAAATCAAACAATGAAAGGAAACTGTGAATATCAACACGTTTGTTTTTTAAAGAGATAATATGGGAGTGTTAGGGACTGAACTGTGTCCCCCTAGTTCACCCATTGTAGCCCTGACTTCAGTGTGACTGTATCTGGAGACAAGTCTTGTGAGGAGGTGATTAAGATGGAATGAGGTTGTAGGGTGAGGCCCTCATCCTAGGTAGGGGGCAGCCTTCCAAGAAGAGGAAGCGAACCCTCCCATACCCCCAAGCTCGGTATGAGGGCAAGGCAAGAAGGTGGCTGTCTGCAAGGCTGCAAGGAAGCCCTCACTAGGAACCGAATCACCTGGCACCTTGATCTTGGACTTCTAGCCTCCAGAACTATGAGAAAATAAATGTCTGCTGTTCAGGCCCCCAAGCAGATTAAGATAGGAACATGATCCCAGGTTGCTTTTATTTTTCCCTCCTTCATGGAGCAAAGACATGGCTACTGGGGGAGACAGAAAGCTCAGAGGGAAAGCTTCCTTCGCCCTGACTCCCCCCATCCTGCTTGCCTATCCCTTTGCCCGTTCATGAGTGCTCTTGCTTGGCAACAAGACCGTGTTCCAGCTTCCTCCTGTGCCAAGGTGGGAGGCTGGGCAGAGCCATTGCCGGGCCCATACTCACACGGGAGGAAATCTAACCCATGAGTTGAGCCACAGAGACCTCAGATGCCCCTAACTGGCCCGAGACACGTGGCTGTGAATGTGTCACCCTGCGGGCTGCAGCTCCCAGCTGCGAGCGGAGCTGCCCTGAGCACCCGGCGGGATGGGATGGGACAGGAAGGGCCTGACCTGGAGCCTGCCAGGGTGCAGGACTCAGCAAAACACTGACCTCCCTTCCTCCCTGCTGCCGTCAGAAGCCTGCCCCCTCACCCACACAGTGGGGTCTCCAGCACCCACTGCCTGCGTGGATGAAGCTGAGAAAACCCGGAATGGAAAGATGCACTGAAACCAAGTGACAGGTGGCAACCGAACTGCTTTCCGAGGAGCCTTTGGACAACGGAAAGTCCAAGCCTGCTGCTGGGACCTCCAGCTTAGGGTCTAAAGCCCCGGAGTCTTGAGAACACGCTGAGCATCCAGACTCACCCTCATCTGGTCACACCAGCTCCCACATCCATCTGCCCGCAGGACCATTCTGTAAGTGACAGCATTAGTGTCTTCGTGGTCATGGGTGAGTATACTCATTAGGAAGAAAAGCCTGGGGACTTCCTGCTTCCAGAAACTTTGAGATGTTTTTTTGATTCCTTGCTGAGGGCTAAGTGCTGGGCATAAGCTGGGGCGTTGGGGTGACAAGTGGCTGCTGCCGGCTCCAGGGAGCAGTGGGGGCTGGGGTCACCTGCCACTACAGCTTGGCAGGAACAGGGCCTCTGGGCGACCCAGTGTGGTCACTGAGACCTGTGCTGAGCGCTCCCTTCCTCATTCTCGGGCTGGAGCTCAGCTCCCCTGGCTCCAACTTCTCTTGCAGTCACAGAAGCAAAGGAAATAAGGGAATTCTACAAGAAATTCTGGCAAAGTGCTCGTCCCAGCAGCCCCTGTCATCTTCTGTGAGAGCGTTTCCTCCCTCACACAATGCCTCTGGTACTGCAGAACATGGAAAGGGGTGGCAGGTGGTAAATAACCTTCTGTACCTGGACCCAATTATTTAAGAAAAAAACCCAAACAACTCCAGCTACAGGGAAGGCCTCAGTGGCCTGTGGTTGCTCTTTCTGCTTCTGTTGCTCCTGTCTTTTGGGTCTCCCCCACATCCTTCCCTTAGGATGGACACCAGTGGAGTGTGTACATGGCACCCAAGAGTCTTTTCTTAGGGAAATTTCATCTGATAGGCCAGAGGTTTCCCAAACTAACTCCACACTCACCTGGGGAGCCAGTAAACTACGCACACCCTTCACTGCCTCTGGCTGCAGAGACTGGAGGAGGGGCCCCTTCCTACCCTATCACGGACACCGGACTGATCCAGGCTGGGTCAGTGGCAGTTGGTGGAGGTAATGGGCAGTTTCCGAGCCTTACCGCCTGGGCACAGGAGGTGCTGCTGCTAGAACACCCCATCAAGCGCCAGGCTGGGGGCCCCAGCAACGGCCCCAGCACCCCCACCTGCAGCCCTCCGCAGTTCTTCCCTCCCAGAGCTCGGAAAACCCCTGCCAACCCTGCCCTTTGGAAATGCCCCCCCTCACCCACTTTCCTGCTCCTGGCTCCGGAGGCACACTCCCTGCTGCCAAGATCTGTAAACTATAAAGAGCCCGAGAGTAATTCTTTTGGACTCTGGGGGCCCTGGGGTCTCTTGTCACTACTGCTCAGTCTCTGTTGTAGCACCAAAGCAGCCCCAGACAAGAGTAAACAAATGAGCAGCTGGGCTCCAATAAACCTTTCTTTCCCAACACCATGGTCTAAGGAACCCTGCTCCAGAATGGGCACGTCATGGAGCCTACTGTGTACCCGAGGGGGGGTCTGTACGTGCTCAGGTCCGGGTAGGTCAACACCGTTGTATCACTGCCTTCAACGTCCTTTCCTCGGGGCCCCCTCTGGATCCTTCTCCCTTCTTCTGTGGGTGCAGTACAAAGGATTTTAGTTTGTTTAGTTCAGTTCCGATCTAGGTCAGGACTCCTCCAAAGGTGGCATCTGGTTTGTCACCTGTCCAGAAGCCAACAGAGATACACGCAGAAACTTTTATAGCAACGTGATGGAGTAATTTTGTCTGTTGAATCTAAAGAGACTTTGGGGCTTATTAATTTGTATGTCTGCTTTATTTTCCCTTTCCTTTTCCCAGAACTTCGTCTTGCTTTATCTCCCACTGGTACTGGATGGTGGTGAGCCAAACCCTCCTCAAGGCCAGAGCAGACTGAGCCCAGGTCACGGCCAGAAGCTCTGGCATGTCCCTGAGATGCCCCAGCCTCAGATCCAAGCTCTGGGGTTCCATAAGAACAGTCCAGAAGCGACCCTCTCGGGGAGTAAGCCTATTTCCTCCCCCACGTTTGCAGGAGTCCTGTGTCTCTGTGCATCATTATTGTCTTCAGTGTCAGGCAGAGATGGTGCTGTCACCTGGAAAGACCCTGTGGAAGATTCCTGGGTCCTGGAGATAAGAAACTGAGGAAAAGTCCTGTGTGCAGTAGAAAGGCTCACTCCACGAGCTCCCATCAAGGGGGTGCAGAGACACTCAATGAGGAGCAGGACCACGTTTTAGAGAAGAGTGATCCATTCCCATCGGAAGATCCATTTACTAGGGAGGCAGGCCCCTCTACCTCTGAGAACACCAGCCTGGGGACATGGCGAATGCGGCAAGAACACAGGCTACGGGTGCTGTGCTGGATTTGGGGAGCAAAGGAGTTCAGGCAAGCCTTCACAGAGAAGGAAGAGCAGGTTCCCTGGCTCAGGAAAGAACACATCAACAAGGCAACAGTAGGGGAACAGGAGTGGGGTTTCTGAGTGCCTGGGGGACCCTGCATGGCCACGGAGATGACAGAAGGTTGGGAGAGGCCTGATGGAAGAAGGGGCACCTGTGCATGTGGGAGGCCCAGGGAGACACTAAAGGAAGGTAAGGGGCAAGAGCAGGAGGTGGCCTGACTTTCCCAAGAGAACCCGAGTCCCCCACGTCCTTCAGAACCTGGCCCTGAGAAGCTCCCGGCAGCCTCCATTGCTGCTTGCTCCCCTCACCCGCTCAGCTTCAACGTAGTTTCTCTGGCCTGGAGCACCAAGCCATTCCTGCCTCTGAGACTCCTTCCCAACAAGGAAGGGAACATGTGCCATCAGGCGGGTAGAGGCCCACTTCTACCCACGGCCCTGAAGCTGCAGGTCTGTCTTCTATTATCGTTGTGTGAAACTACCCTGCTCGCTAAAGACCAGCACTGTCTAGTTTGCTCTTATCACCCCAGCTCCTTGGAACATGCTTGGCCTCATAGAATCATGTTCTAGAAATAGGAACTTCTGCTAAGAAATCTCTGCCAAAGGCCACCAGGCCATTTTATGGCTACCAAGCTCTCAAGGAAGACAGAGCCCCTTTCTTCAACAAACTGCTGCACAGACCCAGGAAAAGCCACACTCACTGTACAGAGACCTCAAGAACGGAGCTCAGAAGGAAATCACAACCCAGCCTCATCCATGCAGAGATGCATGACTGACTCATTGTCTAAATGACCAGCAAATTGGAGCCAGCAGCATGGGTGTACATGTATGTGCATAAATATATGAATCATAGCCCAGAGGATTTATTTCTGCATACAGGTGCTTTCAAACTGTGTCAGTGTAAATCATCAGTGTAAATGAAAATCTATCGACGTAAATCATCACAGTCACCTCACGGAGAAAAACTGTAACTCAAAAGATTAAAAAAAAAAAGAAGAAAGAAAGAAAGAAATCAAAGCAATACCCACTAGGGACGCCTGTGTGGCTCAGTCAGTCAAGCGGCTCCCTTGGCTCAGGTCATGATCCTAGAGTCCTGGGATCAAGCCCTGCATCGGGCTCCCTGCTTGCTGGAGAGCCTGCTTTTCCCTCTCCATCTGCCTGCTGCTCTGCCTACTTGTGCTCTCTCTCTATCTCTGTCAAATAAATAAACAAAATCTTTAAAACAAAACAACAACAAAACACTACCCACTAATGATAAAAACCCTTAGCAAACTGGGGTGCCTGGCTGGCTCGGTTGGTGGAGCATGCGACTCTTGATCTCAGGACTGTAAGTTCCAGCCCCATGTTGGGTGGAGAGATTATTAAAAAATAAATTTTGGGGGGTGCTTGAGTGGCTCAGTCGGTTAAGCATCTGTCTTTGGCTCAGGGCATGATCCCGGAATCCTGGGATCGAGCTCCACATTGGGCTCCCTGCTCAGTGGAGAGCCTGCTTCTCTCTCTGCCTGCTGCTCCCCCTGCTTGTGCTCTCTCACTCTTACTCTATCTCAAATAAATAAATAAAATCTTTTTTAAAAAATAAAATAAAAGCTTTTTTTTTTTTTTTTTTTTTTTTTTTTTTTTTTTTTTTTTTT
>LNAC01000008.1:7501763-7520962 GCA_002007465.1 Ailurus styani | reverse complement strand
AAAACAACCCGTAGCAGACCACGAATAGAAAGAACGGTGCTACACCAGATAACAAGCATCTGCCCAGACTGCACGGCACACTGGGACACACTGGGGACCCTTTAGAACCGCTGCTGCAAGTCAGACGTGGGCTGGGAGGCCTCTCCTCGGCTCTGTCCTCAAGTGCCAGTGGAGAGGATGAGATCGGGAGCCTGGGAGGGACAGATGGCAAGGGAAGGACGGGAGATGTGACCAAGTCAAAGGCTGAAGGATGTCCCTGTATCACTGGAGTGGCCCGGGGACTCACCAGCACCGCTCTCACCCTCCTCCATCCTGCCCCCAACTGGGCCCCAGGTCGGGTCTTTGCTGAATAATGGCATTCTCACCATCCGGCCACAGCGGGCCCCTCATGTGACTCTATCAAGGGCCCTTTTATATTCTTGTTTCCCCGGGGATATCGGTCCTGAGTTCTTAACTCTAAGTGAGGACAATTTTTTTTTTAAGATTTTATTTATTTATTTGACAGAGAGAGATCACAGTAGGCAGAGAGGCAGGCAGAGAGAGAGGAGGAAGCAGGCTCCCCGCTGAGCAGAGAGCCCGATGTGGGCCTCGATCCCAGGACCCTGAGATCATGACCTGAGCTGAAGGCAGAGGCTTTAACCCACTGAGCCACCCAGGCACCCAAGGACACTTTTGAATACAGCCTGTTGGTATTGAGAACCGCCTGCCATTACCTGTGAGGCGCTGTCCCCTAGGTCAGTTCAGTTAAGCAGCACTTAGATAAATAAAAGTCACCAAACTTTCTCAGTCCCGTAGGGCCTTACAGAGACTACTCCTTTAACAAACATTCATCTGAAATCATGGCTACTATGCACACAAGATAGTCATCAAACTGAGGGAGTATAACATTATGCAAATTCCCATCATTTCTTTTTTTTTTAATTCCCATTATTTTTAATAATCCTTAATTAAAATACATCACAACCTCAGTACTGAAACCTCAACCACATATGCAAATTATTTTTCATTTCAATATACTTGGCATTTATTAAAATTCTGTGGTTCTGTGATAAACTACTGTATGAAGTAAAAATCATAGGCAGTTTGTTTGGATTTGTTTTCTTTGCATGTGGCAATAAGGCAAAATTTCAAAAGAAAGCAAAATGCTGTCATATAAAACACAGCCACGTAAAAGTTCTGGAAAATTAGTCCATGCTCTCCTAAAAGGCTTTGAGAATATTTAACTAAATATTTAGCTAAAAAAAAAACCAACAAAAAACACTTATGGATGATTTCTGTCTACATTAAACAATTTCATTTCTCATCCAAAGAAATCCTCCTATTTTAACTGGACAATACCTATATGAGCCATGGGGAAAGGCCTAGAAGCTTCCAAAGCTGGGCTATCATCATCCAAGGTGTGACCTTAACTTTGCCAAGTCCCACACAGATGACCAGCCCAGCAACACGCACCTCGACCTGTCCTACCCAATTTTCCAGGGTGGGAATCAGGTTTTTAAACCAGTCAATGCCCTAATGACCCTAAAAGGAATTATCCCAGGAATTGATGTTAAGTAAGTTCTAAGTGATAAGACAAAAGAGCATTTTCTGTCAAAAAAGATTGGTCACTCTTGGGCGCCTGGGTGGCTCAGTGGGTTAAAGCCTCTGCTTTCGGCTTAGGTCATGATCTCAGGGTCCTGGGATCGAGGCCCGCATCGGGCTCCCTGCTCAGCGAGGAGCCTGCTTCCCCCTCTCTCTCTCTGCCTGTCTCTCTGCCTCCTTGTGATCTCTCTCCCTCTGTGAAATAAATAAATAAAATCTTAAAAAAAAAAAAAAAAAAAAAGATTGGTCACTCTCATGCCATCACCAAGTTTACTGATACCTACTGTGAGCCAAGCCCCTCACGGACTGGGCCGCATTGTGGGCATACCTGTGCTCTTGGGGGCTGGCATTCCAGGTTGGGAATCAGACAACAAACCAGAAACAAAAGCACAAGATCATTTTAGCCAATGACCAAACTGTAAGAAAAAACCTGAAAGGGTAATAGACTTTCCAAGAATCTATGTCCATACTAAGGCTTTAAAGCTCCTGACTCACTCTTTTTTGGAGGTGCACCCACAACTAAAAACCTTCAGATTCTCGACCTTTCAAAAGATCTGTATTATTTTGAAGCAATCTCCACACCCAATGTGGGGCTCAAACCTACAGCCCCGAGATCAAGATCACGAATTTACAACTGCAACAGACCTGACTGGTGATGAGAAAGGGAAACAAAGGTAAAAAGCCCGCTGGATTACTCAAGCCTGACGGCTCCTCGCCAGGCCAATGAACAGCGGTCAGGAAATAATAAGATGTTCCCTTATGTGATCCATTATTTACATTTACTCCTCTGAAAAGAAGCCATCTGTGCCCCTGCAGCACAGAGACAGTCCCTTGGCCCAAGAGCAAGGCCGGCCGACACAGGTCTCTGGGACTTCTCACTTCTCAAGAGACAGTAAGCATAGAACCGACCAAACCGAGGTCTAGATGTGCACTTAAGACCAGTGCAGGGGACAGTGACCCCACGGAGAAGACAAAGCAGGTACCTAAGTCAACTGCCCAAGATGCCAGGTGGCTTTTCAGGGCATTTCCTCCACACACGGAGTCTAAGCTCCCTGCCCATCCACAATTCAAGATCTAATGTTTTTACAGAAGTTGGTACTCAAGTTCATTTGTCAGCAAAGCCTGACCCAACCAGCGTGTAAGAATGTTCCTGCTCAGGGCACCTGGGTGGCTCAGTTGGTTGAGCGACTGCCTTCGACTCAGGTCATGATCCTGGAGTCCCTGGATCAAGTCCCACATCAGGCTCCCAGCTCCATGGGGAGTCTGCTTCTCCCTCTGACGTTCTCCCCTCTCATGCACTCTCGCTCTCTCTCTCTCAAATAAGTAAATAAATCTTAAAAAAAAAAAAAAGAATGTTCCTGCTCTGGTGCTAAATGTCACCTTTGGAATGCAGACTCTCCCTCAGAAGTCATCAACACAACACGCCTAACATCCAAACAATTCTGAATTCTGTAGTGCATCTAGTCCCAAGGGCTTCAGGAAAGGAACTGGGCCAGTATTTGGTTCTCCCGGCTAAATTCAAAACTCTCCAAACACGGTTTATTTTGTTTTCTTAGGACAGCTCCTCTAGACGCTGAGAAGAACGGCTGTCTCAAGGGAAGGATTCAGGAGGGAGGGTGTCCTCCAGGCCGGCGGGGGGAGGGGGGGTGTCCTTGGCCTTCAGAGAGCTCTGCAGGCAGGGACGCCCAGACATCCCTGACGTGGAAGATACGCCAGCATCCCTCCCACAGGCCAGGAGACGGTGGAAGGTAGTGAGGAAGTGAGGCAGTGTTTCCAGGTACGTCTGCCAAAACAGGGTTCACACACAGGATGGCTTTCTTCTCAGGATGACGTGAACAATAGCCTTGTGTTCTAAGTCAGGCCCCAGACACAATCTTCCTGAACCTCATAAAACGAACAGGATGAAAAGCATTTCAATTAATTGGTATCAGTCACCAGGAACAGTTCTTCATTCAACAAAAACCCAAGGTACACAGCACTGTGTGCCAGGGACCCGGACAGTCATAGAACACAGCACATCCTGGCCCCTGAGCTCACTGGAGGAGACAGATGGCAAAGGCCCAGAGCCACTGTGGATGCAGTGAGAGCAGCGGGGACACAGACGGCACTTGGGACTGGTGGGTGCGGGCTGGGAGGCACAGGGAGAGTTCCCTTTCTGAACCAGCAGCACGCAGCCCTGCTGTGGGCTACTGGGGTGGGACCTGCTCTCTCCAGAGCTTCACTCTGCTTATGTATAAAACAAGAGGAAAGTAAGAGGCTGCCCCAGGGTGGGGAGATAGTGGCAGGAAGCTCGGGGCTGCCCGACTGCAACCCGTGCTCCAACAATGCCCACTGGACTTTAAATGCTCTGCACGGGTTTCATCTTTACCCTAAAGGCCTGTTGCAGACTTCAGCCAGCGGGGAATGTGAGGAATGTGGGTTAACTCAAGAAGCAGACACTGCATGTTCCTGCATGAGGAGTCCCAGGAGGCCTGTCTCTCAGGATCACTAATAAGGGGGTGACCCACTGGTGCCAGTGTGCACGATCGGGGCCCCCAACAGTTTTCTTTGGGCTAATACTGGGTCATTCCCGTCAGAAGACTGGGAGGCGCTAAAGCATAACTGAGACCTTGTTTACTGTCCTGCCACTCACATGTTGGACACACAGCGCTCCCACAGCTGTACTTCCTACAGATGAGAAAAGACACTTGGCTGCAGTGAACTTGACAACTCAGCCAGCCCATGTGGAGCCCAGCTCATGGCAATTGCAGACAGCCTGCAATTTTCACGGCTGAGCAGTGCTGGCCCATTCCCGTGGTACCATGCCCCAAAACACATCATGCAGCCCAACGTCTGAGCCAGTTGGTAGAAAGGAAGCAGGAAGGAGAGGAAGAGAGACCGAGAATCTTCAACAGGCTCCACACCCTGCAACGGCCCAACTCGGGGCTCTAAGCTCACAACAGGGAGATCATGACCTGAGCCGAAATCAAGAGTAGGATGCTTAACCAACTGAGCCACCCTGGTGCCCCTTAAAAACTGTTTTTATTACTGCTAAATTCCATACTTGCATAGCTAACTTGTTGTCAATTAAAAACCTCAGGGTCCCACACATCCAAGGAGCTATGATGACAGAGCCAACCGCTAGGGGCAGCAGGGAGCCCCAGAAGGGTTGTTTTTACCCAAGGCTAGGTGAGGGCTGGACAGGGGGACAGCACACCTGAGCAAGAGGTACCGACCCTGGCTGCTTTTTTATGAGGGTGACCAACATCACGCAATTCAGCAGTACTAAGGAGCATGTGATCATAGCCAGCGTCTCCAGGGGATGGACATATGTTGGCGTGGGCAGTTTCTTCCCGCCCACAGGACTCCCGGGTTTGTGGCTCACCAAGTTGGTAGAGTGCTGTTTATCCAGTTCATACAGAACGCAGAAGGGAGTGCTGTCAGGCCCTGAGGGTAAACTTGTTGAAAACTGCAAAGAGCCCAACCTTTGCGCTTCAATCTACCAGAAGCCATAATATCTGCCCCCATAGTTTAAATACAAAATGGACAAGACGGGCCATTAGACACTCAGACACCTTTGAGAGGCACCTGAGGGGGAGCTCAGCATGGGCTGTTGCACCCCTAGGGGGCACCTATGGAGGACGGTGAGCTGATGCTGGGTGTTGGAGCCCAAGAAAGGTGAGAAGGGCATCGCATGGGAGCTGTCACAGCAGTGATCTGGTGGTGGATGAGAGTGGGGGCTGAGGGGTGAAAAGGGGTTCACAGTAGGGAGGAGGATCGGGTATATGTGGGGGGCAAGGAACAACTGATTAGATAAGTAAAAGTACCAAGGATAATGGCAGCAGAAATCTGGTTGTGAGGAAACATCAGATCAACCCAAATGGAGGGGCCTATGTGTGATCTTCCAGATGATCAAGGTCATAAAAGTCAAGGAAAAACGGGGCTTGTCACAGAGGGAAAAAGACCAAAGGGACATGATCACTACATGTAACACAACATCCTGGCTGCATCCTTTTCTATAAATTATTGTGATAACTGACAAAGCTTGAATAAGGTCAGGATTCCATGGTAGTGGCATATCAATGTCACTTCCTGACTATGAGTGTTGTGGGGGCGGGGGCGGGGAATCTCCTGTTCGCTGGAAACACACACTCAGGTGTGCAGGGGTCATGGGCATCATGGCGCCAACCTACTCCCCAACAGCAGAGGAAGAAAACGTATGTGCACTGCTCTTGGAACATTTCTGTAAGTCTGTTGATTATTTCAAAATAAAAAGTCAAACATGCACAAGCGACCTATGGAAACAAATGCACCATAAAAGCTTCTTGGTTACAAGTGCACTTGAAGGTACAAGAATCAGGAATGAAAGACAGCCGAGGCTGGCTTTTATGAGAAAGGAAAGCGGTGGTAAAGACAAGAGATAAAGTGTTTGCTGCTAGCTGGGCTGGGAGCAATAACACGAAGAATGGCCGTGAAGTATTTCTTTGAACGGATACGGTTCCCCACAAATGTCAGCCCCACAAAATGAGCAGGTCTCTACCAAAGTGTGAAGGTCACAAATGATGAAGAAAGACTGAGGAACTGTCGAAGATCAGAGGAGACTAAGGAGATAGAATGACTAAAGGCAATGTGGGAGGCCGGACCGGGAAAAGGGCATTAGGGCAAAGATGGGGAAATCTGAAAATAAAGCCCGTTGTTCAGCTCAAGAGCACAGTACCAAGATTAATGTCCTGGTTTTGATCACTGTGGTTCTGAAGGTGTTGACGTGAGAGGAAGCTGGGAGAAGGGTACAGAACGGGCTGTACTATTTTTTTTTTAACTTTTCTGCAAATCTAAAATTAATTCAAAATAAAGTTTTGTGGGGGTTTTTTTGTTTTGTTTTTGTTTTTTTAACAAAAGTATTTGCAGTGCCAGAAGCCCTCCATGGGGATTACTTTGAATGGTTAAAACAAATAAAACAAAATCATTATTATTCTACTTTTCAAATTCTATCATCTTTTCCTTTTCCAAAATGACTGAATGCCACAGTGCCTCTTAGGTCTTGCTTAAGAACAATGCAGCTGCTTCTCACTCATTGGCAACAGTATTTCTTCAGTTCCAAACTGCAAAATACAAGGATGTGATACACCAGAGAACAGGGCACTGACCAGACAGAAAGGCAGCATGTGAACCATCTGCTGCCAGAGAGAGATGTGACAGGCAAGAGGGCTCACGACACAGGTCAGGCTGAGCCAGGACCAGAGGGGCGTTGTTGTCATGGTCCTGGACCCACAAAAAATGTCTTCTCAACGGCCTACCTGTCTTTTCCTTGATCTCACAGAGCACACTGAAGAGAGCTGGCTTCATCCGATGGCAATTCAGAGCATGCTTTCTGAAAGAGAAAGCACCAGAAGAGCGTGTTGAGAAAGAGAAGTCATTCTGTCCACGAGCGTAAAGACCCTTCACAAGGATTCTGCCAGTTCTGTTGAAAGTCACTCTTATGAAGTTATGGTGGGAAAGCATGTCAAATGCATGACAAATTCCACTTTGCAAAATTCAAATGGAGCAATATACAAATAGTCAAACCATTTCCCTTTACAGGTAGGGTTTTAAACAATGCAAATAACTCATCAAGAGCTACAAACTCTCAAGGTCCAGTGACTTAAAAGCTGCGTTCGCACTATTGCCTTAATGCCTAGCAGAAACCCCAGCCGTCCTACCCCAGTGTCATGAGATGTTAATTTAGTAGGTGTTTTCTGCACAGCCACCATGTGCCATATACCATTCTAGGGTCACAGATACAAGACAGATGAGGTTCCCACCCATGTGGCAATTAAGACAGAGGGAGTGAGAGACACCAAACACACACACAAACAAGACAACCATAGGCTGCAGCAGGCGCTTTGTGGCAACCAACGAGAGTGCTGGCTGGAGGGCCTACTGGACTTTGCACGTCTCTGATGTGACATCAGAGCCAAGATCAGAATGGCAAGAAGTCAGGCAGGAAAAGAGAGGCCAAAGAGAGTAATAATTTAGGGAGGGGAAATAGCCAGTGTAAAGGCCAAGTGAAAACACACTTGGCTTTTTAAGAGCCCAGGATGCTGTAGAGTAGGGGGTGAGGGAGGGAGCCATGACGTGAAGTTAGACAAGGGGGGGCCACCTCGAAGAGCCTTGTCAGTCAGTGGAATGACTTTGGCTTTTGTTTGCCTGTGATGGGAACTGCGATCGGCAGAAGACTGGTTCCCCAATATGTCCATGTGGTGACCCTCAGAATAAGTTACAAGGGAAAAAGGCCTCTGGGGGTGTGATTAAGGTTAAGGACCTTGTGATGGCGAGATGAGCCTGGATTACCCAGATGGGCCCAATCTAATGACACAAGTCCTTAAAAGTGGACAATGTCTTCTGGCTGCGGTCAGAGAGAGAGAGAGATGGTAACATAGAGTCAGAGACACTCTGCTGTTGGCTCCAGAGATGGAGGAAGAAAGTACAAGCCAAGGAATGCAGGTGGCTTCAACAAGCTGGAAAAGGCAAGGAAATGAACTCTTCCCTTATTGCCTTCAGAAGGAAGGCAGTCCTTAGAACACTTTGATTTTAGCCCAGGGAGACTCATGTTGGACTTGTGACCTACAGAAATGGAAGACGATAAATAAATCTGTGTTTTAAGCTGCTAAGTTAGTGGTCATTTGTTGCAGTGGCAACAGAAAACCATTACAGGGAGCAATGGGGATTTTACAGAGTAGTTATCACGTGATATGAATTGCATTTTTTTATTAGTGTTGATTTTTTGAGATGTAATTCACATACCATAAAATTCACCCTTTAAAGTATACATATAATTCAGTGGCTATTAATAAATTCACAATGTGCAATCATCACCACTATCTATTTCTACAACTTTCCTCACACCGCCAAAAGAAACCCTGTTCCCATAGGCAGTCACTCCCCCTTCTCTCCCCTCCTACCACCGAGCAACCACTAATCTTTCTGTCTCTACAGTTTGTCTCTCCTGGACATTTCATACAAATGGAATCACACACTACGGGGCCTTTTGTGACTGGCAACTATTCCACAGCATCTTTTCATGGTTCTTCCAAGTCGTTGTCTATCAGCGCTTCATCCCTTTTTAGGGCCCTACAATATTCCATCACACGCATATAATTTGTTTTTCCATTTACCAACTGATGAACATTTAGGTCATTTCCATTTTGGGCTACTGTGAGTAATGCTACTATGAACATTCACATGGAAGTGTCTGTGTGAGTATGTGTCTAGGGAGAGTCGCGGAGTCACATGGAAACTCTGTTGAACTTTTTGAGGAAATGCCAAACTTTTATAAAGTGGCTGCACCACTTTCCATTCCCATCAGCAACTTATGAGGGTTCCAATCTCTCCACATCCTCACCAACACTTACTACTTTCTTTTATTAGAGCCACACCAGTGGGTGTGACCTAGTAGCTCATGGTGGTTTTGATTTGCAGTTCTCTAAAGAATAATGACACTGAACATTTTTTCATGTGTTTATTGGCCATTCTTTTTTTTTAAGATTTTATTTATTTATGTGTGAGAGAGAGAATGAGAGAGACAGCATGAGAGGGGAGAAGGTCAGAGGGAGAAGCCGATTCCCCACCGACCGGGAAGCCTAGTGTGGGACTCGATCCCATGACTCCAGGATCATGACCTGAGCTGAAGGCAGTCGCTTAACCAACTGAGTCACCCAGGAGCCCTATTGGCCATTCTTCTTCGGGGAAATGTTTATTCAAATCCTGTGCTCATTCTTTAATGGGGTTATTTG
The DNA here is from genome assembly GCA_002007465.1 of Ailurus styani. NCBI lineage: Eukaryota > Metazoa > Chordata > Mammalia > Carnivora > Ailuridae > Ailurus > Ailurus styani. The sequence goes on along the minus strand of LNAC01000008.1, from coordinate 7,511,630 downwards.
TCTTTTTATCATGGAGTTGTAAGAGTTCTTTATATATTCTGGATACTAGACTCTTACCAAATACATGATTTCCAAGTCTTTTCTCCCATTATTTGAGTTGTCTTTTTACTTTCTTGATAGTGTCCTTTGAAGCACAGAAGTTTTCCATTTTAATGAAATCCAATTTATCTATTCTTCCTTTGTTGCTTGTACTTTAGGCATCATACCTAAGAAACTGTTGCTTAATTCAACATTACAAAGATTTATGCCTGTGTTTTCTTCTAAGAGGGTTACAGGGTTAGCTCTTCCACTTAGGTATTTGATCCATTTGAGTTCATTTTTGTATATGGTGTTAGGTAAGTGTTCAAATTCATTCTTTTGCATGTGCAGATCCAGTTTTTCCAGACCATTCATTGAAGAGACTATTCCTTCCTCACTGAATAGTCTTGGCACCTCTGTAGAAAATCAATTGGGGGCACCTGGGTGGCTCAGTGGGTTAAAGCCGCTGCCTTCGGCTCAGGTCATGATCCCAGGGTCCTGGGATCGAGGCCCACATCGGGCTCTCTGCTCAGCAGGGAGCCTGCTTCCTCCTCTCTCCTCGCTCTCTGCCTGCCTTTCTGCCTACTTGTAATCTCTCTCTGAGTCAAATGAATAAATAAAATCTTTAAAAAAAAAGAAAAGAAAATCAATTGGCCATAAATGTATGGGTTTATTTTTGCATTTTCAACTCCATTCCATTGATCTATTTGCCTATCTTTAAGTGAATTGAATTTTTAAAAGATCACTGTGGGTGCTCTGAGACCAGAATGGAAGGCAAGGGGTGGGACCAGGAACACAGTCTGGAGGCTACTTAGCTAGAATGGTCCAGAAATGCTGCTGGCCTAGTTTAGAGTTGTGGTATTAGACATAAAAAGTAGATAGATCTTGGGGCGCCTGGCTGGCTCAGTCAGTGGAGCATGTGACTTGATCTCGACGTCCTAAATTTGAATCTTAAGTTGGACATAAAGCCTATTTAAAAAAAAGAAAAAAGTAGATAGACCTTTGACTTCAGCGATGGAATCAACAGGACCTTCTGATAAACTGATTTGGGATTTTGGGGAAAGAGGAGATTCAAGGATAACTACTAGTTTTAGGCCTGAGCAACTAGATGAAAGGAGATACCATTAACTACTACAGGGAAGACTGGAAGGCAGATGGTTTAGGGAAGAAGGGTCTGGAAAGCAGAGATGTGCTTTGATCAGGTTACACTTGAGATACCTATAAGCTATCTAAGAGGAGGTTCAGGTAGGTAGCCAGGCACATGGACACGGACTCAAGGTTGGAGATAAGCAATATAAAGATGGGGAGTCCTGGGCATAGAGATGGTACTTTAAGCTACAAGACTTGAGGAAATCACCATAAGAGAGTGTAGATAGAGGGGGTCCGTGTCCCAGACCCCGGCCCATGGATCTGTGAAAAATGCTTCTTGGAGACAAAGCAAGAGAAGAACCCAGGAGAGACCTTGGACTTAGCAACATGAAGGTCACTGGTGACTCAGCAGAGGGAGAAGGCTGGGAGAGAATGGGTGGAGGAGGGGAAGTGGAAGCAGCAACCACAAACTCTGATATTTGATCACAAAGGAGAGTAAAGAAATGCAGGAGGTGCTGATAGAAAAGGTGTGGATTAAGCATGCTTTTTATTTATTTACCATGCTGCCCTCATGTTCACAAGAATTATTGCTTCATTTCTGCTAGTCAGTTGGAGCGTTATGGACCTTTTATCCTGCCTCACAGTCATGTTATGTCTTCCTTCCTTCCTTCCCTCCTTCCTTCCCCCCTTCCTCTCTTTCTTTTCCTTTAGTATGCTCCATGCCCAGGAGCATGGAGCCCAATGCAAGGCTTGAACTCATAACCCTAGATCAAGACCTAAGCTGAGATCACGAGTCGGACACTTAACTAAGCCACCCAGGCAGGTGCAAGACTCTGATGGATGGCTTGTCCCACCCTGGATTCCCTACTCCCTCCCCTGTTTCCTTTAAAGCATTTACTATGGCTGGCTTGGGCATGAGGAAGGCCTCAACTTACTGGTTTCAGAAACTCCGGGCCTGAACCATACTTGGTGCACTAGCTGAGCAGAGACTCATTGAACTGAACTGAAGAAAAGGTAAAAGTTAGGTATGTCAAACTGGTAGAGATGGAAACAAAAAGTTTGAAGGCAGAGCTCTGACGTCTCCAGACTTAAACTGGGGCAAATAGAGAAGTCAAAAATTGGGGTGAGAACTGCTGGATTCCACCATCAAAGAAGGTAGCAGAAGCCAAGGGAACACTGCTCTGCTGGAAGCCCACTTTTCTTCTAGGGCGGAGTACACAGTGGGCGCCCATCCACTCTAGGAATGAGGAAAAGTGTTAAGGGGTTTAACAGTACTGCAAGAGAAAAGAGAAGTAAGATAAAAAAAGATAATGGCTAAAGGACGCTAGGTTTGGGCAGGAGGAAGTTATGCATGAAAGAGAAAAACTGCTTTAGAGTGAAGGAAGAACAAGGCCCCTTAACTCACTGGGGGGCTCAATCTGAAAGACAGGCGATAAATCAGTGTCTCAAGACATTTCTGAAAAATAGGTGGTAGACAGGAGCTAATGACGATTGAGCTTTCTTCTGATCCAGGGTCAATACCCTAGAAAGGTCTGAATACTTTGAGAAGTACTTATACAAGGAAAAGAACAAACTTTATACTCACTCCCTCTCTGGCAAGGAATTCAAGGCCATGCTCCACGGGACAGCAGCTAAGGCACGCAGTCACCCCATCTGAGACCCCCTTTGAAGGCTGTGGCCTCCACTCATGCCCGATGGAGCCAGGTCGCCTGCCTTCATGCTCCGTGACCTCCCTGCAGACATGCCTGCCCCAGCCCAGAATGCGATCCCTTCTTTTTTTGCCTGCATAAAGCTTTGCATCCAGATACGAGGTCATCTCTTTGAGGCATGCTCGTGTCCCCCTGCCTGACTTCGGCTAGATTCTAGGGTTTTATCGTCCACACTCATCTTGCTGCCAGATGGCCTCCCTCGCTTTAATTCCTTATCTGGCTAATTCCTCGTCACACTGTCTCTGGTCCCCGCCCCCAGCACCATATTCTCCAATATCTGCAATTCCCGAAACTGTAAGCTTTCAGGAATCACTGCTGGGTGTATCCCTGGGCCTGGCACAAAATGCAGTTTTACTGAGAAACTGAGATTAAATCCATGAGAATGAAACTTAAAAAAAAATCTTCTTTAGTTGTATCCCAACTGTTCAATCTTCCATAGCACCTACGATCATCTTCCAGCTCCTGTGAGCAGGAAGTGATGTCATAGTCTAGTGAACCCATGGGAACTCTGAGAAAATCAGGGAGGGTGGCAGTTTAGCACCAGTGTTCCAGAGAACACAGCCAAATCTCTATCCAACCACTTCTTAGTTGTCTGACTTCAGGCAAGTTCTTACTCAGGTCTAGTTCGTTATCTAGAAACTCTGTGAAGAACCACCCACTCTCTATGGTTACTGGGAAGTTTACATGAAGGAAATCATTGTTTTCATCATCATCAACCACTGTGTTCTGACAGAAGCACTCAGTAACTGTCACTAAAATGAATGAGGGGTACTTGCTTATTTGTGAAACTTTCTACAACACTCTGCATGTTGCTTTACTTAATAAAACCACTTCAAAAGGGATGTTGCCATGACCCTAGATTTTGGATAGTTTTAGGAAATTTAAAACCAACAAAATTCAACTCTTACAAAAAGTACTACAAAGACAGCAAGACTTTGCTTTGGCACTAGACCAAGCCAAGCTAAGCCAACCCTAAGAGCAAAACTAAAACCTACAAGCAGGTTAAGAACAGAGTGCTGGCAATAAGTTGACCAGGATCTAATGAACCTCCTTAAGGATGATGAAAAGAAAAATTTCAACTCTGAAATTCTACTTCTCAGGTTTAGACGAGTAAACTGTATCTGGCTAACACTATCTATGTTTGGGAAATTCCAAACCATAAATTCCTTCTGAGTCTCCACATGCTTTGAACAGGCATGCTGAAAGCCGAATACTCACTGACAGAACTGGAATACAAAATATGGGGACACAGACCTTTAGAAAAGGGGCACACCATTCAGTTGACAGTTTATGCCTTGCCACTTGGATAAGTTCTAAGGTCAAGATTAAATCATCTCCTTTTAATAATTAGAATTTAGTCTATATTACAGGCAATGTCAACCTGTAGAAATACTGAAGGAATTAAAGTCATGCAAATTTCTACTAGTAGGAAATACCTAACGTTGCATATGTAAAAATCAAATTAAAAAATAAATTCAGAGAAATCTTTTCTTCCTAGGAAAAGCTATGAAGGCCCTTAATTGTAGTACCTGTTATATTGCCTAAAAGCCAACTTCTGAACATTATCTATCTATCTATCTATCTATTTATTTATTTATTTATTTAGATTTTTAATATTTATTTACCTAACAGAGAGAGAAAGAGAGCACAAGCAGGGGGAGTGGCAGGCAGAGGGAGAGGGGAGAAGCAAGCTCCCTGCTAACAGGGACCCCAATGTGGGGCTCAATCCCAGGACCCTGGGATTGTGACCTGAGACGAAGGCAGACACTTAACCGACTGAGCCACCCAGACACCCAGAATTTTTTTAGTTTCAAATGCACCACCCCATGTACCACATTACTTGCTCCTAAACAGATATGATAGTGGTCATTCTCCATCATCCCTTTATTCACTCTATATAAAGAGGTTTTTGCGCCAAAACCTATTCCCATTCCCCAGCAGTCATTTTCTATTGCACTCATGTTCTACAAACACAAAGTTGGGCTGTGGTTTCATAGACTCTATAAAGGAAATACAGAAACAACCCTGGAACTTCCACAACCTGATTTCCTTAGATTGAAAATGTAAACAGACTCTGAAACGACAGGGTCTGATGGCGCCAAGGCAAGATTTTCATTTAGAGAAAAAAAATCAACTATTTCCTGAATGTTATTTGTTCCTTTCTAATTTTTTTTCTATATTAAGTAGGAAAACAATGCTAATATGTGACCCTTGTGATTAATTTAAAATCCATAACTTAGGCTCCAAAATAACTTTCATTTGCCAGATTAACCAACTACTAGGTAAACTAATTCATGAAAATTGAAATAAATGGGATGCTATTATCTCCACTCTTGAGAGTTCGACCTCTCCAAGTGTGGTTTGGGACTGGCAGCATTGGGACCCTTGGGAGCCTGTCAGAAACATTGGCTCTTGGCCCCCATGGGGACCTGCTACATCAGAACTTGCACTGCAGTAAGATTCCCACAGAAATCTGCTGCATGTCTGGCCAGAGAAGTGCTCTAAAGCACCACTGTCCAGTATTTTCTGCAATTATGGAAATGTTCTCTATCTGTGCTAATATGGTAGCCACATGTGGCTGCTGAGCATTTGAAATGTAGCTAATGCAACTGAGTAACTATTTATTTATTTATTTTTAAAATTTTATGTATTTATTTGACACAGAGAGAGAGATCAGATCACAAGTAGGCAGAGAGAGAGGAGTAAGCAGGCTCCCCACTGAGCAGGGAGCCTGATGAGGGCCTCAACCCCAGGACCCTGAGATCATGACCTGAGCGGAAGGCAGAGGCTTTAATCCACTGAGCCACCCAGGCACCTGAGTAACTGCGTATTTAATTTTAATTTTAATTCATTTTAATTTAAAAAGACATCCAGTGAGTGGCTACCATACTGAACACTACAGCTCTCTAGCAGATCAGTGTGTACCTGTAAGCACTGAGTCAAGAAGTGACCACTCCAGCCATACAGCCACATCTGCCAATCCACCAACATGTAGCACAACTCACCTGTCGTTCCAACATGCAGAACGACTTGAAGAAAGACCAGTCCTCTTCAGCTGCTCTCCCAGAACATCAGGTAAGGAGCATGGATCTCCAGATGATACTGTGCTCATTCTGCTTCCTTTCTCAATCAGGTTTCCAAAATATACCCCTCAGCTCTAGAGTTTGCATGCTGATTTCTTTGAAATCTTATTACTGGACCAAAAAATGAGTCCATCAGCCTTTGACAAGAGGCAGCTTCCAGGCTGGGGGGCTCCTGAGGCCTGAGGATCCTGAAGGGTACAGTACATGTGCACATTGTTGGGCGTGGGAAGTGGGGGAAGGTCCGGAGCTTAAATTAGATTTTTATGACCCAAACACTGGTTATGAACCCTGGGAGGAGGGAAGAACTTTGGAACCTGACAGTCTTGACAGAAGGTTCAACCCTAGTCTAATAACCCTCATAAACCCGTCAGAAAGGTAATTAAAGAAGCAAAAATAATAAACCATGTAGAAAATATAAAATGTTGTAAAATTTATTATAAAAAAACAAGGCTAAGCATGATAGGGCAAAAAATAACTCAGACAATCCTCAGCAAATGAGAGACCATTTTCTGCCTTACTCGTCTCAAACAAGAAATGAATGAGCGTATCATCAGTGAACAGTTGGAAATCAGAAAACGCAGAACTGTACCTTCTCCAGGAAGAGCTTAGGGTATAGCTGAAGGTCAGAAGATCATTCAAGAAGACTGGTTATCCCTCACATGGAAGTCTCCAGCTGACTTGGGCTGAATCTAAACTAAGGCGATATATTCCAAAGTCCTTTACAATCCACTGCGTAGCCCAAATGAAAAACAATATAGAGTTCACTATTCCAAGACTATTCAGCTATAATGACAAAATAATGCACAAGCACTTGGAGCTGCTTTCCAAATCATGCAGAAAGGTGTTAAGTAAGAATTTTGGTTTAAGGAGAGTAGATGTGCTTTCTCTCTTTAAACATACGGTGACAAAACAGTTTGAAAGGTCCTCACATGTGAGACAAAAAATTCTTTCTTGCTAGACAGTTAAGCTAAACTGACTGCAGGGGCTATGAAGGGTTCCGCAGGTTCCCTGAGAGAGAGGGCAGGGTCAAAAAGACTTCCAAAAGATTCACCCAGTTGGTTGATCAGGACAGACACAATCTGCTTCCCCTCCCAGGCTGATAACCTACCAGGCTGCAGAGTTTACCATGAGGAAAAGACCCACTCAAGCTATTTGCTCCAGAGTAGAGTTAAGTGACCCCCCCCCCCCCCGCCGAGGACTCAACACTGTTGTCTGGACTTGGGTGACTTTTAGGGCCATATCCAAAGAAGTGGGGCAGATCTGAAGCGTCTAAGTTTCAAAATAAAAGCCCCAGGGGTCTTTCTACCTCAAAGAAACCAGCAAACAGCTACCTAACAACCATGCTGTCATGCATGTGCAATGTCCCACTATTCAATTTCTTAGCCTTAAAAGAAAAAAGATGTCTTCAAGAATAGCAAGAAAGATGGGACTGACTATAGAGCATTCTAGATTTTATTTTTTAAATTTATTTATTTGGGATGCCTGGGTGGCTCAGTTGGCTGAGTGTCTGCCTTCAGCTCAGGTCATGGTCCTAGGGTCCTGGGATCAAGTCCCACATCGGGCTTCCTGCTCAGTGGGGAGTCTGCTTCTCCCTCTGCCTGCTGCTCACCCTGCTTGTGCTCGCTCTCTCTCTGTCATATGAATAAATAAAATATTTTTTAAAATAAAAATAAATTTATTTATTTGACAGAAAGAAACACAGTGAGAGAGGGAACACAAACAGGGGTGTGGGGGAGGGAGAAGCAGGCTTCCCACTGAGCAGGGAGCCCGATGTGAGGCTCGATCCCAGGACCCTGGGACCATGACCGGAGACGAAAGCAGCTGCTTAGCAACTGAGCCACCCAGGCGCCCCGACTGTACGCCATTCTAAAGCCTAGGGGAGGTCTGCATTGCTATAAGAAATAAAGTGCAGCCTTGGGGCTGTAATGCGGTGACAGATGCTGGAGGAAGGCCACACCTGAGCAGAGTTCACTCCTTAAGCAGCTTCCTACCTAGAACAGAAGGAACTCAGGGAGCTCCATGAACAGCCAAAGTGCTGCCTCTGTAGTTCCTGGGTGTGAAGAGGCCATTTTCCCCTCCCCAGCTCCTCCTAAACCTTCCAGAATCCTCAGTGCCACAAACTTTACTATATTCTAGGTGCCAGGCATTGTGCACAGCCCTGGGAATACAAAGAAAAACAGGACAAAGCCCCCTGCTCTGAGACTAGTCTAGCAGACAGGGCATCACACAAGGGCACCCTCTCCTGGCCCATCTCTTTTTTCCTGCCGGTGCCAGGAATCACCTCTACTCAGCACACACCTGTTGTGACAACTATTTATAAATTAGTCTCCCACACACTCCCACTTGTCCACGGGCTCTGAGGGGGCAGAGAACATCTTAGCCATCTTGGTTTCTCTAGCACCTAGCACAGCGCTCCAGCACTTAGAAGGAACATAGTAAGGGAGGAGGAGGAGAACACTCTTAACCTTTCAGATAGAGGCTATGAAACTGCAGAGAGTGGACAATCCAGAGAGTGGACACAGAAGCAAAAGAAAGTTTGAAGGACAAATACATGCTGAATCCACCTTTTCTTTGTCTCCTCCTTCCTGTGGCTGCTGCTCACTTGGCTTTGGCATAACCCTGCCTCCCTTAAGGGCTCTAGTGACTGCACAGTCCATACCACCAGACCTTGGTCCCATCCCCAGGGATCATCTTTCACTGCCAAACAGGCCCCATTCAACAAGGCCTCATCCTCCAAAAGGACTTCGGTCCTTGCCTCTTTTCTGATAATTTGAGCAGGCTCCAAACAAAATGGATTGCCCTTGTGAAGCAGATGCTACCATTCCTGGCCGGTTGACAAGTGGTGGGTGGAGGTAGGTAGGATAGGTTGTCTGTCTTTTTTTAAGTTTTGGTTTTTTGTTTTTGTTTTTTATTTGACACAGAGAGAGAGAGCACAAGCATGGGGAACAGCAGGCAGAGAAAGAAGCAGGCGGAATTCCGGCTGAGCAAGAAGCCTGATGCGGGGCTCGATCCCAACACCCTAGGATCGTGACCTAAGCCTACGGCAGATACTTAACCAACTGAGCCACCCAGGCGCCCCAGGACAGGTCGTCTTAAAACTGCTGTGATTCTTCCCACTGCAATTGAAATAAAATTGCAAACTCCTTCCTGAGACTCGTGGGGCCTGTGCGGTCTGGTTCCAACCTCTCTCCAAACTGAACCCAGTACTTTTAAGTCTCTGGCTCTGCTTTCTTCCAGGTCTTTCCCACGTTGGGCCTCTGAAAGTGCTGTGTTCTCTACATCTGACTTCCCACAGCATGCTATTCCTTTTCTTAGAGCTTTTCTCACAACGTATACTTAGTTTTTGCTACCTGCTTTCTCTCCCTCTAACTATGAGCTTGAGAGCAGGGCCTATGTCAGCAGCCAGCTGGGTGTCCCCCGCCACAGTGAGTGTCTAATAAACATCTGCTGAGTTAACAACAAGGCAGCTCTCCATCCCTCCACCCAGCTCCCCCACTAACCTTTTTCCCTGAGGATTCCCACACCAAGTCACCCCCCACCCCTCATTCCTGAGTCCCACTGCCCACAACTCACTCTCCACTACCTGCCTTCAAAACTTCCCGCCTCAGAAGTCCCCCTAATGCATCCATTTAGCTGTCCAACCTTCACAAATCCCATCTCTCAGCTGTTACACGCCCCCCTTACCCCTTCCATTCCGTAAACCACAAAACTGCCTTTCACCTTACACCTCCCCATCCACGAACTCCCCTTAAACCCACTCCTCTCGCCCCAGGATGGGCCCCTAAAACCCATCACCCGCTGCTTAGCCCCATAAACCTTTCAGTCCGTCGCATTTTAACCTCATAAATCCCCTCGGCCTCAGAACCCCCCTTCAGTCCTCCCCGAGCCCCCCATCTCCCCTCCCCGCTCCCCGCCCAGAGAGGCACCCCACCTCTCACCCTGCACCCTCCTCACCCCTCGGGCCCCCA
>LNAC01000008.1:7344098-7491768 GCA_002007465.1 Ailurus styani | reverse complement strand
AAAAAAAAAAAAAGATTTTATTTATCTATTTGACAGAGAGAGACAGATCACAAGTAGGCAGAGAGGCAGGCAGAGAGAGTGGTGGAAGCAGGCTCCCCAGAGCAGAGAGCCCCATGCAGGACTCAATCCCAGGACCCTGAGATCGTGACCCAAGCCGAAGGCAGAGGCTCAACCCACTGAGCCACCCAGTTGTTTTTTCTTTGCCTGGCCAGAAAAAACAGTTTCTATATTTTGCCTTTATCAGGTCTTTGACCATCCTTAATCTTTTTTTTTTCTTTTAAGATTTTACTCATTTTAGAGAGTGAGAGAGAGAGAGAGAGGGAGGGAACACCAGAAGGGGAAGGGGCAGAGGGAAAAGCTAGAATCCCTGCTGAGCCTGGGACTCCAGGATCATGACCTGAGCTGAAGGCAGACCCCTTAACCCACTGAGCCACTCAGGCGCCCTGACCATCTCTTTTCTATTTAGGCATGTGCTTTAAAACTTTCTAAGGTTTTAACAAACTTCCCCAAGATTTAAATCATGAACAAAGTCTCATTGACTAATTAGGCCTATTTGTTTGGTATGTTACCTTCTGGTATAAGGTCGTGTCACCACTTGATATTTTGGCTACCGCAGTGTTACATGTCACAGAAATAACTGAGTTTCCTAGTCAATTGCATCATAATGAACTTTCATATCAGATCATTAACAAAGCCCATTTCTGAGTTTTTGTCATTTATAGTTTTTCTTATTCTTTTGCAAAATGAGTTTCACCTTCAAGGAGATTCATAAAAAGGACTTTTAGGACAACTACAGGTATTCAATATCTTTAAGATCAAAACTGAAATGGGTAAGAATTTCCAGAACTAACTAAAAAGCTGCATTCAAATTAAACCAGAATTAGTAACATGGGACAAAATGAACTAAAAAGATTATAGTTTCATGACACTTGTTTGCAACATTGCTGGTTCTCTAATGTTTACACTTCCAGATTAAGGAAGATTTCTCTTAAGATATCTCTGACTTACAGAAATGTGATAAAAGTATTCATTTGTGAACAAATTCACGTTTAACTTTTCTCTCTACCTGAACCCTCTGAAATTAAAAAGGTCTCAGTAAGTATTCTTTCTTCCATGCCAATCATAGTCATTTGCATACGTTTAATAAGAATCTTTTCTCCTTGTAACAGTACACCATTGGGAACGTTGGTTATTTTACCAAGGCTTTGACTGGAATGTCATATTAGAGAGATATGCATAGACTCAGATATGACCAAACAGCTTTAAGAAACTAAGGCTGACTGGGGCGCCTGGGTGGCTCAAGCAGTTGAGCATCTGCCTTCGGTTCAGGTCATGATCCCAGGGTCCTGGGATGGAGTCCCACATCTGGCCCCCTGCTCAGCAGAGAGTCTTCTCCCTCTCCCACTTCCCCTCCCTCCTTCTTGTGTGTGCTCTCTCTCAAATAATTAAATAAAATCTTTAAAAAAAAAAAAAAGAGAAAGAAACTAAGGCTGACTTTATGAAACCTGGAACCATTAAGCCCCTTGGAAATGTTGGCCTGATATTTTGCTAACAGAGTTCCCAGCGGCCTTACCAGGTGAGTAAAGGATGTCACTTCAGGAGCCTCGGTGGCTCAGTGGGTTAAGCCTCTGCCTTCAGCTCAGGTCATGATCTCAGGGTCCTGGGATGGAGCCCTGCATCGGGCTCTCTACTCAGCGGGGAGCCTGCTTCCCCTCTCTCTCTGCCTGCCTCTCTGCCTACTTGTGATCTCTCTGTTCAATAAATGAATAAAATCTTAAAAATTAAAAAAAAAAAAGAAAGAAATACTTGCACTGAAGAATGTCACTTCCTGGCAGGTGCAGGAACCTCTGGATAGTTTGGGAACCTCATGAAGAGGAATCCACCCAAATCTACAGGTATTGCAGGCATGTCTGATGGCAAGCACTTGTCTTGGCTTCTGGCCTGGAGAAGCTACTAAAAGCTCAACCCAGAGATTCCTTATAAAAAGTTCCAGCAAAACAGATTCTAAAAGATCTACATGATCAATCACTATTCTTTCTGAGCTTACAGAAATAATTAGGCCAAGTTTGTTAAAATTGGACTTACAAATTAGTCTTGATTTGGCTACCTTTGGAAATAAGAGTTATTTTAGAGAGAAGAATTATGTTCCAATAACACACCTTTGTGGATGTTAAAATTCTAGATCTGATTGTCTTTATTTTATTTATTTATTTTTTAAAAGGCAGGGTTTTTTTTTTTTAAGATTTTATTTATTTATTAGAGAGAGAGAGAGCATGAGAGGGGGTAGGATCAGAGGGAGAAGCAGCCTCCCCACGGAGCAGGCAGCTTGATGCGGGACCCAATCCTGGGACTCCAGGATCATGATCTGAGTTGAAGGCAGTTGCTTAACCAACTGAGCCACCCAGACACCCTAGATCCGTCTTTAAATGTTTGTTGTTTACCTACGCTAGACAACTTGAGGTAGACTTCAGAGAAATTACCACAATAGCTCGCATAGACAATCTTCGTGCTTGTTATTCCGTGGGGATAATAACAGGACCCCATGGGCCTATGATTAGTTAAACAACTGGAAAATGAACTGATTCCCCAATGACTGTATAACTCGACTAGCATCTTGACCAGTTCTATGTGGCTGGGATGATGAAATCATTCCCTAAAAGCCAGAGCATACCCACTCCGCAGGGTGACTATGGGCTTGTGGATGGATGACCCCACTTTCTTTATGACTGGATTGGATGATGCACTTGGGGATGCCCTTATCTCTTGACAAGTCTTCTCCCACTTGCCAGTGATTCCTTATAATTAGGATATTGTTAACACTGGACCTCAAACAAAGAGGGCTTCTTGATGGCGTCATCCCTCATGGTTATATTTATCTTAGAACCACCTCTTCTGAGATATAATTGCAAACAAAGGCTTTAGCCAAGCACACAACAATCCTCCTGGTAAAAGGAGCCTCAAAGCTCACTATGGGACAGTCCCAACTGTAATGACTTCACATCAGGTCCAGAGTGTCTTAGAGACCAAAGGCCACCAATGAATGATGGAGGCTGATTTATTAAATACCAGGCTATGCTTATAGATATGCCTGAAATAATACTTAAAACCTGTCAAACTTTAAACCCAGCTACCATTATGCCTGGACTTGACCATCCTACCTTTACAGAGCATAACTGTTCAGAGGTTATTGATCTTGTTTATTCTAGTCAACCAGATTTAAAAGATTCCCCTAGCAAAAATGCAGACAACAGTGGCTCAGTCATTAAGCGCCTGCCTTCAGCTCCGGTCGTGATCCCGGGGTCCTGGGATCAAGCCCCACATCGGGCTCTCTGCCCGGTGGGAAGCCTGTCTCTCTCTCTCTCCCACTCCCCCTGCTTGTGTTCCCTTTCTCGCTGTGTCTCATTCTCTGTCAAATAAATAAAATCTTAAAAAAAAAAATTGCAGAGGCTCCTGGGTGGCTCAATGGGTTGAGCCTCTGCCTTCGGCTCAGGTCATGATCTCAGGGTCCTGGGATCGAGCCCCGAATCAGGCTCCCTGCTCAGCAGGGAGCCTGCTTCCTCCCCTCTCTCTACGTGCCTCTCTGCCTACTTGTGATCTCTGTCTCTCTCTCTGTCAAATAAATAAATAAATCTTAAAAAAAAAATGCAGACAACAGGGGCACCTGGGTGGCTCAATCGTTAAGTGTCTGCCTTTGGTTCAGGTCATGATCCTAGGGTCCCAGGATCAAGCCCCACATTGGGCTCCCTGCTTGGCAGGAAGCCTGCTTCTCCCTCTTCCAACACCCCCCGCAACTTGTGTTCCCTCTCTCACTGTGTCTCTCTCTAATAATTAAAATCTTTTTTTAAAAAAAGATTTTATTTATTTGACACAGAGAGAGAGAGATCACAAGTATGCAGAGAGGTAGGCAGAGAGAGAGGGGGAAGCAGGCTCCCTGCCGAGCAGAGAGCCCGATGCGGGCCTCAATCCCAGGACTCTGAGATCATGACCTGAGCCGACGGCCGAGGCTTTAACCCACTGAGCCACCCAGGCGCCCTCTAATAATTAAAATCTTAAAAAAAATGCAGACGACAGTTGGTTTGCCGACGTCAATAATTTCCTGGAAAAGGGAACAAGAAAAGCTGGGTATGCCATAGTGCTCGCTCATGCTTGGCAATGGCCAAAGCCTTAAAAAGTAATACTCGTACTGACTCCAAATATGCTTTCCTAGTCCTACATGGAGCAACTTGGAAGGAAAGGAGATTATTATCAAGCCATAACTCCCCAGTCAAATGTGGGGCTGAAATTATTACTCTTCTTGAGGCTGTACACCTACCGCAGGAGGTAGCTATAATTCACCTCAAAGGGCATCAAAGAATATGACCTTAGAATCTATAGGAAACAATTTGGTAGACCGTGCAGCCAAGAAGGCAACACAAAATAAATAGAAGTCTTTTAGCACTCTAAACTCCAATAAAGTCCTTAAGTCCAGCCTATTCAGACCAAGAAACGCACTGGACTGGCTTGTTAACAATGAGAGAAAAATCTCTATACCCAAAAATAAGCAATGGAAGGTAATATAGGGTTTGCACCAGGCTCCTGATTAGGGTAAAAAGGCCATGGAGGAGACAAAAGCTTTGCTAAGAGAAACTGTCCCTAGATTTGGACTCCCTTGGTCCCCACAAAGTGACAATGGGCTGTCTTTTATTACACAAATTCAAAAGATGTCCCTCCAAAACTGAACAGACCTTGACATCCTGACTGCAGCTAAAGGAGGCCCAGAATTAGATGACCGTCTCCTAAGGGGACCCAGTGGCTACGGGGCTCTAACTTGTGTCCATGGCTTCCCCCAAGCTGGACAGGCCACTGTACTCAGGTTTTGCCTGGATGCACGGATGCATTCTTAAAATCATCACCAACGCAGCCAACCTTCCAAATTCAAAGCAACGGTGGATACGTTCTGTGTTTCACTGGTATGACCACCTAACATGCATTTTTGTTCCCTTTTTGGGACCAGAGGGTGTTGTTTAGGCCATGGAAGCTCTTAATAAGTACATGGTCAAAGCCCTAAGTGACACTCAAAATAGCATTTCTCTACCACATACTGAAGTAACACAAACGTGTAAGGCAGTTTTACGTAACAGCATGGCATTAGATGTTTTAACTGCTACACGCGGTGGAACTTGTACTAGCATAAAAGAATGCTGTATATACGTTCCAGATTACCCCAAAATATTTCTAGGTTTCTGGCATGAATACTCAAATTGGCCCTTTAAATGGTCTTTCCTCTTTCCTCTCTTTCCTTTAATGATTGGTTAAACTTCTGGACTAGAAGAGGATTTTTGTCAACTATCAAAGGACTCTTATTTGATTTGAAAGGACTCTTACTTGATTTGAAAAGCTCAAAGGCTTCTTTTTGTTGTTCTTATCTTGTTTTGCTGTTTTTTTCCCATTTCTCCACTTGGTGCCGAGACACCTTCGCTGCCATAACTTTAAGCCATCGGAGATGATCCTTTCCACCCAGGAAGATCTGCCCATACGGTCTCCCTCGGATTCAGCAGCCTCTGCCTTTATCTACATGAGCCCCAACTGACCAATGTTGACCCACAGGCAGGGACACCTCTATGCCCCTATTCAGCAGGAAGAAGTTGCAGAAGATGAGACTTTCCACCCCCAGCAACCTTAAAGACTTGGGCGCCTGGGTGGCTCAGTGGGTTAAAGCCTCTGCTTTCGGCTCAGGTCATGATCTCAGGGTCCTGGGATCGAGGCCCACATCGGGCTCTCTGCTCAGCAGGGAGCCTGGTTCCTCCTCTCCCTCTCTCTCTGCCTGCCTCTCTGCCTACTTGTAATCTCTCTCTCTGTGTCAAATAAAAAAAAAAAATCTTAAAAAGACTTAAGGGTCAAAACTGTTCAGGGGGGAATGATGGGGGAAAAGAAGGCAGAAGAAAAATTATTAAATTTCCTTATTACCTATAGCCCACTGACAAGTCCTTGAAACAGGCAGAATGACATTCCTCTAGGGACCCAACTACCTCAATGTTAATTGACAATCCTAGCCCGACGCCCCCTCACCCCATCCTGTAAGTCTACTTTAACATATAAAAATTCCTTTAGAGGGAGCCTGGGTGGCTCAGTGGGTTAAAGCCTCTGCTTCGGCTCAGGTCATGATCTCAGGGTCCTGGGATCAAGGCCCGCATCGGGCTCTCTGCTTGGCAGGGAGCCTGCTTCCCCCTCTCTCTCTCTGCCTGCCTCTCTGCCTACTTGTAATCTCTCTCTGTGTGTCAAATAAATAAATAAAATCTTAAAAAAAAATCCTTTAGAAATCTTTATCTCTAAACCCCCCAAGATACATTTTGGCAACGATCCCCCAAGCATATGGCCCACCAATGTATATCTGAAGGATCTCATGACTAAGGTTTTATTAGATGGTAATAAATGACCTTTCCCCAACAAGAGCTAGCTCCCTCAAGGTCCTGGGAACCTTGCTTCCAGAATTCCTTAGAGACTTAGGCTATCCCTGACCCCCTCCCAGCTTGAGAGTGTATAATGGGCTACTCCTCATGACCCCAGTGCAGCCCTTTCTGCCCACGGGTCCCGTCCTCATGCTTTAATAAAACCACCTGGGTGGCTCAGTCGTTAAGCGTCTGCCTTTGGCTCAGGTCGTGATCCCAGGGTCCTGGGATCGAGCCCCACACCGGGCTCCCTGCTCGGCGGGAAGCCTGCTTCTCTCTCTCCCACTCCCCCTGCTTGTGTTCCCTCTCTCGCTGTCTCTCTCTGTGTGTCAAAAAAGTAAAATCTTAAAAAGCAAACAAAACACTCCCTTTTGCACCAACGATGTCTCAAGAATTCCTTCTTGGCCATCCTTCCTACATCAGGGACCAGGTCGCCCAGAGTGGAGAGCGATGGAGCCCCAGAAGTTGGGCAGCGGGTTTCGGGCGCGAGTGCTCCCCAAGCAGGCGGGGCCATTACGAGTGGGACGGAGGACCCCGGCGGCCTCCCAGACAAAGGGGGCGGTCAGAGAGGCGGTGGCCGGTCGGGCCTCCAGGCGCCCCCAGGCTGGAGGAGGAGCTGGGGCAGAGGGGAGGAGGGGGCGGTGCCCGGGCCCCACCGGCACGTGCCGCGCCCTCCCTGGGACCCGCGCCCACCCACCACCGTCAGTCCGGCCTCACCTGGGCCTCCCGTCAAGCCGCAGACGGGGCGGCCTCCCGAAGGGTCGGGGTAGGCCCCAGACCCATGTCCTGGAGTCCACCGCAGGAGCGGAGGAGCGTCCGGGTGCGCTGGGCGCGGGCGGCCGAGAGAGCGCGGGAGGCGGGGTCCCGCTCCTGCCCCGGCCTGGGCGCGGCGCCCCGCCCCCGCCACCTGGGGGAACCCCGCCCTGTCTCCGCCACCTGGGGGAGCCCCGCCTCCGCAGCCGCGGTAAGGACTGGGTCTCCCGGAACCCCAGTCCCCCCCCATTTCCTCCCGGCCTCCCGGTCGCCCCTCTCCACTTCCGGCGCGGGACCCCCGCCCCCGTCCTCGCCCACCTCACACGCACACAGTTTCGAGCCTTCCGGGGGCTGAGTCACTCACTGCACCGGGATTCCCGCCGTGACCTCGGGCAGCCTGGGCGCAGCTCCGGGTGGTCTCAGGGTCCGCGCCCCCCGCCCGGCCCCACCCCGCCCGCTCCCTGGCGTCCAATCCGTCGCCGAGTTCCAAGCCACGCCCTGATCTGACTGGGCTCCCACCGCCCGGACCCCCGCCCCGCCTCCGCTTCTCCAGCACCGAGACACCCCGCGCAGCGGCCTGCGGTGCCCCTCGGACCTCTCCGGCCCCAGCCGACCCTCGGGCCGCACTTAGGTTTCACGAAATCCCGCCCCCGCGCCCTCCGCCCCCGGCCCCGCTGCCCCCTGCCCGGCCCGGGTTTGTGGTGGCGCTGGGCTCCCATGGCCCAGAGCACACAGCCCCATTGTCCCGGTTATCTGCACTTTGTTATATTTGTTTGATTATGCAGGACCGGATCGGGGACGTGGAGCTCTGGGAGGGCCGGGCGGGTGTGACTCAGCCTGGTGCCCTGGCCCAGCCAGTACTGCTTGTAGGTGCTCAAGGATGTTTGGGAATGAAAGGGGACCTTGGTTCCTCTGGTGGATAAAACGGGTCCAAATGATGCGGCCCTCACCTATCTCTTCCATCACCCTCACCTGGCAAGGAAAGACACTCAAGGGTATAAGGGAGACAGTTTATTCCCAGGCCATCAGATCCCGGGTACCACCAGGATGTTGAGTCTGGGCTGCCCACACCCTCCAAGAGCTGGTCACCTGAGGTCAGCTAAGGAAGCAGGCAGAAGTGGGGGACTGGCCACAACCAAAGTAGCAAAGGGCAGCCCTGTTCCAGGGGTCAGAGGCTAGGGTGGACACCAAGGATCCCATGACTTGTATTGACCCTGAGTACTGACCCTGACTCACCTCTGAACCTGAGTGCCCCTGGTGGGCAGTGACCTGTGTCTAGTTGGGGGGGATCCTGGTATATTGCCCCAACAAGGGTTTTAGTCCCCCAGGCCATGTAGTCTTTCCTTACAGGAACTCTCCAGACACCCCCCTCCCCCAACACTGAACACCTTCTCAGTCCTTTCCTCCTCAGTCAGAAGGCTGGGATGGTCAGAGATGGTCCTCGGCTTCCTCAGGTTGGGGGTCTGGGCAGCAGGTGGCCTTGGGCACAGCTTCATTGTGTAGCTTGGAGAGGAGCCGGGCTGTCTCCTGGGTGATCTCAAAATGCTTGGGGAGTGGGGTACGGCGCAGAGGGCTGCTCTCAGGTGAGGAGGAGGAGGTCACGGGGCCAGGTCCCCGCCTCCGCAAACTCCCTCGGGTCACTGATGTGACAGGGGTCTCTTCGCTCAATTTGGAAGCTACCTGGGCCAAGCTGGACAGCTGGTGGGTGACAGGCCGCACGCCGCCCCGGGGATATTTCACTGGCTGACGGCTGAAGTGGCCACGGGATTGTGTCCCCAGGAGTGAGTCCTCTGGACCTTGGCCGGACACTGTGGGTTGGCATGGTCATTGCTGAGCACCCCTAAGTCCTCTGGATATCTCCTGGGAGTCATCTCTCAGCCAAGCTACCCCCGGCAAGGACACCCCTACAACTCCTGGGCTACCCCCCAACATACTCACCTTCCCCTCCCTCCTCTGTGGTGTCCTCAGCCACTTCTCTCTGGTCGCTCTGTGGAGTTGGAATCTGTAGGAACAAACCCAAGACCCAAATCCCGACAATAAAACCCCAGTTCTCTGACTCTTGGAGAGCTGAGGGTTTGTTCCTGGACATGTCAAAGGTCTTTGGCAGTTTTGGTATCTGGGGAGACAATGCCCTTAACAGTGATTACTGCTTGTCCCCTTGTGAGGAGCAATATTATCTCAGCTACGGGCTCCATGTAGGAAGGGATGCCCTCACTCAGTAGAGAGCCAGCCCAGGGAGTGACTTAGCCATGTCCGCATGAGGACCTGGTGACCTACCTGTCTCCATCCTGCTCTGCTCGGCAACCTTGCACCTGCTTTTCTATTTATCTGTACATCCTTCAGTCGATCCTTTAGCTAAATGCTAACAGCAGCTGGAGTTCTTTCTAGATGTCCTGAGCACTTTGTGAGCCATTCCATGGCTCGGAGACCCAGCGCTCACTGAGAGCCCCTTTGCCAGCTCTGGGCCGCTGTGGGGGGGAGGGGCAGGCTCTCGGGAATCTGAGGGATGGGGAAGCCGCCAGCAGGAGTCTCATCTGTAAACGGTTTTCACTAATAGTATCTATGTCTCAGGGCTGTGTTGATGATAACAGGAAGCCTATGAAATGCCCATACATAGTAGGTACACGGTACATGGCATTCCAGAAACCCCTCTTTGGCCTCATTTTCTTTCTTTTTTTTTTTTAAAGATTTTATTTCTTTATTTGACACAGAGAGAGAGAGATCACAAGTAGGCAGAGAGGCAGAGAGAGAGGAGGAAGCAGGCTCCCTGACGAGCAGAGAGCCCGATATGGGCCTCGATTCCAGGACCCTGAGATCATGACCTGAGCCGAAAGCAGAGGCTTTAACCCACTGAGCCACCCAGGCGCCCTGGCCTCACTTTCTACCACCTCTTCCTCACTAATTATTACAGCTTGGGGCTGCACCCTAAGCACACCAGGCATGCTCTCACCTCAGGGCCTTTGCACTGGCTGTCCCCTTCAGAACCCCCTTCCCCAGATCTCCATCTGTCTCAGTCCTCCCCACATCTTTCCAGTCTTTGTTCAAAACCACCTTTTCCATTAGACCTGCCCACAGCATCCTATTTACTGCTACACACTGTCCTCCATCTCTCCTTGGTGCTCCCCCCATGTCTCTTACCTTACACTACCCTTTCTTTTCTTCTCCATAGTACTTGTCACCTTGTAATGTCCTATGAACGGATGTTATACCATATTTCTTATTTGTTGTTGGTTTCTTTCCCACTAGAATGAAGTCACCAAAAGGATGGGGTCTCTGAATAATTTACTTACTGATGTATTTGTAATGCCTACTACAACAGTGCTTGGTACATAGTAAGTGTTCAAGAAATATTCTGTTGCAGGAATAAATGATCACCACCGTTAGTAACTGCAGAGCTGTACCCTGTCATTCCTTAATTGTTATCACCCACCACTCCATTCCTCACTTTCAGGGAGAAAGGGAATGAACAGAGAAAATTTTAAAGGCAAAGGAAGGAAGGAAGACGGGAGAGTGAGAGGATTAAGTGGAGAGAAGGCCCTCCCCACGCCTGTGGGCCCAGTGCATTCCTACCTCAGGAGGTGTGGCCTCAGGATGCTTCTCCAAGGTACCGTGGGGCTCAGGGTCTGGGTGGGGGTCTGAGGCTAGGACTGGGGGCAGGGGATCTGGAGCAAGGTAGGAGGGTGGTGGCTGGGGGTTGTTGTTTATGAGGGGCCCAGGGGCTGGACTGGGGTCTTGGGACGGGGGCTCAGTGGCCACAGGGAGGTCGTCCATCCCAAAGATTTGCTCGTAGTATACAATGAGGAACTCGACGAGCTGGGCCTGGTGCCCAGAGTCTAGTAGGCAGGTGACAGGGCCGGCACCGGCTGCCCCTGGACCGTCTGGTGGCCGCAGCAGCGTTGGCCCAAACACAATGCCCAGGTTGTTAGCAGACATCTTGTTTTCCTCAAACTGTGCAGCCACCCTGGGGATGGTATGAGGAGAGAGATCAGAGCATGGAATGCGTGGTCGCTGGCCATCGGGTAGGAGCTATAGGCCAGGCTCATGGCTACCTGCCCAAGTCATGGATAAATGGTCCCAGTTATTGTTTGAGACCAGCAGCTACCTGCCTGGCAGTGGAGATCAGGAGTCAGCACCCAAAGTCTAGAGTCACATATTAAAATTCAGAGCTCAGAAAATATATGCAAAGATCAGAACTCAGTGTCAGGGGTCAGTCCCAGAGGTCAGTAGTCATGTCCACAGACGGGGTCACAGATCCGTGCCTCAGGTCAGAAGTCACAATTTCAAGGTCAGGGACAGTGCACACCTGAACAGATGGGCCACCAGGTGCCGCAGGGTGCTGTAGTTAGAGTCAGGCAGCTGCACCAAGAGGGTCTTCAGCGAGCGGATAACCTCAGGGCTGGGGCTGGGGTTCCCAGGGTCGTGCCCCGGGTCTGCATGCAGGGTCTTAGCCAGAGAGATGAAGGCGTCGTAGAGGTGGAAGGGGACCACGGGCTCAGTGAGCTGGGGGTGGAATGGCGGGAGGGACATGGGTGTGGGTGGGCTGCAGAGGGTCCTCAGCCTGAGCCCACCCGGCCCCTGCCCCCGAGCCGCTGAATACCCACCTCCTGGAGGAATCTCTTGAGAACACTCGAGACGTCGTGAGGCGAGTTTCCTGACATGTCCACCAACGCTCGACCATTCTCAAAAGCCTGGCACAGCCGCTCCACACGGACCCGGGACCCGCTGACCCGGTAAATACCCTGCAGGGCAGGGGCAGGAGAAAGACATCTGGCTTACCAACTGGCCATCAGGAGCGCCGGGTCGCTACTGGGGGTGGTCAAGAGTCAAGGCAGCACCTGCACACCCAGGGCACGCTGTTCTATCTCGGCCGTGCACTTGGTGATCACAAAGGGCACTTCCTCCGGGAAGTCCCTGGGAAGCTGCAGGAAGTCGACCCCAAAGAGGGGGGTCCGGGCTGGGAGCCGCCTGTGTCCGCAGAGGATCAATAGAGTCTCCAGGCAGCGCTTGTGGCAGGTCAGAAAGCACTGAGGGGAAGGTCACAGGGTCAGAGAGGTCATCGGGGTCAGCGGGAGAAGAGAGGTCATAGGGATCCTCTGGGGGGTGGGGGAGGCTCATAAGACTATCATTAGATCAGGGCATGTCCCAAGGGCAGAAAGGTCATAGAGATTTCAGGTTGGGGAGGCATCTGGGGTCAGGGAGGTCACTGGGGTCAGAAGAAGTCATTGGTTGATGGGCCCAGGCCACACCTCCTCGCACTCGGTGCCGCTGACCATGAAGGCTTCACACTCACGGCACTTGGCTGGGCCACGGAGCCGCCGCAGCCGGTGGGTCTGGGCCGCACTGGACAGCGTCCACTTCCTGAAGGGGCTTCCTAGGCCGTTCTCCAGCCCATCCACCAGGTCTGCGGGGATGCAGTGTCAGGGGTGCCTGGTCCACCCCCCGCCCCCCCGCCACACCCCACCTGCTTCCAGCCTTACCAGGGTCTCGCTCCTCAAAGTCATCTGAGGACTCGGTGCCTGTGGATGAGACCTTCACCAACCGCCTTATGCCAGAGCCTAGAGTCAGAGGGTCACAGGGGTCGGGGGTCACAGGGGTCATGGGGAAGCTCCAGGGCTAAGGAGATATTCCTGGTTTTTAGGCTTTCCAGAACCACCCACATTAGCCCTTGGGGAAAGGGTTAGAGGTGAGGAGGGAAGTCAGGTCAGCGATTGGGGGATGGAGAATGGGTCAGCAATCAGGGGAGTTCAGAAGCTGGCTCAAGAAAATGGATCAGAAGATGAGGAAAATAGGTCAGGGATGCAGGTGTGTCAAAGGTCAAATGAAAGGTTAGAGATGTCAGGTCAGAGCCTGGCTGGGGACTGGGGACTGGAGGAGGGTTAGAGGTAGGAAATGGGTTACGGCCAGGTTCTGGCCCCACCTGGGCTGGAAGTAGGAGAGTCCAGGGACCGAGATTCACTGCCACCACCCACACTGTCTGTGTCGCCGCCTGGAGCCCGGCCCGGAGTTCCTAGGAGGGAACAGGTCAATTAGGAGGGAGCCCTGCCCTGGCGTGACTTGTGCCTCCCTCTCACCGTGCTCACCCTGCCAGCCTGCGCCTGCGTCCTCCCAGGGACCTGCCTCCGACGCACTTTCGTCCAGCCGCGGCGGTGGGGGGCCGGAGAGCTTCTTTCTTGTGTCCAGGGGAGAGCTGAAAGGAGGGGTTTGAGGGCTCTGGTGACCAGGAAACTGCCCCGGGATGACATCAGCTGTGCATTGCATCTAGGAGGACCCAAACCCAAGCACCGGCGTCCACAAGCCTTGACACCAGTGGGCACTCAGTTCAGTGACCCTAAATTTCGGAGAACTGGAATACCCACCCCCACAAGCCCCTTGGCTACTAAATCCAAGAACTGAGGCTTTGAGTTTTCTGCCCCCCAAGTACTTAGCTTGGTGGTGCCAAGAGCTATGCAACCGCCTCCGGGGCCCATTCCGGACCCCGCTCCCCGGGGAGGCCCACCTGTGTGCAGTGGGCATGAACTCTTGGAAGGAGAAGGCAGGCGGGGCGGGTGGTGGGGCCTCGGGCTGCAGCACCCTCACGAACTCCTGGTAGCGCTGGCCGGGCTCGAAGGGCTCGCAGCACTCGGCCAGGGCGGCGAAGGCGCGGGGGCCACGCTCCGCCTGTGCCCCTCGGAGCCCGAACAGTCCCAGGGTCACCTGCAGGGGGGGCGGACGCAACCTGCGGTCAGGGAGGGGCGGAGCCTGATCTTTAGGGACACCAGTGCGGCCAGGGGTTGGGGGCGGGGTAGCAATGAGTGGCAGCTGGGGGGCGTGGTCAGAGCCAGGCCTGGAGGAGGGGTGGGGGGGAGACAGGACCCCATGGGGGTGGCGCCGAGGCTGACTTGTGGTCAGGGACTGAGGGTGGAAACCGGCCGTCCAGGGATAAGGAGTCCTAGGCCCTGGGGACGGGTTAGGGGCAGAGGGCCTTCACTTGGGCGGAAGGAGAATGGGGGGCCTGCGGTGGGAAAGGGTCTCACCCGCCTCAGCACTTCGTCTCCCTGCAACACCAGCTTGCGCACGTGCGACACGATCCGCTGCTTGGCGGCCTCCAGGTCCTGCTGCCGCGCGTTGGCCTCACGGACGCAGGTCTGGTACAGCGCCATGGCCTCCTGCACCTGGGGAAACCAGGGCCAGGGCACGTGTCGGGCAGAGTGTGGGGCGGGGCGAGCTGAAGCCCGGGCGGGGCATGGGCCCGGGTCCCCACCTTGGCCTGGGCCTCCTCTCGAGATCGCCGCCGCCGCTCCTGCTGTTTGCTGGGCCCCGGCGAGGCCTGGGGTGCCGGGTCCTCGGGGGACGCCTGGGAGCGAACCCACAGGTCCTCGCTGCGCTGTACATACTGCAGCTGGGCCCTCCGCAGCGCCTGCACGGCGTCATTCTGGGGCCGTGGGGGGGCGGGGGGCAGGGATAGAAGGGGCAGATGAACGCCTCTTCCTCTCCTCTGCCAGCCCAGCGGGCACGCACCCACCACCCACCCTGCCAGGCCTCACCATCCGCTTCTGCTCTTTTGTCCACTGCTCCTTAAACTCCTTCCGCCACTTCTCAATCTCAGTTCGTTTGGCTGCCAGGGGCTGGTAAGGAGGACGGATTGGGGCGGGGGGTGCTGCCTCAGGGCCACCCGATCTTTCCACTCCCCTCTACCCTGTGCCTTTCATCCTCTGGACCCTCTCCAGCGTCTGCACTCTCCTCCACCCACTGGCCCTCCACTTCATCCTTCCTAGGGCCGGGACCCAGAGATGCCAAAGCTCTCTTCCCTGGGAACACTCAGCACCTCGTCCCAACCACCCCCCTCCAAGCCCTGCAAACAAACAGGCAGTTTTGCAATTGCACAGGAAGCCTGGTTTGAATCTCTGCTTGGTAACCTTGGGCAAGTTCCTCAGCATCCTTGGGCCTCAGCTTCCTCATCAGCAAAAGGGCACTGATGCTAAGTGCCTTCTTCCTGGGGAGGTGTGAGTGGAATAGTGCAGGCAGCAGGGCCCCCTCACCTGGTAGTAATCTCTTTTCTGCTGGGCCACTGTTTCCATGGCCAGGGCTCCCAGGCTGAGGTCGTGTTCCAGAAACAGGGTGTAGATGTACTGCAGCGGCATGTGGTTCTGGGGGGTGAGGGTGGGGGAGGGTTGGCGTTGGAGGATGCTGAGGATCTAGGGGGTCAGGGCTGGAGTTCTGGAGGCCTTGGACCCTGGCGGGGGGTGGTGGGGAGGGGTCTGTCTGGTCATGATTACCTGCTGGTGGATTGACACCTTGCCAGCCTCCGCTATCTTCATAATGCTTTTGGCAAACTCTAGCTCTGTGGGGAGACAGCAGGGGTCTGAGTTGAGCAGGGTGTGGGCACTGCCTGGGGCCTGGGGCTGGGCAGAAGGGGTCCTCACCAAGGCTGGCTCTCTTCTCGGTCCAGGCCAGCAGCTCCTTGGCATAGCGGCTCCAGGTCTTGGCGTACTCCAGAGCTGCATCCACGCCCCCCGTGGTCCGAATGAGCCGCAAGTCCAGTTCCTCCCCTGGGGCAGGAGGGTGGACTTCTGACCTCTGAACCCTGACCTTCTGTGGCATCTTTCCCTGAGCCCCACGACCAACCAGACCAGTGACCCCTGTTCTACACCCTATGGCTCCCCAAAACACCCCTTTATGATCTTGTCCAGTTGCAATTTTATACTGATTCTCCATCCATTCCGGGGCTCCCTGAGGGCAGGGGCTCAGCTCTGTCGTGTATACTGCCGTGTCCCTGGGGCATGGAACAGGCAGGGGGTGACGACTAGCTGAAGGAAGAACTCCTTTCTGCCCCCACTGCCCTTGCCTCAAAGCCCCCTACCTGTAAGGGGCACAGGACCCTCCACGGAGGGGCGACTCCAAAGCCTGGTTTCACTGGTCTGAAGGGGAGGGAGACAGTGTTCAGGAGCAAGCAGCGGCAGGGGCTTCAACCCCCTAGAGCCCCGCCCCCTGCAAACCCCCTCCTCCCTGCCTCCTTGGTCCCACCCTTCACCTCAGTGGCTGTGGGGGTCTTGTCAGACTCTGGGTCTCCTGAGAGCACGGGGTCTCCAGGCAGCATCTCAAGGGTCCTGGGAGGTAAGGGCGTCAGGATGCCACCCTCCGCCCAGTCTGAATTGTTTCGGGGTGTTGGGGGCCCCCGGGGCAGTGTGAGCGATGGTCTTGGATATCACCTCTGGGACATCTCTTGTATCTGGGAGGTCTGAGTGGTTCTGCGGGGGAGCAGGCGAGTTTTTGGTTTTGGTTTTGTTTTTTTATGGGACTTGAGGGAATCTGAAAGGTCCCAGGTGAATCTGGGGTTCACAGAGAGGGATTATAAGGATCTCAAATGTCTTAAGTGGTCACAAGGATGTATGGGGGTCCTAGGACCATTTTTGGGATTTCCAGTGGATTTGGGGGGCTGAATTTTGGGGTTTTTCAGGTGTCTTGGACCCATCTTAGACTTCTCAGATTATTAGGTAAGTGGATCCAGATGTTATAGGTTCCTAATGAGGCACCTAAATGTGTTAGGGATTCGGGGGTGGCCCAGACTCAGACTCAGACTCACACGTTCCCCAGGGAGATCTCGAGGTTATCCAGGCTCCGGAAGATGTCACTGTACCTCTTCCTGCTCTCTGGAGCCGGGGGTAGCCCTGGGGGAGGGGAGTGTCATACATGGGCCAATCAAAGCCTCCCTCCACCCACGGAGGCACCGACACCATGGCCCTTAGCCAGTTGTTTGTGGAGGTTGGGGAGAGGGAGACAGAGAGAGTTCTGGACCTGTAGAGAGTGCGGGATGGGGGCAGGTGTCAGAGTCAGGACTGAGGCAGTGTGGCCTGAGGTAAAGTCAACTCAGGGCAGGCAGATGGACTCAGGCACAACCCAACACTGAGACAGCTGCTCAGAGGAACAGAGACACCCACACGCACATGGGCCCAGAAGCGAAGCGACAAAACAGATGCCCCAGATGCAGCCACACTGTCCCCGGGGAGAGAGCCAGCTTGACAATGGAACCACATGGACCTCAGGCCAGACAGATGGAAATACACGTGGGAGAGACCGGCACAGAGCCTGTGGCACAAACACGTACGGGCAGACTGAAACCAGACGAACATAAAGACCGAATGACACTAGACATGCACAGCAGAGACACAAAGACAGCCGGAAATACAAGTCAGACCTTGCCACAGTTCTGCCACAGCCCCCCTTCTGGGGGGCCCAGATCAGCAGTGCCCCTCTCCTGACTATGGAGGAGCCGAGTGGGGATTCAGCCGCGTCGCCCTCTCCATCAGCGGTCGTGACACCCTGCCCCCATCACAAATATCAGAAGCAGAAGCGGCCACTTCCCCTTCCCGGGCCCCCTCCCCCAGGCATCCGGGGTGAAGACTCCAAAGGGGGAGGGGGTCGGGGAATGATGTTCTGGGCCCCTCTCGGCTTGGGGGTCCCCACAGTGGAGGATGCCCGCGTCCCTCCCATTCGGGACTCCTTTCCCCGCTCTCTAGGACGGAAAGGGACAGGCGAGACCACTCAATTTAGGAAGTGGGGTACGGTTGGGGGAGGTCCCTCTCGGATCCCATATCCCGGACCGCCTACCCGGCTCTGCTGCGTCCATGGCCCGGCCCGAGGATCTCTCGGCGGGGACCCGGACGGGGATGGGATCTCGCGCCGGCGGGGCCCTGCCCCGATTTCCTGCCGCGGCCGCCGCTGCCGCCCGGGTTCCGCGTAGCCCCGCCCAGCGGAGGCTACGCCCCGCGGCCAAACACGCCCCTGCTCAGCAGAGGCCCCGCCCCCGGCTCACCTCGGCCGATTGGCCACGCCCCTGAGGTCCGGAAGCGCGTACCGCGCGCCCTGCCGGAGACGCGGGAGATGCTGTGGGGCCAGGTATTCCGATGCGACCATCCCAGACCTGGACACCCCACGGCTCCATCCCCGCCAGATTTTTGCGCGGCCCCCAAAGCCCCAGCACACTGTCCGGGGCGCCTGTCCCTGAATCTTCTACCCTCCGCGAAGCTGCGACTTCCCTGCCCAGGGGCTTCTTGTATCCGGAACCCATACAGGGTCCACTGGGTCCATGGTGCCCCCTGGTGGAGAGGCCTGATGGCCGGACTTATTCCGGTGGGATCTTACCCCGATGCTCTAGGACTGGAGACCCCCGGTCTGGGGCAGCCCCGTGACCTTGTAAGCTGGATCAGACTCCTAAAGCCCTCAATACAATACAGCCAGAAGTGCCCCTAGCACCTCTCTCAGGAATGGGGTCAAAGATCTCCACCCTGAGCACCCCAAGAATCATTCCCAGCAAATCCCAAGTCTAGAGTTCTTGCCTCCCAGCGGCCTCAAAGTGTCTCAGGGATTCCAAGTGACCACAACAGTACCTCTGCCCGGTGGGTTCTAACACCCCTACACTTGCATACAGCTTGGTCCGTGCTCAGGGCCCATGTGATGCTCACAGGCATTCACAGGTGGTCCCTGCCCTTGCTTTGGAACCCAGGACTTTTCTTGGGCTATGGGTCACACTCCTCTTGATGGGGAAGCTGGACAGGGACAGACTGCTGAAGATGACCAGAGCGTGAAGATGGGAAAGGGTGGTGAGCTCCTCAGGATAACCAGCAGGGAGGCAGAGTTTGTCTTCAAGCCTGGGCCTGGATACCAGCCCTGAGATTCTCACACGCAGCCTGTCAGTTATAAAAATGCACCCATACTCCCAGTGGAATTTCTAGTTTGAAATAAAGACAGATTTACCGGGTGCCTGGTTAATCAGTTGGTTAAACATCTACCTTCGGCTCAAGTCAAGATCCTGGTGTCCTGGGATTGAGCCCCACTTCAGGAGCCTGTGTCTCCCTCTCCCACCCATACCCCTACCCCTACCCGTTCTCTCTCTCTAAATAAATAAATAAAAACAAGTTTCTAACTTGGCTTTCTAAAGTTCTTAGCTGTTGAGAAGGCAGGAAATCTCCCACGGCCATGACTCTGCTCGCGTGCTGCCTACTCTACAATTCCTGAGCTGCAATGAGCGTGTGCCCTCTGAAAGGAAAGATGGCATCGGTACAAGGGTGGAGCCAAGCTGCAAAGTTGAGCTGATAGGAGATGATGAATGGCGCCCGCGGGTCAAATGTGACCAGAGTTAGCACCTCCAGTGATTTGAATTGAACTTCCTCACATCTAACACACCGTGAGAGGAAGGAGTGCTGTTATTTCACATGTTACTGAAGAGACGAAAATGCCATTGATCCTAAAATTTTCCACCAGTGCCTAAGAGACCAGAACATGAAGCTGAGAGACCACAGAAATAGGGAGATGCTTGTCAAATTACAAAATATGCACAACTCTGGGGTTGGAGCTCAGCCCATCTAAGCACTGAATATCCAGATCACAGGGCCTGTCGTGCATGACCTCCTGGACCCTTCCGAGGGGGCCGGGACCCTGCTCAGTGACTGCATGCCCCCCCCCCCACCCCGGGTGGTGCAGACAAAGGTGGAGGCAGGGCTTCTTAAAATGGTGGATGCGGCTTTATTTACCAAAGGGGCCGGCCCAGGGCTGGTTCTGCCAGCCAGGCCTTCCGGTGGCTGTGGGGAGGTCCCAGCTCAGCTCAGTCCTGGTGGCAAGGCCGGACCCGCCTCACCACGGGAGCAGTGTTCCCTCTTGGGGCTCCCGCCCAGTGGCACCAAAACGGGCAGCAGGTGCCAGCACTGCCATCTCAGGAAGGCACTTTCAGCTTCGGGGTCCCCAGGAAGAACTGCAGGACACGGTCGGCCAGGAGCGCCAGGCAGAAGTCCAGGACCAGGACCTGGGCGATGACCAGCTTGAACTACAAGGGAAGGAGCACTGGTGAGCTGGGTACCCATGGACAGGCTCAGGCTGAGTCCTGGGGCCACATCCGGGGCCACTCACCTCCACGGGGATGTCCACGAGGCCAAACTGACTGTTGAAGTCAGGCGAGGAGCCAAGGAGCAGGCCCACGATGGCCAGGAGCGACACCGCCAGGCTCCACACTAGGGGCCTGTTCTCTGGCAGGCTCTCCATGAATGGTGGGCCCTGGGGGGACAGATGGATGGACAGTCATGTGCTGTAGGCGCCAAAGAGCGGGCAGGGTGAACTCAGGTAGGGGCGGGGCCTCACTTTGTAGTTGATGGCAAAGGTGGCCATCTGCATGGCCATAGCCATGATGTACACGGTGCTGTTGACCAGGCTTGGCTCAAACTCCTTGTACAGGTCCACAAACTGCTCCTGCCTGCAGCGACACAGAGGAGACAGGGCCACTCTCTGACCCCCACCATCCCTGCACAAAGCCAGGGCTCTACCTGGCAGACCCCTCCAGTCGGGCCACTTCTGCATACACATCTTCCTGCACCCTCCCCATGGGGATACTGCCTCCCCTAGGAGCACCCTGCCCCGCCCCAAGCCCCGGGCTGGGCCAGCACTCACTTCTCGGGGCTCCGGGCCTGGGCCTCGCTGTACAGGTAGACAAGACTCAGGAAGTGCACACAGAACTGGAGCACGACCGTGAGGACAGTGTACAGGTTGAAGATGTTGGGCAGGGGCCGC
This sequence comes from Ailurus styani, assembly GCA_002007465.1. Lineage (NCBI taxonomy): Eukaryota > Metazoa > Chordata > Mammalia > Carnivora > Ailuridae > Ailurus > Ailurus styani. Next base: position 7,471,051 of record LNAC01000008.1, on the reverse strand, counting down.
TCTCGGGAGAGAGTCTTGAGGGGCTGTAGTGGCAGGGTGGGGGGTCAGGGTCCAGGCTCACCCTGGGCCTACCCGCCCACCCAGCCTCCTAGCAGGGCTCGTGCAGAGAGCAATCACCAAATCCTGGAGGTTACGAGTCAGCGCCAGACCCCAGAGCCCTGCTCGTTCCCCAGCCCCTTAGCCGAGATGCCACCACACCTTCACTCAAGGCCTACACTCCACACAGCAGACACAGGGTGCTTAAAATCCACCCCCTTCCCCTTGTTCTAGAACAAACCAAAGCCCTCCCTGGGACCCAGGGGGTGCTCATGGTTGACACAACTCACCTCCCCACCTCCTCCAGCCACTGGGTGCTCCTTGCATCAGCCCACACCCATCTATGCCCTTTCTGCCTCCTTCTTGGAAGTTTCTCTTGCTCTTTATGCATCACACGGGCTCCCCTGAATGATCCCAACACTGTCCACTGCAGCCTGTGAACCACTCTGTATTTTTCATTGACACTGAATGCTTTCTGAGTGGTCTTGATAATCATTTCACCATCTGTCCTCTTTGCCTGTGGGCTCTATGTAGCCCACCTGAGGCCCCAGCTGGTGGACAGTGCGGGGGCCCAAGTCGTGTCACTCTGGGGAGCCTCGGCATGCACCTGCCCTGTCCCCTGATCCCCATCTGTAACGTGGGGATTACAATTCCCACCCTGAGGGGTGCTGGGAAGACGAATGGATGACGTGGCGGTGCCTTTAACAGTCCGCCCTCGCTGGGCCAAGGAGGCAGAGGATACCTCTGGGCTGGGGAGGGAGCCCCTGCTTTGCCTGTGGCTCAGCCCACCTTGGAGCGGGAGATGAAGAGGAAGCAGCCAGCCAGCAGCAGCCCCTGCAGCGTGGCCTGGAAGTCACTGAACTTGACGCCCTCCAGGTAGAGAACACTCTGGCTATAGGCCAGGATGAGGGCATTGAGTGCCAGGATCTTGAACATCTGCAGCGTGGTCACCAGTGTGCAGCGGCCCTGCTTGATCACGTGGCAGACTGTAGCAGGGACATGGGAAGGGAGGCAGGTGTGGGTGCGGGGGCCAGCAGGACGGGCACGGGGGAGAGACTGGGGGTGGGGGGACTCACTGCACTGGATGGAGGAGAGCTTGGAGGTGAAAGGGGCAGCGATGCTGGCATCCCCCAGCTTCACGATGGGCGTGCTCTCATCCTCGAGTTCCCGTAGCACCTGGCTCAGGCGGTCCTGTGGGGCAGGCAGCAGGGGTGGGACCTGGCCACCAAAGGGTGCCGGTGTCCCCCACCTCCTGGGACTCACCCGCTGGGAGGTCAGCTGCTCCTCGGGAGGTGGGAGCCCTGACCTCTGCTTGGCCGCCCTGGAGGGCGCCCGGACTCCACTGCTGCTGAGGACAGGGCTGTCTCGGGGGCGTCGGCGCCGCTCGACAACTCGCTCAGGGGCATTGGCCAGGAGAGCCACACCTGGGGGGTGGTATGTGAGGAGCTAGAGGGAGTCTGTCACCCCAGGCCTGCTGGCCCTGTGCTGAGCGAGGCGTCTGCTCCACAGGAGCCAAACCTCCCCACCTCAGCTGACCTCCCCACAGAGTGCCTCAGAGAGCATCTCTCCTACTTTCTACATTTGGAAAGCAAAACCCAAATACACCCAGCCGATTTCCAGGGGCACCTGGGTGGCTCAGTCAGTTAAGCATCTGCCTTCGGCTCAGGTCATGATCTCTGGGTCCTGGGATGGAGCCCCGTGTCGGGCTCCCTGCTCAGAGGGGAACCTGCTTCTCACTCCCCCTGCTTGTTTGTACTCATAAAAAAAATCTTAAAAAAAAAAAAAAGCTGATTTTCACGTCTATTGCCAAGGATCACAACTCTGTGACATAACAGTCAATTAATAAAGCAGTTAAGGATTTGGAAAGTGCTATAAGTACGTCAGGTTGGTTTCTTTCTTTCTTTTTTTTTTTTTAGAGGGAAAGAGTGTATGTGCCTCCTCAAGAGTGTGCATGTGAACAAGGGCGGGGTGAGGGGCGTGGGGAGGGGAGGGCAGAGGGAGAGAGAATCTCAAGAGGGCTCCATGCCAAGCCCAGAGCCAGACATGGGGCTTGATCTCACAATCCCGAGATCATGACCTGAGCCACAATCAAGAGCTGGATGCTTAACCTACTAAGCCACCCAGGTGCCCTGTCAGGTTGGTCTTTAAACATCAACCTGCTGACTACATTCTGTGGACAGAAACCCAAGGCTATGAACAGCTGGCAAACGCCTCAGCTTCCATTTGTGCACCCCCACTTGTCTCAGCTCTCCCTGGCCTCTGGCCTCAGCCCCCACATCATCCCCACATGGTGCCGCGAAGCCTGAACAAACCAAGCTGTGTCTGCCGCCTGGAGCCTCCCCGGCTCCCGATGGTCCCAGAAGCCCAGATGCCTGCCATGGCCCCACTGCCGCACTGCTCCTTAGATACTGGTGTCCCTTCCAAGCCCACGGCTCCTCAGCTCCCCAGTCCCACTGGCGCCTGCCCCGTCCCCTCACTGCCTCCTCAAAGAACTCTCTCAGTGACGCATTTCTGACACCAAGCCTGCATAGGCACAACAGCGATGAAAGGGACGGTCCGTCAGCTCACAGGACTCACCCACGTCGGCGTGCTTCAGGGCACCCACATCATTGGTGCCGTCGCCACACATGAGGGTCACGTAGCCCAGCTCCTTCAGGCTGGTGATGACAAACTCCTACATGTGCAGAGATGGGCTGAGTGAGGCCTGTGAGCCGCCCCCAGGGCCCTGCCTGCCCCCCGCCTCCTCCGTACACACCTTCTGTTTGGGGGCCACACGGGCGAACACCTGCACGTGGGGGATGAGGCGAAGCAGCTGCTGGGGGTCCTCGGCCTGCAAGTGGGCCAGGCCATCGCCCGTGAGGCACAGCGCATGCTCCAGGGCCAGCGCCTTTGGGGAGCCCTTGGCCAGGGGCAGTACGACACTGCCATCGATGGAGCGCCACTCGCAGGGTCGGCCTGCAGGGCCGGAGCCCAGGGTCAGAGAGAGGGGTTCAGCAACTCTCCCTCACGTGGACCTCACATAAGCCGTCCCAGTCTCGTCTTTCTGAAGCACCTTCTTGGCCCTCACCCCTCTTCATCCCTACCAACCCCTGTCCACACCTGCACCCTGGACCCCAGGAACCACACAGATGTTCACAGAACGCTCTGATACAAAGGATTTGAGAACCCAGAGCCTAGACCACTGGCTTGAGACCACGTGACAGTCATACTCAAGCCCAGACAGCCAAACCTCAGGAGTAAGGCACCCCTGAGCCAGGGGCCTGCCTGAAACCCCGCTCTTCTGGGGCCAGGGCCCTGAGTCACTTCCTTGGGCCAGACCCTGCTTGCCAACCACTTCCTCTTTCTAGATGGCTGGCCCAGGAATGGACGCTGAACTTATACAAGCAAGTCTGAGGGAGGCCTTCCAGCACTACTCGGCTCATCTGGGCAGTCTAGGCCAGGAGGAAAACTAATGTCCACCTGGCTTCTACTGTGGCTGTTCTGTTAGAGCAGCTTCATCTGCCCATCGGTCGTCCTGCTAGCCACCTTGGGGCCACCTGCCTACAGTCCCTGGGCTCCCCAAGAGCCTAGTGCCTGGAGCTGAGACAGAGATGAGGGAGGTCTGGGACTGACAGTGCAGACTAGAAGGGCTGGAAAATTCTAGAATCCAGCATTGTTCCAGAAGCCAGCAGCCTCCTCTGACCTGCAGCCACCTGGCATGGCTCCCCAGTCAGGCACCATCCCTTGGTGTCTGACAGGCTCCACACTCCACCAGTTGGAGGTGCTGGGGCTGGCTTTGCCCCTCAGTTGGCTCTACCCTGGGCCACCACTTGCAGCCAATCTGGTTACTCAGGAGTGACCAGAGGCATGAGCTCTGGAGTCAGGACATCTGGGTTCAAATCCTTAATCACAGTGTCACTTGAGTGACTGAGGTAGGTGAGTTTACTTCTATTTCTCTGTCTACCAAATGGGGGCCCCAACAACAGACCTGTTCCATTTCCTCCTATGTGGGATGGGGCTGATAAGGCCTCCCATACAAGGCAGAGGGACCAACGTGGTAACCCACAGCAACCCCTCTGCCTGGGGTCTAGCCGTGCCGTGCACGAGCACCAGCATCCCTGTGCTTAGGAGGGGAGCCCTCAGCTCGCACAGGCAGCCTGCCAGGCCCACAGCAGGCGTGAGGCTAGGAAACATGGCCTGGTCTGATGACAATCAAGCACCCTGGTCGTCAGTTGTCACTGATCCTGGAGCCAGTGACTGTCCACATGCTGCTGGACATGTGGGTGTGGAACTCCTCAGCCAGAGGGCCCAAACATGCTGACAAGGTATGGCCATGTTCCACAGGCTGGGGTCACAGGTCCTGGATGACACTGGGTGTTCTCGCTCAGGCCTGAAATGCCCGTGGGCCACCAAATAGGAGTATTCTTGGGTTCAGCTTCCCCCCAGCCTACGGTGCCACGGTACCTCACCTTTCTCTGTGGGAGGCTGCAGGATCAGCGTTTGTGACTTTTCAATGAAGTGCAGCTCCTGAGCCACGTGGCAGGCAGTGAGTGGATTGTCACCTGTGATCATGACCACCTGAGGAGAGAATAAGGCTCCGTGGGGTGGGGCCCAGTAGGTCAGAGCTCCAGCCTGGAGACCTGGTGGCTGAGGCCCCTCTGAAGGCAGCCATAGAAGGGAGGTGTTGGCCACGATGCAGAATGGGCTTCCAAGGGCCACAATCCACCCCAACCTGGTGGCATTTTACGCAAACGATCCATGTATGTGGGGCCGAGAACACCCACAGCCTTTATTTGCAATATAGACTAAGAACCAGCCATTGGCGTAGACCCTCTTGGCTTGGTAGCTACCCCAGGCAGAGGGGGACAGATGCTCCAGCTTTCTCACAAAGAGCCCGGGGATAGGAAGATGGGCTGTGACAGCGGAGGGCCAGGTGGGGTCTATTCATGTCACCACCTCTGAGACTGCTCACTCACCTCCCACAGCCTAAACTGCATTCTGAGTCCCAAACTAGAAAACAGAAACCACAGGACAGATGGATGTGGCCTGTCCGGGAGTTGCCTCCACATCCCCTGTCCCAGCCCAGCTCCTCCTCTCTGAGATGGGGTGCAGTGGGGGAACTGCCCGCACCTCCCAGGGATGCTGGGGGCCAAGGAAGCAACTTGAGAAGGGTGGGCACAGGCAAGGTCCCAAAGCATCCTCAGATGCGGGACAGCATCAGCACCAGAGCCATGATGGAGCTCGGTCAAAATCCAAGAAAGACATCCTTGCTACTGACACCTGCCCCACTGAGGGTGGAACTGTCCTCTGCTGTCCTAGCGTCCTCTAGAAGAAGGAGCCAAGGCCTACCCACCTGCCCACCCACCCCTGGGGCCCAGTGGGGAGGGGTCCAGCAGCTGTACCCGGTGGGATGCATTTTGGATCTCGCGGATCACAGCCTTAGAGTCAGCCTTGAGCGGGCAGGAGACCACGATGAAGCCGACGAACTTGAGGTTGCACTCTAGGGCCTCCCGTTTGATCTCCCGGGCCTGTGTAGGGACACAGAGGTACCCTCATGACCCATCTCTGCTCCATTTCCGATCTGCGGTGGGGGGGAGGTCAGGGACAGGCCCATCCTTACAGGAGGAACATTTGAGGATTAGGTGAGAAGTGGGGAGGACACCAGGCACTCTGGACCCACAGGGCCTCGGCAGTGCTGCGTGGTCCCCCCACCACGGGGCTTTCACTCCCTGCTGTGCGCAACAGCAGGGCATGAACCCATGTGACTCAGCTTCTGAAACAGCAAAGTCAGACCCTCTTTCGTTATTCACTGAGTGCATGCTCACCCTGAACCTCATATCAGAAACCCCAAACATGGGGCGCCTGGTTGGCTTAGTCGTTAAACGGCTGCCTTGGGCTCAGGTCATGATCCCAGTGTCCTGGGATCGAGGCCCACAATGGGCTTTCTGCTCTGCTGGAAGCCTGCTTCTCCCTCTCTCACTCCCCCTGCTTGTGTGTCCCTCTCCTGCTGTGTTTCTCTGTCAAATAAATAAATAAAATATTAAAAAACAAAAAAAAAGAAACCTCAAACTTGACCTCACAGAGCTTGCTTTCTACTGGAAGAGATGTGTAATAAAGAAAGTCACAGAAATCAGAACGCTGCCATGAGAGACAAAAGCAGAGGAATGGGGCGGACAGGCTCAGGGAGTGGCACTGAGCAGGCTGGTTCTGAGGGCAGGGCACTGAGCCACGATCTGGTGTGCATTCTGGAAGGATTTCTCAGCCATCAAGTAGAAGTGGACTCGATCAGAGGTGAGTTAAGGTGGGAGCAGAGAGAGCAGTACAGATGGCAGAGGTGGGAGGAGGGCCGGTAACCGACAGGACATGGGGCGTGACAGAGCTGGAGGCGCCCCAAGACCATGCAGTGATGGGGTGGTTGGGCAGGGTAGGGGCAGAACCATAATCCCTGGGGAGGTGTGAGGACCCAAGGGTGTGGGGGAAGAGGCTGGGTGGAGGCGGGGCCTGGCTGTGCTCTGCAGGAAGTGGCCTCGGGAGCCAGGATGGGATGGAGTCCCGTAAGGGGCAGGGCACACAACAGAGAAGGCACTTGGGACTGAGAGCCACTCAGGGCCTACCAAGGTAGAGGGCCGGGAGGAGGAAGCAGGAATCCTGCCTGCTCGTGGTGAGGCTGCAGGGAACAGAAGGAGGTAGGGACAAGGGGCCAACAGGTAGGGAGCCTGGGCCCTTACCTGCTGGTGGGTGAGGTGCCCCAGCTCCTTGTACCCCAGCGCCAGGACTCGGGCTCCTTCCCGGGAAATCTCCGTGTGGATGTGGTGGTAGTCAGGTGGGCACTGGGCGAACTGCAGGGAACGCAGGGGATGTCACCGACCGCCCCGCGCCCCCCTTCCCCCGGGGCCGGGGCTGGCTCACCATGGAATGCAGGGTTTCGGGGGCCCCCTTCACAGCCGCGATGTAGCAGAGATCAGTGGAGCCTAGCTTCTCATAGGAGGCGAGCACGGACATTCGCTTTAGGGCACTGGCAAAATGAAAGCGCTGGTGAATTTTCAGCCCCTGAGTTTTAATACTTCGGGGGAATACTTTCTCATCTGGAAACAAATAAGTACGAATCCTGAGGGCCTTCGCTCCAAAGAGGCAGCCAAGCCCCCGCCTCCCCTTTCCACCCCTCTCTTCCCCCGCCCTGACCCCCAGACCGAGACCCTGCGGGGTGCGGGGAGGTGGTGAGGGGGGCTTCTCGCTCCAGGAAGGGTCAGAACTGGGAGACCTGTACCCAAAGGACCCTGCCCGTGGCTTCTGGCAGGGTGGGGCAGCTGCTACTCCCAAGAGGTGGACTGTCTCAGGTCAGAGGTGAGCCTGTGCCCACCCACCTTAGGGACCATCAGACTTGTGGGCCTGCCTGCCCCTGCGCTGGACACACGGGTGTCTCTGAGGAGTGCAGTCCGCCTGCCCAGGGGTGTGAGAGCTGGCAGTTCATCCCAGCTGGGCCCGAAGCTCCAGCCCCTCACCTTTGGTCAGCGTCCAGTCCACGGCTGTCAGCATAGCCTTCTCGAGTGGGTCACCCACAAGGGTGCCATCGTCCAGCTGCATGAGGGAGTGGCAGGAGGCCAGAGCACGGTGCGTTTCTACGGGGATGTTGGACACAGGAGTGACCTCTTTCCCGTCTCTGTAAAGACAGGAAACAGCTGGTCATGGAGTGGAGCGACCCCTGGGAACTGCTCTCCACGACGAGGGATGGGCCCCCACTCTATGCCAGTCACTGCAGGGGCTGAGAGGCACAGTCTTGGTCCTCGTGACACCTGTGCCCATCTCCTGGATGCCCCTAGGAATCATACGGCTGCTTGGGATGGAGCCGGGCCACCATGCTGCTGTCACGCTGAGGAATATAAGGGAGCCCCCCACCCCCTGCCCCCGATCAGACTTCTGTGTACATGGTGGGGGCTCCAAGTGGGTGCTCTCTGCCCCTTGAGCTCCCGGAAAGCCACCTACTGAGCAAGAGGCCCAAGCCACCCATACTCACCTGAGCCCAGCCACCCCACGGACGACGAGGCTGTCACTAGTCAGGGTCCCTGTCTTGTCGAAGCAGCACACCTCCACCTTGCCGGCGAATGGGATCCGGAAGGGCTCCGTGCAGTACATGTCTAGGAGGTGAGGAGCCAGGGTCAGGGGTTCTGCCAGGCCCCAGCCCACTCATCACCCCAGTCCCATGCCAGGTACTCACACAGCTTGGCCAGGGCGATGAGGGAGGTGTTGACAGCCAGAGACAACTCAATGGGCAGCTCAGGGGGCACGACCGAGGTGAGGATCAGAGTGCATTCCAGAAACAGCTTGTAGCGGTTCCGGCTGGGGTCCTTGGTGCCTGCAGAGACAGGGCCTGTCAGCCTGCGGCCGTGGGGGCGGGGCCCAGCAGACAGGGGAGGGGCCCCAGGGCCTACCTTCAATCCACACGTAGGCGGCTGCTGCGATGGCAAAGACCAGGAGGAAGAGGATGAAAATGAAGGTCTCCAGGTTGTTTGCAGTCACCCTCTTGACTCCAAAGAGGATGGTGCGCAGCAGCTTGCCCTAAAGGGCCAGAGGGTCAGAGGACTTTCCTGTTGGGGGGTGGCCTCCCGCACCCGAGAGCAAAGGGCCAGATTCTCCCTCTGCTGATGGGGAGTGCCTGCCCTGGGCCCAGCTGTGAGGCCTGCAGCCATGACACAGAGGACCACACAGCTAGGTTGGTGGCTGCTGCTCAGCTAAGGGCTATAGAGACCAGTGGCCAAAAATTGGGGATCAGGGGAAGAAGTGGGTGAGATGGGGGACTGAGTCTTCCAGAAGGAGGTATGGCCAATCACCTGTATAAGGCAGCCCTCAGGACACTTCAGTGGAGAGTTTACGTGTGTGACTGTTCATGACCCCACTGTGTACGGCAACAGCCCATCTGCTGTGCGGGCTCCGCATCAGAACCCCAGCGGAGGACAGCGAGCCTGCTGCAGGGCTCACATCTGTACCCTGGCCCCAAGCCGGTCCTTGCTGAGAGTAAGTCTGTGGCTGGGGACGTTCTGGGGTCCGAAAGAGCCACCGACTCAATGGTCTGCCACCCGGCCTGGGGCCTACCCTCCCCAGAGCCAGACAAGGGTCCACACCTGGGATGTGTTGAATCCGGTCCTGAGAACATAGGCCACGCACCCGTTGTCGACTGCTGCAGGGACAAACAAGACCAGCATCACCTGCGTCTGTTCATCCCTCCTCCCTCACAGCCAAGCAGATGTGGTGGCTGGGGAGGGGGATGGCGGGGCCAGGACCCCCCAGACCCCCCAAGGCACCTACGCTTCAGGCCCGTGGTGGCCTTCTGCGGAGGGATGTGCTGCACCACCTTGGTGCCCCCAAAGATGACGTGGAGCCGGGAGTCGGCCTGGAGGTCCAGCACCTGGTCAGGGTTAAGGTCTTCGATGGGCTCCTGAGAAGGAAGGAGAGGATGGTGAGGGTGCTCTCGTTGCAGCCCCCCTTTCTGGCCCCAGTCTCGCAAGAGCCACTCCGGGCCTCGCAGGGCTCCCGGCCTAACGCAGCACATATGACCGGGCGGCCTGCCCCGTCTTCGCTCCACCTGCAGGTGCCCTGTTGACTCCTCGTGATCTTGCAACTGGCCTCACTGAGAATTCGCACGCTCCTGGCTTCCCTCAGCCCACCTCAGTCTGACGTCTCTGGTCCCTGGCCTGGACGAGCCCTGACGATCTCAGCCTCTCTCGCCTCCTTCCCTCTCATCACCCAGCTGCCCTTCATCCACGGGGCAAGACCACCAGGAAATCTGGTGGCTCCAACCGGTGACCGCATCTCCTTTACCTCTTCCAGCCTCCGTCCCTCCCCCATCCGTGCCTGGGCAGGACGGTGGCCTGGCCACCAGCCCTCTGCCTCCCCCACAAACGGGCCAGTGACACACCCGAGTAGTCTACGACCCCTGCGCCCGACCCAGCACCTTCATCTGGGGCACCGACTCCCCTGTGAGCATGGCCTCGTCCACGATGCAGCGGCCCCGCAGCAGCAGCACATCACACGGCACTAGGTTCTCCTGCGGGGAGCGGCCTGCGGGAAGGGGCAGGAGCGTCAGAGTGAGGAGCTGAGCGAAAGGGCTCCCACCAGGACAGACCAGAAGCGCGCCTCACCGATGGAGACGATGTCTCCGGGGACAACCTCATCACTGGCGATGGGCCTCCACTTCCGGCTACGGTAGACCTGGACGGAGGTGAGGGGCCATCAGCTCTGGGTCCCACAGCGGGCCATGACCCAGGTGCCTCCTGAGAGCCGACCTCACCCTGCCCCTACTCCATGCCCACCCCAAGACTGGCAGGTGCCTCCCCCACCCCATCTCCCCACTGGCCACACCTGGATCATGTGGGGCTTGTTGCCCATCTTCCGGATCTCTGACATGTTCCGCATCTGCTGCTGCACCAGGGAGGCCTCGAAGGCCACCAGCATGGAAAGCGTGAAGACGCTGTAGTACCAGTACTCATCCAGACACCAGAGCCCCACGCAAAACACCTGCAGGACACAGCCTCTGTGTCCACACCCCCGCCCAGCCATCCACAGGAGCACACGGACTGCGGAGGCTGGGAAGGCCCACCAAGGGCCGTTCCGCCCTGTGGCTCAGACCCATGAGGACACAGAGAAGTTCAGGTCTGGAGATGGAGACTGCTCGGGCTGTGAAAGCCCCAAGGAACGGGGGTGGGGGGGATGGGGTGTGCGCAAGAGGGTCCAAGCTGCTGCTTTACCTGGAACACAAAGAAGGGTGCTGTGGCTCTCTCTTTGAACAACTCCGAGAAGTCGGGCACCACCATCTCAGCCCTACAAGAGACCAGACCCCACATCCTGTTCATGGGGTGAGGCCTCGGAGACCCCACCCTGACACCTCCACTCGGGGTACCGCAGGCCTCCCCGGGAAATGAGAAGCCAGAAGGGACACTCTGCTCGACTATGGCTCTCCTTATCCCTGAGGCACTGGGGCAAGCATGCTAACTGCTGCCAGGCCTCCTCCATAGAACCCAGGTAAAGCTGCTGAACCAGTGACAGACAGGCTGTTCAGGCAGCCGCCCACCCAAGCAGGGCGGGTGTCAGAACCTGTCATCGGGTTGGGTAAGAAGGCAGGCAGGGAAGGAGCACCTGATTGTGAGATGGGAGCCCTGAAGCTACAACAGAAAAGGCCCAGCAGCTGGGCGCTGCGGAGTCTTCTGGGGCCTGAGTCCCACCCCGAGTTGGAGGGGGGAGGTCTGGAGCTGCAATTTTCCAAAAACTCCCTTAATAAAAGCCCCAGGATTTGAGGAGTGGGGCCTGTGTGTTCTGCGGCACCGTGTGTCGTGGCCCAGCCTGGTCAGGGGACCAGGCAGGTCAACTAGGGCCACCCTCGCCCTGCCCTTGGACACGTGTCCCAGATATGGGGTGTGAGAAAAAGAAACCACTGTGATAAAAGCAAACACCACCAACCAGGCCCCGCTGTGTATATTCAGGTGACTCTGCATGAGCTGGGAAGGTGTGAAAGGGGACATCCCAGGCCACCACCGAGGCTGACCTCAGCCAGGGAGGATAGGTAAAAAATTCTTATAATCCTTCCCATTACCCTGCTGCTTGTGATGACATATCTGTAATTTTAAAAAAGCAACTGAGTCAGGGAAGAATTCCTTGAAAGTTCTGAGGGTTTTCAGGTCGAGGACAGTTATCATGGTGGTAGGGCCAGGGGCTCTGAAGATGAACAAGGGGGTCTGAAGCCCTGCTCTGCCCCCTCCCAGTCGTGTGTAGGCACTGGTGGTTTTGCGGATTAAAGGGAGGGAGTGTGTACAAGGCATCTGCCCTCACGCCTGGTACTCCTTTTATCACTCTTCCCAAAGTGCTGGGATGAGTATGAGGAGCAAACACAGTGGCAACTTACGCTTAGAAGAAAAATTTAAAAACAAAGAGAAATCCTGGGCGCCTGGGTGGCTCAGTGGGTTAAAGCCTCTGCTTTCGGCTCAGGTCATGATCTCAGGGTCCTGGGATCGAGGCCCACGTCAGGCTCTCTGCTCAGCAGGGAGCCTGCTTCCTCCTCTCCCTGCCTCTCTGCCTACTTGTAATCTCTCTCTCTGTGTCAAATAAATAAATAAAATCTTTAAAAAAAAACAAAAACAAAAAAAAAACAAAGAGAAATCCTACAATAATTACAAAATGAGGATCGACAGTCCTCTCTCTGGGGCCTCGGGCCGGACTCCCACGAAGAGCTGCATGTGCTCCAACTGGAGAGCTCGCCAGGGTGCATCAGCAGGCAAGTCCAGGGGAGACCAGACTGGAGCACATTTCTCAAAAGGTGGCCGCCATCTTCGCCTGGCCCTTACTTTGGACCCCTCCACCCATGTCCCCATTTCCTAGGCACCAGGATGCAGGAGCGCAGCAGGGCAGAGATGAGAAGGGAGCCACCGGCTCGGCCAAGTGTCCACACCGTGACCACAGGCAGAGCACCAGCCCTGTCACCACGCACCGGCACACCGGGACTCACTTGTTGCTCCCAAACTTCTTCTCAGCTGCGCGGATCTCTGAGTCCTCCTGGAACCCTCTGTTGCTCTGGTAGTACGAGAAGGCATTTCCCACGGGAAAGGCCACGGGGAGGAAGCGCTTCTTCTCCAGGGCATCGTAGGAATACTTGATCTTCTGGAATTCGAAGGACAGCACCTCTTGTCCGTCTTCGCCCTGTGGGAGCAGGCGCTGTCTATGGCAGAAAGCCTGCACCTAGGGGTGTCCGTCAGTGCCGGCGAGTCCCACCCAAGCCCTGTGTCGAGCAGCCCAGCAGCTGGTCCCTACCTCATCCCGGTGCAGGGCCACGAGCTCAGTGGAGCCATTGTTGGGGGTCGGCACCACCTTCACGAAGGTGGCTTTGCTGGCGTCGTGCTCCTACGAGAGGCAGAGTGCTGCTGCTGAGCCCTTCTTAACCTCCCCAGCTCCTTCCCCCGGCCCCGGGAAGGTTGCAAGCACACCAGCTCCGGGCTCCGGGTGCTGCCTGTCCACTCCGCAGTCTGTCGCTGAGACAAAGACACCACCTCACTACACCTCTGGTCTCCTATCATAAAATCGGAGTGATGGTCAGCACCCAGTCCCTGGGGCCCTGCTGAGCTCAAACAGGAAGAATGTTCCCTGCGAGACTGGCACTCTCAAGCCACGTGGGCCAAGCCTTGTCACAGCCTACTGGTGACCTGCTGCTGCTCTGTGTCCCCTCCCTTAACTATTCATTTCACATCTTGAAATGATGAGGGAAAACGAGCCTCAAGGCTCAGCCAAAGGCCTCGGCATGAGCTATTTTCTCTGCCTGGAACACGGGGTCACACAGTCAGCTCCAGGCCTTGGCTCAAATGTCACCTGCTTAGGAGACCCCCTCTCCCCCAACCCCAGTGGAGGAGGCTCCACATGAAGGGCCCTCACAATGTTCCTCTGCTCTGCCCGGGTTTTCCTCTTTTTAGCAGCGGCAGCTGAGCACGAGCTCTACCCCTCTCACCACGAAGGCAAGGACTTTTGTCTGTTTTGTTCACTGCTGTTTCCTCAGCACCTAATACATGGAGGCACTGGATGAGGCTCAGTTAGTTCGGCCTCAAGCCTGGGCTGCACCCACCTCACTGCTGCTGCATCGGCCACCAGCCCCTGTGGTGTGTGATTTTGTGGCAGGCGGTACCAAAGGGTGACCCTCAGAAGAAAGGCCCAGCCCCTTGGGGAGTCCATGGGCCTCTGGGCAGAAAAGAACGACAAACACTTAACGAACTCTGGTAACAGCGTAGGAAAAAAGAAGTGTGAAGTGCTACACGGGGCCACTGTCACACCAGCACTTGGCAGTTTTTTGTTTCTTCTCACAGTGGCACAGCGAGTGGGTGTTACGGTTCTCACTTTACACAAGGGGAAAGTGAAACCGAAAGAGAAGCACCCCTGTCTGAGATCTCTGATGCAAACCCAGATCTGCCCAACCTCACCCTGCAGTGGTTTAGCTCCTCCTTGCCCTCCATCCCTGGAGAGAAAGTTAACACTCACGCTTTTTAGCTGTAGGTCCAAAGGCAGTTGGAAGTTTCCGCTCCTTCCAACTTCCCTGAATTTTCTGGTTCCTCACTGGAGTCTTTCATTGTACTGACCTGAAGCTACCCGTAAGTTTGAGCCCCTCCCCTGGGATAAAGGCTTGTTGGGAAAACCATTCCCTAAGAAGAGAAAGGATTCAGTCCATGTTTGGAGTCAAAGACAGGGGGCTTCGGTCTCTTTTTGCAGCCCTTCAGGCTCTTCCCTTTCCCTCTTCTTACAGCAATGCACGCCTGGGATCAAAGGGGAGGCTGGCGGGACCTCGGTGCCCCATATGGCCCCACATATGCCAGTGTCAGCTGAGGCAGGTCCAGAGGGCAGTGGTGTGGTTACCAACAGTAACTGCTGATCCAGCTCTCCCTCTCCAGATCTTGGGGGTTAAGGGTCAGAAATGCTACCGGGCTGTTATATTCCAACAGAAGTCCTCACTGTTATCACCATCATCTTGGAGGCAGATATAAAGAGGCTCCAAGCAGTTGTCATTTGCTGACAAAGTGCTCCTGCTACTCTTAAATGCTGCAATCCAAATGCATTTCAACCTAATTTTGGTCCTAGTACGCAAGGGCCTCTAAGCACTGGACAACAGAGTTCTCAAACCAAGCTTCACAGATAGGGAAACTCAGCCTGCAGGTCTAGCCTCACACTTTGACAACCAAGATAAGAGACAGGAGGACAGACCATTTCTAGAAGAAACAACCTAGTACTCGCTAGTATGGTAGCTAGCTAGCATTAACAAGCCAAATCAAAAGCGACTAGCCGGAGCCTACACTGAGCTTTTTATAGGTATTACCCTATCAAATCTAAATGACCACACCAGGGAAGGATTCCAAGGAAGGGAAGTAACCTGCGCCAGAGTCGCACAGCAGGTCAGTACGGGGCCAGGATTTAGCCACCCAGACGGTACCGCTGGGGACTCAGGCCCAGTACCCGGGAAACCCGGGATGGGGTGGGGACCAGCACGAACGTCGTGACTGTGAGCCGCCGCAAGGCCCGACCCAGGCGAGGGTCGGGCTCGTGCCCGCGCACTTACCGGTGTGCAGGTAAGCGCGCAGTGCGCGTGCACGGACCAATGCCCCGAAAGGACGGTGAGCGCGTGCGCGAGGCAGATGGTGGCGAGCACGAGCAGCGCGGCTTCAGGGATTTGCACCCAGCTGCTGCCCCAGCCCCAGCAGCCGGCAGCCGCGGCGCCTAGCCAAGCCGGGTAGAGCAGTCCCGCGAACGGCAGCACCGTGAGGCGCCGCAGCAGCGCCAGCCGCCGGTACGGCCACACGGCTGCGACCAGCTCGTCGCCGCTCGCTATGAGCGCCGGACCAGCGGCAAGGAGGGTGCGCGGCTGCGGCCCGGGCTTGGGCTGCCCGCCGGGCCGGGCGCCGCAAGGCCGGGCCCCGCAAGGCACCGCGTTGCCCACCGCCGCCGCCGCAGCCGCCGCCATCTTTCCCAGCGCCGCGCTCGCTTCCGGCCAGAGGCACCGCCTCACGTCCGAAGTTTTACTTCCGCTGAGCCCCGGGCGCCGCCATGGCAGCTGGAGGGTAGGAAGAGCCGGACAATGTAGGAGTCCCGTTCAGAAGTTGTTACTCCGGGCGCCGCCATGACAGGCTGCGGCCGGAAGGAGAGGCTGGGGGCGGCCATGACAGAGTCTTGAAAAGGCTGAAGCTGCCTGCCCGCCCTGCCACGCCGAACTGAGACCGGAAAGGACGAGGCGAGGCGGGCTGGGTGCCACCTAGACACCTGAACCGGAAGATGGGAGCCCCTGTCCGGGACTACCACGGCACTGACCAGTTTGGATAGTCAGGGGCGGAGCCTGAACACTACGGAGGCGGGGCCAATTACAGAAGCTCTGGGGTTCCGGGGGCGAGGCCTGGGCAGGCCGAAGGGGCGGGGTTTGTCATGGGGGCGTGACTTGTTAGGGGCTGCGGTCCCAGGATGGTTTCCCTGCAGGAGAGGCCCCTCCCTTGGGGTTCTGGGCAGGGCTGGCGCTCTGACAGGCTTAGAGAGCCAACACAGGACACAGCCACGGCTGAGAAGAGCGGTCATGTAATAATGATTACACACAAAGTTATTATTTTAATATAAAAATATGAAAAATGGGTATTTATTTGAAATTACATATATTCTGTAATATTTACTTCCCTGTTACATAAATGCTATTGTTTGAACAAAACCACAATAGGAATCATTAACGGTGGCGATCAGTAGTATTTAGTCGTACTATTAATAGAAAACATTGCTTGAGAAAAATGTATAGCAACACTTTTATGCTTCTCTGTCCTGATAAAGCAATTTGAACTACTTTTTTTTTAAGATTTTATTTATTTATTTGATAGAGAGCAGATCACAAGTAGGCAGAGAGAGAGAGAGAGAGAGAGAGAGGAGGAAGCAGGCTCCCCACTGAGCAGGGAGCCCGATGCGGGCCTCGATCCCAGGACCCTGGGATCATGACCCGAGCCGAAGGCAGAGGCTTTAACCCACTGAGCCACCCAGGCGCCTTGAACTACTTTTTAAACTATTTATTGGATGTTTATATCTTGCAGGTTAATTGTTGCATATTCTTGATACAAAAGTGTAAGGCTTTGTAAAGGGAGAACATAATGCAGTAGGACTTCGTCAATATTCTATATTTAATAAAAGTAACGACGACGTTTCTTTCTGTCCCATTACACAGTAGGTTATTTTTACTTTTTTTTTTAAGATTTTATTTATTTATTTGACACAGAGAGAGAGATGACAAGTAGGCAGAGAGGCAGACAGAGAGAGAGAGGAGGAAGCAGGCTCCCTGCTGAGCAGAGAGCCCGATGCGGGCCTCAAACCCAGGACCCTGGGATCATGACCTGAGCCGAAGGCAGAGGCTTTAACCCACTGAGCCACCCAGGTGCCCTATTTCTACTCTTTAATTAAGTTTTCTTTTCCAATAATACTTACCTGAATGGACTGCAATCTTTAGAAAACCTTTTGTTTTATATAGTGATAAAACTCAAAGGTGATATCAGTGATTTGCTTCCCTGCTCTTATCAAGCCCACAGTTACTCTGATTCTTTGTGTCGTTCCTATGTGATAAAATCAAGCCAAATATTGTCTTAACTAAAGCCTTTCAGCGTGGATTTTACTTACTAGGTTTTTTGACTTGTATGGATTAGTTTCAGGCTCTCCAAAACAGGAGGGTTTTGTTTGTTTTTGGTAGACCAGCTATTGGTCAATTGGGTCTTTGTATATATAAACTAATCATATGCTATCTATGTCCAAAACGTTCATTATTTTTGAACATTCAAGAGCACACTGAATCTCATGACAAACCTACCTTTCTCAGGGACAATTGTTTTTAAACACATACGTAGGGCGCCTGGGTGGCTCAGTGGGTTAAAGCCGCTGCCTTCGGCTCAGGTCATGATCCCAGGGTCCTGGGATCGAGGCCCACATTGGGCTCTCTGCTCAGCAGGGAGCCTGCTTTCTCCTCTCTCCTTTCTCTCTGCCTGCCTCTCTGCCTACTTGTAATCTCTCTCTCTCTCTGTGTCAAATGAATAAATAAAATCTTAAAAAAAAAAAATAAAAAAAAATAAACACATACGTAATTTGAAATGGTGAAATCAAAGTTAGATTCCAAATAGTTTATTCGGAAAGAAACTGAGAATATCCTGTATCATTTGACCGCCCATTTCTGAGGACATTTTGAATTCTGAAGCAATCTTATTTCAAAAAATGAGTTTCGCTTGTTTGTTTGTTTCTGTTTTTTTTTTAAGATTTTATTTATTTATTTGACACAGAGAGAGAGATTACAAGTAGGCAGAGAGGCAGGCAGAGAGAGAGAGGCAGGCAGAGAGACAGGGAGAGGAGGAAGCAGGCTCCCTGCTGAGCAGAGAGCCTGATGCAGGCAGATCATGACCTGAGCTGAAGGCAGAGGCTTTAACCCACTGAGCCACCCAGGCGCCCTGTTTGTTTGTTTCTGTATAAATATTTAGGGGCAGTTCCTTCATCCCTGTCTGGGCTCCTATGGCCTCTTCAAAGATCATCAAAGTGTTTGGGAGAAACAGCATATAAATTTCTGCTTTACTATAATTGTTTTCTCCATTCTAATCTTCAATGCATTTCCAAATTTGAAGACTTTTTCTTTCATCACACTTTGAAACTATGATCTTATGGCAGACCAACTTAAAAAAACCCACCTTTATTAGAGCAGTTTTACGGTCAGGCAAAATTGAAAGAAGGGTACAGTGATTTCCAATACATCCCCTGCCACCATACATATATAGCAGCCTGATTATCAGCATCTCTCACAATTTTACTAATAAACCCATTGCCTATAGCTCACCCTAGGGTACACTCTTGGTATTGTATATTTTATGGGTTTGGACAAATACAGAATGTATCCAACATTATAGTATACGGAGCAGTTTCACTGCCCTACAAGTCCCCTGTGATCTGCCTATTCATCCCTCCTCCCCTCAACTCCTGGGAACCACTGATCTTTTTAGTGTCTCCATAGTTTTGCCTTTTCCAGAATATCCTATAATTGGAATCATATGCTATGTACCCTTTTCAGATAGGCTTCTTTCTTTTCTTTTTTTTTTTTAAAGATTTTATTTATTCATTTGACACAGAGAGAGATTACAAGTAGGCAGAGAGGCAGGCAGAGAGAGAGGAGAGAGGAGGAAGCAGGCTCCCTGCTGAGCAGAGAGCCCGATGTGGGCCTCGATCCCAGGACCCTGGGATCATGACCTGAGCCGAAGGCAGCGGCTTTAACCCACTGAGCCACCCAGGCGCCCAGATAGGCTTCTTTCACTTAGTAAAATGAATTTATGGTTCCTCCATATCCTTTTATGGCTTGAATCTCATTTCTTTTTAATGCTGCATAATGTTCCATTATCTGGATGTACACCAGTTTATCCATTCATGTACATCTTGGTTCTTCTGAGTTTTGAATTATGAATAAAGTTTTTGAATTATGAATAAAGCTGCTTATAAACACCTCTGTGTAGATTGTTTATTAATGACTACATGGTGACTTCTAATTAATTTTCAACTTTACTGAGAAAGAGACATGTATCGTGTAAATTTAAGGTGTATAATGTGATTGATACATGTATACATTTGACATGCTTACCACGATATAGTTAGTGAACACTCCTTTACCTCACCATTTTATGTTGTTGTAGTTATGGTGAGAACATTAAAGCTCTACTCTCATAGCAACTTTCAAGTATACAATATTGTTAATTATAGTCACTATGCTGTACATTAGATACCCAGAACTTACTCATCGTATAACTGAAAGTTTGTACTTTGACCAACATATCTCCACCACTCATCCCCTGACAACCCCCATTCTACTCTCTCCAGTTCATGTTTTTAGATTCCACACATAAGTGAGATCATACAGTAGTTGTCTTTATCTGCCTAACTTACTTCACCTAGCATAATGCCCTCGAGGTCTAAAGGCCCGCCCATGTTGCCACAAAAGGCAGGATTTCCTTCTTCTTTGGAACTAATATTCTAATAATACACACGTGTCTAATACATACATACATACATATATGAATGATCTCACATTTTATTAGTTGTATATGTCACATTTACTTTATTTATTTGTTGACGGACACTCAGGTCGTGTCTATGTCTTGGCTATTGTGAATAATGTGGTAATTAACATGGGAGTAGCTATTTCTTCGAGATAGTGATTTCATTTCCTTTGGATATATATGCAGAAATGGGATTGCTGATTGTTCTATTTTCAATTTTTTTTTGAGGAGCCTTCATACAGTTTTCCATAGTGGGTGTATCAATTCACATTCTCACCTACAGTGCACAACTACATATATATGGTTTGCAAGTATTTCCTCCCACCCCATGGATTGCCTTTCATTTTGTTATTTCTTTTGCAGTGCATTTTGGTTTGGTATAGTCCCCCTTGTTCATTTTTACTTTTGTTGATTGTGCTCTTGGTGTCATATCCAAAAAGTCATGGCCAAGACCAACGTTGAAGAAATTATTTCCTATGTGTTCTTCTGGAATCTTTATAGTTTCAGACCTTGTTAAGTCCTTAATCCATGTTGAATTTTTGTGAGTGGTGTAAGACAGGGGTCCAACTTTACTCTTTTCCATGTGGATATCCAGTTTGTCCCAGCACCATTTATCGAAGAGACTATCCTTTCCCTCTTGAGTATTCTTGGCTGCCTTGACAAATATTAGCTGACTGTATATGTGGCGGTTTATTTCTGGGCTGTTTCTGATAACATTGGTCTTTTTTTTTTTTTAAGATTTTGTTTGTCAGAGAGAGAGAGCACAAGCAGGCAGAGTGGCAGGAAGAGGCAGAGGCAGAGAGAGAAGCAGGCTCCCCACTAAGCAAGGAGCCCAATGTGGGACTCAATCCCAGGACCCTGGGATCATGACCTGAGGCAAAGGCAACTGCTTAACCGACTGAGTCACCCAGGTGTCCCCATTGGTCTTTTTTTCTTTTTAAAGATCTTATTTATTCGGTGGAGGGCGGGCAGAGGGAGAGGGAGAAGCAGACTGCCTGCTGAGCAGGGAGCCCGAGGTGGGACTTGATCCCAGCACCCTGAGATCATGACATGAGGTGAAGGCAGATGCTTAACTGACTGAGCCACCCGGGCGCCCCTCCATTGGTCTATTTGTTTGTTTTTATGCCAGTATCATACTGTTTTGATTACTATCACTTTGTAGTATAGTTTGAAATCAGGAAGTGTGATGCCTTCTGCTTAGGCCTCTTCTAGGATTGCTTTGGCTATCCAAGGACTTTGGCAGTTCCACGCTACTTTTAAAATCACTTTTCTATTTCTGTGGAAAATGGCATTGCAATTTTGATAGATATTGCATCAAATCTCTAGATGGCTTTGGGAACTACAGAC
This sequence comes from Ailurus styani, assembly GCA_002007465.1. NCBI lineage: Eukaryota > Metazoa > Chordata > Mammalia > Carnivora > Ailuridae > Ailurus > Ailurus styani. The sequence continues at coordinate 7,450,133 of LNAC01000008.1, read as the reverse complement.
ATTTTAACAAGATTAACTTTTCTGATCCATGAACATGGGCTATCTTTCCATTTTTCTGTGATTTCAATTTCATCAAAATCTAATTTTCAATGCATAGAGCTTTCACTTCCTTGGTTACATTCATTTCCAGGTATTTTAGTATCTTTAATGCTATTGTAGATGTTGTCTTTCTTTTTCAGATAGTTCGTTGGTGTATAGAAATGCAACTGGAGGGCGCCTGGGTGGCTCAGTGGGTTAATGCCTCTGCTTTCGGCTCAGGTCATGATCTCAGGGTCCTGGGATCGAGGCCCGCATCGGGCTCCCTGCTCGGCGGGGAGCCTGCTTCCCCCTCTCTCTCTCTGCCTGCCTCTCTGCCTCCTTGTGATCTCTCTCCCTCTGTGAAATAAATAAATAAAATCTTTAAAAAAAAAAAAGAAATGCAACTGGATTTAGTATGCTGATTTTGTATTTTAATACTTTCTTCAATTTTAGTTTTTTTTATAGTCTTTAGGATTTTTTAAATGTAAAAGATCATATCATCAACAAACACAGACAATTTTACTTACTCCTTTCTGATTTGGATCCCATTTGTTTCTTTTTCTTGCCTGAGTAGAACTTCCAGTACTATGTTAAAAAGGGGTGGTGAGAGTGGGCATTCTTGTTCCCGATTTTAGAAGGGAAGCTTTCAACCTTTCATCATTGAGTACGATGTTGGCTGTATATTTTGATATATAGAGCCTTTTATTATGTTGAGGTGTGTTCCTTCTATATCCAATTTGAGGGTTTTCTATCATGCAAAAATGTTGAATTTTGTCAAATGCTTTTTCTTTTTTTTTTTTAAGATTATTTATTTATTTATTTGACAGAGAGAGAGATCACAAGCAGGCAGAGAGACAGGCAGAGAGAGAGGAGGAAGCAGGCTCCCTGCTGAGCAGAGAGCCCAATGTGGGACTCGATCCAGGACCCTGAGATCATGACTTGAGCTGAAGGCAGAGGCTTAACCCTCTGAACCACCCAGGTGCCCTCAAATGCTTTTTCTGCCTCTGTTGAGATAATCACATGATTTTATCTTTCCTCCTATTAATGTGGTATATCATATTTATTGATTTGTGTGTGTTGAACCATCCTTGCATCCCAGGGAAAAATCTCATTTGATCATGGCATATGATCCTTTTAATGTGGCTGTTGAGTTTGGTTTCCTAATATTTTGTTGAGATTTTTGCATCTATTTTCATCAGAGATATTGGACTACGTGTATACATATATATTTGGTAGGTGGCAAAACAACACTCTAGGCATTTCTTAGGTTGCACTTTTATTGTTTAAGTCAATACAGAGTACTATGTCATATTTGGTAGATTCCATGCTTCTGTGATAAGTTAATATTTGTTGAAAAAAACATAAAGGTCGGGCGCCTGGGTGGCTCAGTGGGTTAAAGCCGCTGCCTTCGGCTCAGGTCATGATCCCAGGGTCCTGGGTTTGAGGCCCGCATCGGGCTCTCTGCTCAGCAGGGAGCCTGCTTCCTCCTCACTCCTCTCTCTCTGTCTGCCTCTCTGCCTACTTGTAATCTCTCTCTCTGTGTCAAATGAATAAATAAAATCTTTTAAAAAAAAACATAAAGGTTAACAATATTTATTCATCCTACATAACTGAAGTTCCTTGGGTAACAAATTTTTAAATAATTTTAAATGAACACATTAAATTAATAGCTTGTTCACTTCAATATTTTCAATAATTCCTCTGTTTTTTAAAAAAGATATTTATTTATTTATTTATTTATGTAATCTCTACACATAATATGGAGCTGGAATCTACAACCCTGAGATCAAGAGTTCCATGCTCCACTGACTGAGCCAGCCTGGTGCCCCTGCCCCTCTCTTTTCTTTCTTTCTTTCTTTCTTTTTTTTTTTTAAAGTTTTTATTTAATTATTTGACAGAGAGAGACACAGTGAGAGAGGGAACACAAGCAGGGGGAGTGGGAAGAAGTGGAGAAGCAGAGCAGGAAGCCCAGTGTGGGGCTCGATCCCAGGACCCTGGGACCATGACCTGAGGCAAAGGCAAATGCTTAACAACTGGGTCACCCAGGCACCCCGCCCCCTCTCTTTTCTTTCTTTTTTTTTTTTAAAGACTTTATTTATTTATTTGACAGAGAGAGAGAGATCACAAGTAGGCGGAGAGAGGAGGAAGCAGGCTCCCCACTGAGCAGGGAGCCCGATGCCGGGCTCCATCCCAGGACCCTGAGATCATGACTTGAGCTGAAGGCAGAGGCTTTAACCCACTGAGCCACCCAGGTGCCCCAACTCTTTTCAATTTCAGGTAGCCATAACAAATTTTTGCTGAGCAAAATAAACTTCAGTTTAGTCCAAGTGGAATAATTAGAAATATGGGACAAGCAGAGTGAATTAATGAGTGTTTACTGGGTTCAGTACAATTCTCGAGGATGAGAGTAAAAGAAATCTTAGTTTAATGTGTTAGATTCTTCCAGGTTAGCTAAGGAGACAGGAAGAGAAAGAAAAGAACACCAAGGGCCCTAACCAGGCCATGTGGGGCCTAGAAGGAAAGTCATTCACAGAGAGCCCTGCTATGGCTTTCTAACAGCAGCGCACCGCCACCCCCCCACCCCACTCTCACTTTAGAATACTGTAATCCCCAACAATGAAGGTGAGCACCCCAGGATAATGGGTCATAGGGCAGTTTACTGTGAGAAAGGTGATTCTGACCTCCTGTCCATCTGGGAATGAACCTGAACTCAGATATGCCTAGAAGCAGCCTTTCTGCTCAGATGCCTGATGGATAGTTCAACCTTGGACACTGATTGATCTGCAGGTAAAGTGAGTGTCTGGGCTGCTTCATGCCTGCTCAGGTAGAATGGTTGTTGTATTTAGTCTCAGAACAATATACTTCTTATGAAATGAAATTAAAAGTAGTTGTCATACTGGTAAATTTGTAAGATAGAAACAGATTTTCCTAAAGGTATATTCTCTTTTATTGCGGTCATCTATCTTCTTAAACATAATAATGCCAATGGTTATTCAAGTCTGGTAGGTGACTCTATAGCTTACTAACACATAAAACACTGGACAACTTAAAGCCATCATCGAGTAGTTGTTTTACATCAACCAGGTGAAGTGAGGCTTACAGGTTTCTGGTATGGATATAGAAACATCAGGAAATTTATATATCCTATATATAAGGAAGTAAGGATTTCCTTATTGTGATTTCGGGCATAGAAATAACATGACTTGGTTATAAAAATAAGTGTCAAGTAGAAGGTGCAGAATACATTTATCTTGAACCTAATGGAGAGCCAAAAAATAACCCATGCATGTATGGTCAACTAACCTTTGACAAGGGCACCAAGAATACACAATGAGGAAAGGACAGTCTCTTTAGTAGACTGTTAAAAAGTAGGTATCCACATACAAAAAACGGAAATTGAACCATTATCTTACATCATACAAAAATTAACTTGAGATTGATTAAAGACTTTAGTGTAAGACATAAAACTATAAAACTCCTAGAAGACATAGGGAGGAAGCTCCTTGACATTCATTGGTCTTGGCAATAAACTTTTTGGATCTGACATGAAAAGCACAGACAAGAAAAGCAAAAATAAGCAAGGGGGAACTGCAGAATAAGCCTATCTCATTTTTTAAAAGATTATCCCCCAAAATAAAGCATTTAAATATATATATATATTTTTTAAATATTTTATTTATTTATTTGTCAGAGACAGAGCACACAAGCAGGAGAAGCAGCAGACAGAGGGAGAGGGAGAAAGAGTTTCCCTGCTCAGTAGGGGTTTGATCCCAGGACCCTGGGATTATGACCTGGGCTGAAGGAAGATGCTTAACTGTCTGAGTCTCCCAGACACCCTGAAAATATTTTTGATAAATCTGGGCTGAGAAGGTATCTATAGATCCCTGGGAGCTTTGAAAAAGCTGCCATAGTTTACTTCTGAAGAAATAGTCAAGCACTCTATTTGTCTCTCCCAGCACTTGGAGATTTCCATCAAGTGCCAAATGCCACCAATCTTGACTGGTTATGCTAACAAATGTGTTTTAATGGCCAGTTATAAACATTAATTAAAAGGTCTTTTTTCTTGCAGGAGATGATAACATTTAAGAGCTTACATGAAATACTGCTCCTGATATCTGTTAGTAATACTGCTGTCATCACCTACAAAACCTCATCATCATAATAAAAATCAGATAAAGATAAAAGGACCATTGTGAAAATAAATAAAATTAAAAATTGACACTAAATATGGGACATCTGGCTGGCTCCATTAGAAGAGCATGTGACTCCTGATCTCAGGGTCTTGAGTTCCTGCCACACGCTGGGTGCAGAAATTACTTAAATAAATAAAACTTTTTAAAAAATAAAAAAATAACACTAATCAAAATTCCAGCACAGGTCAGAAAATGGAAATTGAAAATCTGATTCTAAAATGCATATGAGATGTAAAGGGCCAAGAAGAGCCAAGTTGTTAAAGAAGAACTAAATAAGGAAGACAATTCTATAAATTGAAAAAACTTAAAAGATATAAAAGTTAGGGTAGTGATATTAAAACAAGACTAGAAAATAGAACAATGGAAAAGATCACAGCCCCAAAACAGACCAACACATATGGGGACGTGTGAACTATGACAAAAGTACTATAGATTACTGATAAAAATGCATTTAGAAAATGAATGGTGCTAGGTTAATTGCATAGTCACATGGAAAGGCAAATCTATCTATCTATCTATCTATCTATCTATGTATCTATCTATCTATCTATTTGAGAGAGAGAGAGAGAGAGAGAGAGAGAGTGTGTGTGTGTGCAAGTGGGGTGGTGGGGAGAGAAGCAGAGGGAGAGGGAGAGAGCTCCAAGCCTAGTGCCGAGCCCGACATGGGGCTCAATCTCAAAACCCTGTGATCATGACTTGAGCTGAAATCAAGAGTTGGAGGCTCAATCAACTGAGCCACCCAGGTGCCCCAAAAAGCAAATCTTAAAACTATCACATACCTATGGATATTGGGGAGGGTTTGTGCTATGGTGAGTGCTGTGAAAGGGGTAAGCCTGATGATTCACAGACCTGTACCCCTGGGGCAAAAAAAAAAACACTAAAACAAAAAACAAAAAAAACTATCGCATACCATTCACAAAAATCAATTCCAAGAGAAATGTACATTTAAGCCAGGAATGTTAAAAAATAATCTTTAATAAATTATTCTTATGATCAGGAGTTAGGGAAAGATTTCTTTTTAAAACAATTTTCTTTCTTTTTTTTCACCTTTTTTTTGACACAGAGAGAGAGAGATCACAAGTAGGCAGAGAGGCAGGCAGAGAGAGGAGGAAGCAGGCCCCCCCACCGAGCAGGAAGCCCAATGTGGGGCTCTATCCTAGGACCCTGAGACCATGACCTGAGTTGAAGGGAGAGGCTTTAACCCACTGAGCTACCCAGGCGCCCCTCTTTTTTTTACTTTTTAAAGTAATCTCTACATGCAGCTTGGGGCTTGAACTCACAACCTTGAGATCAAGAGTCACATGGTCTTCCAACAGAGCCAGCCAGGTACCCCTAGTTAGGGAAAGATTGCTTAAACAGATCACAAAAAGCAATAGCTATAAAGGAAGAGTTTAATAAGCTGAACTACATTCAAATTAAGAATATGTGCCTATCAAAAGACACCACGAAGAGAGTGAAGAGGAAAGTCAAGAGAACAGTTATATACAACACACATAACTGATAAAAGGCTCACATTCAGGATATGTAAATAACTCCTGTAAGTCAATAGGAAAAAGACACTCTAATAGAAAAATGGGTAGAAGACCTGAATGTGTAATTTACAAAAAAAGATATCAAAGTGAGTTCAACTTCCTTAATGATCATGTACATTTGAATTAAAATCACAAGGAGACACAATTCCACATCCTCCAGAATACCTAAGATTAAAAAGACTGTCGACACCAAGGGTTTGTGAGGACATGATGCCAAGAGAACTCATTTGCTGTAAGAGGGAGTGCACTGTGTTTCACATCGTATACTAGATCTGACAGTGAACATAGCTTAGGCCATGTATCTCACTCCTGAGGTAGCAGAAATGCATGTGTGTCAAGAGACATCTACAAAAATACGTGTAGCATCGTTATTTGGCATAGAAAAAAAAAACTAGAAAAATATTTCAATGAGACATCTGCTTTCAGCTTGGAAGCTGTCACTCCTGTCCTCACAATAAGAAAAAAGCTAAACATGGGTGCCTGGGTGGCTCAGTGGATTAAAGCCTCTGCCTTCGGCTCAGGTCATGATCTCAGGGTCCTGGGATCGAGGCCCGCATCGGGCTCCCTGCTCAGCGGGGGGCCTGCTTCCTCCTCTCTCTCTGCCTGCCTCTCTGCCTACTTGTGATCTCTCTCTCTGTCAAATAAATAAATAAAAATCTTAAAAAAAAAATACTGGGGATGGCTCCTAGAAGCACAGAGAAAATTATGGCCCAGGCTAAGTGAAGTTGAAATGCCAAAATGGCTGACAGTGGAGGGGGTGGGACAAGGTGCCATATGGAGCTGTGGCACTTGCCAGAGCGTGGATGAATGCAGGCCCCTGGGGTTTTGGATTGAGGCTGTGCTGTCCACAGCGGAGGGGTATGTACCCTTTTAAAGCTCCTGGAATCCTTACTGGGCCCTTGTAGAGACAGGACATTGGCCCATGGGAAACCAGATGGCCACACACTAGAAATGTTCGTCATGAGCTGAGTTTTACGAGACCCACTAAGGCTTAAGGCCTGGCAGGGCCAGTGCCGTGTTTACTGCTGGGAGCAGGCGCAAACGTCAGAGGGCATAGGTGAGCTGCATGAGAAGGTGGCCCAGAACCCCATGTCACCCACCACTGCTGAACCAACACTCTAGCTCGGCTCAAACCTATGGTCATATGGTGCATTCCCTATGACCAAGCTTGGTTGTGTGTGGGTGTGCCAGCTGAAATGAGGACAGCAACTTCGCTGGAGCCTCACCCAGCAATGGCTCAAAAAGACAGTGGTGGAGGAAAATACCCCCAATGGGGGACTGTCCCTGGTCATCCACCTGCTGTAGAAGGAGTGGATCAAGGTTGGAATTCATACTGACCTACAGCGGTGGGGAATCACCTGGTTGGCTGGTGAGGGGCCTGGAAGGTTGGGGATAAGGAGGTGCAAGGTGGAGGCATGTGGATGGATGACTTTCAAAGTGTGCGGATAGCTGTATCATTTGATGCCCACCAGAGAGCATCCAGCATGGAAGAGAAACGATACAACCAAGAAAGTGGCCAGTCTTGGTCATTGGCCACTCGAGTACTTGCATGACTGACACATGAATAAGAGTGGCCACGGTATGAAAGATGGATCTCGGGGCGCCTGGGTGGCTCAGTGGGTTAAGCTTCTGCTTTCGGCTCAGGTCATGATCTCGGGGTCCTGGGATCGAGCCCCACATTGGGCTCTCTGGTCAGCGGAGGGCCTGCTCCCCCCCACCCACGCCTGCCTGCCTCTCTGCCTACTTGTGATCTCTGTCAAATAAGTAAATAAATAAATCTTAAAAAAAAATCAACCTCTCCTCTACCAGACTGTTCCCCCATCTGGGTTTAGAAACATTGTCTAGGGCGCCTGGGTGGCTCAGTGGGTTAAAGCCTCTGCCTTCGGCTCAGGTCATGATCCCAGGGTCCTGGGATCGAGGCCCGCATCGGGCTCTCTGCTCAGCAGGGAGCCTGCTTCCTCCTCTCTCTCTGCCTGCCTCTCTGACTACTTGTAATCTCTCTCTCTGTGTCAAATAAATAAATAAAATCTTAAAAAAAAAAAGAAACATTGTCTAATCTCCTCTACCCTGAGAAGCCCTCCATCATCTGCCCTTCTTCTCAGCTACTGCCTTTGTTCTCATGCCCATCACCAACTCACCAGGGCTATGCTTTCTGTCTCTACTTTTCCCTCTGCCCATCACTCCTCAACCTACTCCACTTGGAGCTAGAGTCAACATGACCAGATAACTTCTTGAATCTAGAAAAATAGATCATGGATGACTCTGAACCATTGAGCCTGGGTACCCAGAAGAGAGGGGGCATCCACAGGGGAGTTTGAAGTAGCTGGTGGAGGAGGAGAGGTAGAGAAGTGTGGTTTTATCCATGATGACCATTCACGTGAAGATGCTACAGAGCCCAGACGTGAGCCCTGGAGAAATCAGGGTTGGAAGATAGGTACTTGGGGGTTTGGGCCTAGAAATAATGGTTGAACTGAAAGGTAGGACTTTCACAGATACCAATCAGAATATTCTGATTCTAGGTCAATTGCAACTCCCACACTCATTCCATGTGTGACCTTTGGCCTGAAGTCTGGCCTCCATGAGCCCGTTTCTTCATCTGGGAAATGTGAAAACTCCACCCATTTTACAAGGTCTCTGAGGACTCAGTGTCATACTACTATCATCATTGTTATTGCCCTCAGTCTCCAGGTGGAGCAAAGCAGAAAACTGAGCATACTTTTCTCCTCCCTTCAGCCCATCTTCACTCTGTGAGGTCTGGTCCATAGGCATTATCTATTTTCCATAGGAGGAGACAGAGGCCCAAAGAGGGGAAGTCTTGCTCAGGGGCCTGCAGTGCAGAGGCCATTTGCCCCTCCCTGCCAGAAGCCGTGCCCCAGGAACCTTCACCCTACCCCCAGCCCTAACACTGACAAGAGTCCTGTTCATTGAGCTCATTGTGTGTGTCCTGAGCCAAGCTGTGGTCAGAGTGAGATGGGGTGTCTTGGCAGCCTAGTTGAGTGGCACCTGCCTACCCCAGCCCCACGGGAGTCTCTGGCCCCCAGTCTGGAACTGAGGCCATGCCAAAGTCTTCACCTCTTTGGAGTTCGCACGAAGAAGACATGTGAGAAAATTTCCAGATGAGTAGGTCTCTCTCTGTAGAAGAACCAGGATGGATGAGGGAGAAGTTCTTGAAGATTTGGCACTCCTGATTATGGGAAGAGAATGAGCTGTGTGCTGGGGAGATGGAGCCCTATTTGTCCTAGCTTCAGTTCTCCTCAATTTAAATAATCTCTCCTGGATGCCCAGGGAGCCCCAGAAGGGCCTATTCAGGACCCAAAGAATAACACTCCCAGGTAGAAGGATTTTAGCTCGCTCCAAGGAAGGAGCCAAGTAGGAAGTGAGCATCCTACTGCTAGGAGGTGCAAGTCAAGGTCAGCATGCCCCTGGAAGGAAGAGCCTAGACACAGTGCAGGGGCTTAGACAAGAGACTTGAGAGTTAATAAAGGAGAAGAGGCAATTACCAAGGCTCAGGAAAGCAACTTGGCTAGGTTTTCCATAGTACACCCTGGTCACCTTTATCCAGTGCTCCATCACCTTGGCTCTATCCTTGCTTGGGTTGCCAAGGCAATTGGCCACACTGTTGAACTGCGTTATGGTGACATGGACTACGGGTTCCAGGTGTTCATTGCCAGGCTTATTCTTCTGGTATCAGATGGATCCCAGGCACTGATGTGGGCACCACCTTGAACAGATCCTGGGGAACAAGGGGCATGTCACTCAGCTCTGCCACACACCAGCTTAGTGTCCCAGGCAGGGTAACAGGTCAGAGAGCTCAGGAAGCTGAGGATGTGGCCTGAGCCTTGTGGGATTCCCTGGGTTTAGCTCTCTTTCCATGGTAAGCACCCACTACAGGATTACCCAGGACCCATTACTGGCAAGGAAGGGAAAAAGTCATTTGTACCCTGATCATCCTCACTAACCCCCAGCTCCAGACGGCAGCTCAAGTCAGCTCCTCCCAAAGGAGCATCTTCCACCCATCCTGATCACCTCTCTGGTCCTGTGCCCCATTCAGATCCATATTCCACTGGGACAGCTACAATTGTGGGTTTGTTTTGTCTACTTTATGGTTAGGTACACATCAGATGCCTAATAAGTGCTGAGGCTGTTGAGTGGGCAGATGAATGGGTGATCCTACAGACCTGGCTGCACACAGTGAGTTCCCCTCCCCGCCCCCCAGCTTTCTATCTGTTCTGCCTCATTTAGCCTGCACAGCCAATCTGTACAATAGGTCTTATTAGTGTCCATCTCTCTAGTCTGCAGGTAGACAGTAAAGGCTTCGGGGTTAAGAATTTTATCCAGGTTACACAGTTGGTAAGTTGTGAAGCTGAGATTTGGACCCAGATCATAAGAGTCTGGATCAAGGTGAGGCAGGTCTGGGGCAGCTTATGGCAGAAGGAAATCCTGCCCCAGCCCCTCCCTGAGAGCCCAGCTGCTCACTGCATCCTTCAGAGTCAACTACCCTGTCAACAGATTGGGAGGAAAGTCCATGAGGTCAGGCTTCCCCTTTAGCTGGTTCTTCCTGGTAACAAGCCAGGGGAAGGAAGGCTCTGGGGCTGCAGCTGGCTCTGTCTCTATTTTTGGAGCTAGAGATGGAATTCCTACTATAGCTGATATTTGAGCTGACTCCATCTCAGGACCTGACACATATATGCTGAAGATGTTAGCCCTTGCTCCAGTTCTAGAGAGGCTGATGGAGATGACACTAGCTCTGACACTTGGGAGTTATGGTAGAAACAGGTCTTGAGCTGCCTCTGGCTCCAAAGTAGGCCCTGTTTCTGGCTCTTTATCTGGAAGGAGCGCTGGAGCTGGTGCTAGGGCAGAATAAAGAGAAAGGTTTACCTACATAACTGACTTTCCATGCACCCTTCCCCAAACAGGAATGATCCTTCTCCCTTGTAAGGAATACCCAGCCCGTGAACCCCATCCCAGGTAGCCTCTCCAGGTCACAATCCCCTTTGCCCTGTGACTCTGCCTTAGTGGGTTCTAGAGGTTCCATAAGGGGAGCATGGTTCTTCAGGTCTTAGTTACGCAAATTGACATGCACGGGGGTCAACTTTAGCTTGAAACATGGATGGTGCAGGAACGCTAGGTATCCTGCAAATTCTGGTCAGGGCAGGTACTTAACATGGGAATGAGGGCATCGAAGAGAGTCATGTGTGGGGCAGAGTCAGAGGCCAGACCTGGCACTCCTCACTAGGCTCCTATAGCACATTTTTATTGGTATGGGTCCCAGAGGACAGAGTCAGTGCACTTCCAACTCCTCTGACGCTGTCCTTGAGATGGAAGTCTTGGTCATTCATCAGACCCAACAAAGAACCTGTGGACATCCGGTCTTCCCAGTGACATTCTTCTCCCCATGATCATGGAAGAACATACCCCATCTTCCGTGCAAGCAGACATCAAGACTAAGGTTTAAAAGATGGGATTGGGAAGGAGACAAATCATAAGAGACTCTTAATCTCACAAAACAAACTGAGGGTTACTGGGGGTGGGAGGGTAGGGATGGGGTGGCTGGTTTATGGACATTGGGGAGAATTTGTGTTATGGTGAGTGCTATGAAAGTTGTAAGCCTGATGATTCACAGACCTGTACCCCTGGGGCAAATTAAAAAAAAATACTAAGGTTTGAGGCAGATTTGTGAGCAGACTGGTCACCATACCTCTGTTCTGGGCCTCACTTGTGGAGGCTAGGTGATGGAGAGGGGCAGCCAGAGCAAGATAGGACTGTGGAAGGGATGGTTCTCCCAGGGACCAACTCCTCCCACCCTGCACTGTGCTTCCTGGGGTGGGGGGTTGGAACTACATTCATTGCTCACTTTGATTCATTTCCTCATGCAGGGAGAGGCCCCAGACCTCAGCCCTTCCATGGAAATCAAAAGACCCATGAGATCCAGGGTTCTGCCAGTCCCTCTCCAACTACAACCCCTATACTCTCCCATCCTGCTTTGTGGAGACAGGAGGTCTCCTCCCGTTTTAGTTGGTCCTGTCGTCCATCATCGAGTTCAGAGTATGAGAGGATTCATCCATATCTAAGGAGACCTCAAGGGTGTCACATCTAATGTATTGTGGATATGACTACTTATAATATCTAGAGTAATTGTCTGATTCAGATGGGAACTGAGACCCAGAGACTGTGTCTCCTTCATTCGTTGAATTACCTTAGTGTCTAGAAAAGTGTCTTCATGTATTAGGTGCTGATTGACAACTTTGTGTGAAAGAAGTAACATGGGATGCTATAGTGATTATGTTGTGCATTATACCTCTAGTACTGATTTAACTTACAACTGGAAATTTGTACCTTTTGACTATCTTCCTCCAATTCCTCCTCCTCCAGGTGTGGCTATTACTTTTTAATTGGGTGTTGAGATTGAGAGTATCTGACCACATCTTTTAATACTTACTGCCACTGCCTCAGAAGTAAGATCTTCTCCTTTTTCCTTATACCATCTCTAAAGGGGCCAGAACTATGTACACAAATTTTAGATTCATCAATCACCATTTTAGCAAGGATGTCATGGCAAATACTATATGTTGCCCATAAAGTATCCACTCTCATCATGTTCCTTACTAACAAACCCAAATTTTTATTCAGGGTAGCGCTGTGCCCAGATTTTTACCACTGACTGTATATTCTGTGTTACCTTCTTGGGAAGGACACGTGAGTTACTAGCAAGGGTATATCACTTACATTTTATGTTATATGTTTATAGTGTGTTCTTCATACTATTTGCTTTGATGAAAACCAAAACCAAAACCCCCCAAGTTTTGAGTCATTGTGTCTTACTGAGAAAGGAAATATCTCTCTGTGGACTATATGTTTTCTGTAACTTGGCTGGATTGAAAAGCTGAATTACTAGTAGATTCGTCTTTCCTAGAGAAAAAACTTTTACGTGCACAGACCATACCTTTTCGTATATTCTCCTTGTGGGTGTGAATCAGTTGGGAAAGCATTTGCCTGCATATAAAGAAAACTCAACTAGGGCAGATGGTCCAAAAGAATTTTTTATCACTCAGTAAAGTGTCCAGGAGAGGCAGTCTGTGGCTGGTGTAGTAACTAAAAGACCATGGTATTCTTTCCTTCAGCCATGCTATTCTTATAATGTGATTAACATCTTCATACTTGCACTTCGTGGTTACAAGATGGCTGCTGCAACATCAGTCTCAAAACTGTGTTCCATGAAGGGAGAAGTGAAGGAAAAAAATTTTTCCAACCCAGTCTGTTCTTTTTAATTAGGAAAACAGTGGTGTTCTGGAAGCTCCACCCATAAGCCCTGTATATTTATCTCTTAGGCCAGAATTGTGTCATATGGCCAGCTCTATCTGAGAAGAAGCTTGAGAAATCTGGGCACAGCGCTACCCTGAATAAAAATTTGGGTTTGTTAGTAAGGAACATTATGAGAGTGGATACTTTATGGGCAACATATAGTATTTACCATGACATCTTTGCTAAAATGGTGATCGTAAATCTAATATTTGTGTACATAGTTCTGGCCCCTTTAGAGATGGTATAAGGAAATAGGAGAAGATCTAGACAAGGACAACTTAAATCATGGAAAGGGAAGGGGAATTGTCTGCTGTAATCTGCAAAGAACACTGGGTTTGGAATTTGAAGTTCTAACCTTCTGATCTTATTTTTAATTTACAATCTGTGTGATATTGGTTATATCAACCTCTCTTAGTCTTTTTTCCTTGATGGTAAATTGGGCACAGAGTGTTAGAGAGAAAGGGGGAAATAGATATTAAGTAAGCAACTGTGAATGGTGGTTGCATCTTGCATAGAAAAACAAGACATTTTTATGGCATATTCTTCACATAACCTCTTTTGAAGGGTGGTTAAATATGATTTACCAGGAGTTTCTATTTCCCAAAAGGAAGTAACATTCATCTATTTAGAGTGTGTGCCTTAGGTAATCTGGGGAAGAAAGATGATATTTCCACCAGTTTTCTCTGTCATTTACAAGAAATATACATCTACTTGGAGTAACTGCTTCATGTAACTTGTTGGAACATAAACTCTAACCAGCTATCATATTTCCTATGAATCTGGTAATGATGAATTTGAAACTCTTTCTCATGCACTGTTGGTGTTCCCCCCAAATTTCATGATTTTAGTTATCTATTTATGTTTAGGGATGAAACTCTAGATAGATCTGTATCAGTAATAAGAGTGTAATTCCTCAGCTCAAGGAAGAATTCTGATTTTGGTGGTTTAGTCAGTCATTCACGAAGTATCTACTGAGTGCCTACTCTATGTCAGCCACTGTTCTAGATGTGGTCAGGCAGTGTGAGTAAGAGAGAGAAGGTCCCCACCTTCATAAAGCTTATATTCTACTGAAGGAGACAGCAGATGTAGGAACAGGTGAGTAGATGGGAATATGCCAGCTAGATGGTCCTTCCTTTTAGATGTTCAGAAACTTGTTTCCTGGATGTAATTTATGACATTTACATTTTTCAATTTCTCAAAAATGCCAGTATCTGAACTTTACTTTTGTATTTGATTAACAGACTCAACACATATTTATTGAATTCCTTCTTCACCAGACACAGCTAAACATTGGGGTATGTATCTGCTTGGAGCTGTATAGAGATGAATTGGGTCCTTTATAGTCGCCCTTGGGTGGAATATTACATGTTTATCTCTCTAATAATGTTTGAAAGTGGACAAGTGTGTGTATTTAGGAGGCCAGCTAGAGCTCGAATTACTCATATGGGTGATAGTGGAGTGTAAACACTAGTGAAGTTTAAGTAAAAATTGGCCCTGGGTCTTGAAGAACCAGTATGACCTGAATGGCCAGCGTGGCAGACAGTAGGTAGAGGGGAGGGAGAATATTCCAGAAGGGCAAATTCTGGAAAGAAGATCCAGTGTCAAGAACAGACAAGAGATTTCAGGGGACCAATGGGAATTCACTTATGATAGAATGTGAATAATAGCAGAATAAGAGATATTGCCAGGTGAGGTCAGTGTGTGGGGGCCTAGAACGGGAATTTGCCCATTATTCCCACTAAATAGTGGATCATTCAAGATTCCTTTTTTTTTTTTTAAGATTTTATTTATTTATTTGACAGACAGAGAGAGATCACAAGGAGGTAGAGAGGCAGGCGGAGAGAGAGGAGGAAGCAAGCTCCCTGCTGAGCAGAGCCCGATGCGGGGCTCGATTCCAGGACCCTAAGATCATGACCTGAGCCGAAGGCAGAGGTTTTAACCCACTGAGCCACCCAGGCGCCCCTCATTCAAGATTCTTAATCCGGGTCTATTATTTTAGCAGATGGAATACACCAGTGCCTCGATGAGACAGCCCATTCCGACTCCTACTCAGCCCTCTCTCCAATCCTAACGACCACCCCACCTACAGTTTTCGAGGGACGAGGTGGTCACTGCGTTCCGAGCAAAGGTAGTCTTTCGTGGGCCCTCAGGCACTTGGCTGCGTTTGGGGGGAAACCAGGCCCCCCGGCTCGCCTTCCCGGAGGACGCCACCGAGACTCTCCTCCCGCTTCCTAGAGAAGCAGCGGAAGGATGCGCGAGACGAGAGCCAGGGAGCCGCTGGTGACGCACTACCGGCCGCGCCACTGGTGTTCCGGCCCGGGGGGAGGGTAAGCCCGTGCCCTGGGCCTGCGCGCACCTGTGGCACCGCAGTCGCCACCCCGCGGGGAGCGCCCGGACCTCACGGTGAGCGGGCGGGGCCTCAGGGAGGGGAAAGGAGTGGCTCCAGGCGCCTTCGGCTGGGGCCGCGGGCGGGAGGCGTCTCTAGGAAGCCTGGCCCGGCCGCGTTCTCCAGCGGACTGTGTCTGCGCGCGCGGCCCCGAGCTCCCAGCGGCCTCCGCATGGGGCCCGGCGCAGAGAGGCCCTCGAAGAAGACGGTGGCGGGAATGATCGAATGAGGGATGACCGAGTGATGGATAGATGGTCAAGAGCTAGGACCCGTGTTCGGAAACCAAGTCCCGGGGCTCAGTGGTCTCGGTCTGGATACCAGCTGCTCCCCCAACACTAATCCCGCTGCTCAGAAACTTTTCTAGGGACCGTCGTCCTGGGAACCGGCGGTAGTGTAGAGAGCACTAGGCGGCGAGTCTCGAATCTCGGAGTTCTGATTCCTGAGGACCCAGAGGCTGTTGCTTGATTTCTAAAGTTGCACTGAATCGTAGTCCTTGCCTTCCTTTCTGGACAAGGTTCAGTCGATAGCATGTATGGGATAGCGCGTGTGGAAACGTTAATGTTTTGCAACAAAATCTTGCTCTGCGTAACTTGCCCAATAGTACACAGACCCCAGGGGCGGGGCTCTGGAATGAGTGACGTTGAAGCCTGCCAAATGGGAAGATGCTTCCAGTCTAGTGGTGGAAGATAGAAATATATGTGAGATTTTTTTTTTAAGATTTTTTTTTTAAGATTTTATTTATTTAGTTCACAGAGGGAGAGAGATCACAAGGAGGCTGAGACGCAGGCAGAGAGAGAGAGGGGGAAGCAGGCTCCTCGCTGAGCCGGGAGCCCGATGCGGGCCTCGATCCCAGGACCCTGAGATCATGACCCGAGCCGAAAGCAGAGGCTTTAACCCACTGAGCCACCCAAGCGCCCTATATGTGAGACTTTTGTGATAATTTAAACTTAGTGCTAAATAGCACTGTTCGAAGCAGTTGGGCTTATTTAACCCTCACAACAACGTGTTACCTGTAGTTTTAAATGAGGATATTGAGGTACGGAGAGTATAGATTACTGTCTGAGGACGCATGGCTACTTAGTGAGCCAAGGCTGCAGTAGAGAGAGATCTAGTATGCTGCTGCAGCCTGGATGAGTATGTTACTTTGGGCCAACCGACAATCCCAAGAAGGGCTTCAGAGAGGACTATGTTTGAGTGTGGTCTTATTGAAGGAATTGTGTTTTCAAATTCGTGAAATATCCCACCTGGCTTGTCCACAATCCTTTAGCTCATTATTGAGGGGTAAGGAGGTGGCAGGGAGGAGAAAGCTTACAAGGTAAGAGGAGAGAGCTAGGTCACTGTTACTCTTAACAGGATTAAGCTGTTAAAAACTTTCCTTTTTCCTTTCACGCTTCACCATAATACCTCTCTCTCTCCCAAATCTGGATTCGGACAGATCCTTTTATCATCTTAAAATCACTGACAATCAGATTATTCTACACTAGGCATTGGTGGGAAAACCTGTACTTTCTTGGGAATTTTTAGGCTAGGGGTCAGTACACCATGGCCCACAGGCCAAATTTGGTCTATCACCTGTTTTTGTGTTTAAAAAAAAAAAAGCTTACTGAAATGCAGCCAAGCTGATCTGTTTACATATTGTCTAGTTGTTTTGAAATTACAAAGGCAAAGTTGAATAGTTGTGACAGAGAGAGACCATGTGGCCCATGAAGCCATAGTAAATAATAATAACAAAAAATTGTTTATTTTTTAGCCCATTACAGAAAAAGTATGCAGTTTGACATAAACTGGTGACAGCTCAGATAACCCACAGTTGGAGGAGAGGGTTGTCACCAACATGTCTTTTCTTCTCCATAGATTTTAGTATCAAACATAATAATGCCTGACCCCTGTGGAATGCCTGCTATAGCGCAGATATCTTTATAAATGCTTTAGATCAATTAACCTGTTTAGTTAAAGAGTCACAGAATGTTAAAGCTGAAAGGACTCATGGATATTATCTGCTCCACCCCCCATGGATATTATTTAATTTGTCAGCTTTTTCAGGTGAATAGCCAGTCATGTAAGCCCATTCACGTGGGCTGTGACAGAGCAGTTTCCTGACTCCCATTTCAGTTCACTTTAATCTTACTCGAATGAGAGGCCAATACCATGTTCATTGGATCTGGCATTTTTTGTTGTTGTTGCTTTTGTTTCTGGTTTTTTGGTTGTTGAAACCTGTGAGCAAGGACTGTCATTTTTTACATGATTATTTCTTTAATTATGAAAGTAATACGTGTTTTTTGTAGGGAAAGCGAAATATATAGACAAGTATAAAGGACAAAGGAAAGTAACCCATGAAATGATCTAGTGATCAATATGTTAAGATTTTGGTGGATTTCTTGTTCTTTGTGTGTGTTTTGTATATATCTGTGTATTAATAATAGTTACTGTTTATTGAATGTTTACTTAGTGCTGGTATATGTATGCATATTTTTAATTTTAGTGTTTTGTAGTTTCCTGTTTTAACATACTGTATTTTCTCATGGTTATTCTTTGAAAACATGATTTTTTTTTTAAAGCTAAGGAACTCTAAGAGAAGGAAAAGGTGTAATTCATTCATAAAAAGGACATTTCAAGAAGCAAATCCTCTCACAAAACTACCTCTTGTATTAAGGATGTGTAAGACCCAAATGTATACATTCATCTGTTGCCTCACGCTGTAAGGCTGAGGGTTAGTTGTGCAGCTCACCAAAATGATCTTTTTAAGGTCTGTTCTTCCAGAGTATATCTCTTATATTAACAACCATTACATCTACATATCAAGACAGATTGTTCTAATGAGTCAGTGAGGTCCAGGTTTTTGAGGGTTGTTAATATGTACATGAGCCATTACTGTAGCAGAATTAAAAGGTGTGCTTTTGGGAACTTTAGATTATTAGTTTCATTTGTGAGCTAAGGCAGGAGCCCTGAGAATTATGTGCTTCATTTCTCTGCAGACTCATTGACTAGAAGGTTCTTCAGTCCCCAGACACAAAAGTTTGTGAAGTTTCCAGAGTCCTCTTCTCTGCCCCAGGCTCACCCTATTCCAGAGTAGCAATCATTGAGAATCAGTCTTCCTCTGTAATCATTGAGATCCAGACATTGTGATAGCATTGGAAATTTTGTGAACAAGACAGACAAGTCCCTGGACTTCATGATACCTAGAAGACCAGCAGAGTGAATTTTAACCAGAATTTACATCAAAATCAAGCAGGCATTTAAATAATTTTTCCAAAATCAAATTTACATATTTTTCACTTGTTCCTTTTTGAAAACTTTTAATTTATAACTCCAGTACTTTTAATATCAGTGTTGTATTAGTTTCAGGTGTACAATATAGTGATTTCAACAATTCTATACATGACTCGGTGCTCATCACAAGTATACTCTTTAATTCCCGTCACCTATTTGACCCATCGCCCTGGCCCCTCTCTTCTGGTAACCATCAGTTTGTTCTCTGTAGTTAAGACTGTTTCTTGCTTTATCTCTTATTATTATTTTTTTTTGCTTGTTCATTTTGTTTTGTTTTTTGTTTTTTAAGTTTTTATTTATTTATTTGACACAGAGAGAGAGATTACAAGTAGGCAGAGAGGCAGGCAGAGAGACAGGGAGAGGAGGAAGCAGTCTCCCTGCTGAGCAGAGAGCCCGATGCGGGCCTCGATCCCAGGACGCTGAGATCATGACCTGAGCCGAAGGCAGAGGCTTTAACCCACTGAGCCACCCAGGCGCCCTGCTTGTTCATTTTGTTTCTTAAATTCCACATATGAGTGAAATCATATGGTGTTTCTCTTCCCCTGACTTATTTTACTTAACATTATACTTTCTAGTTCCATCCACGTTTTTGCAAATGGCAAGATTTTATTCTTTTGTATGACTGAATAGTATTTCATTGTGTGTGTGTATCCCATCTACTTTATTCATTCATCTATTGATGGACACGGGCTGTTTCCATAATTTGATTATTGTAAATAATGCTGCAGTAAGCATGGCGTGCATGTATCTCTTTGAGTTAGTGTTTTTGTATTTTTTTGGTAAATATACAGTAATGTGATTATTGGATGGTAGAATAGTTCTATTTTTTTTAACATTTTGAGGAACCTTCACACTGTTTTCTGGAGTGACTGCATCAGTTTGCCTTCCCACCAACAGTGCACAAGTGTTTTCCTCCACATAGTCTTCAAAACTTGTTATTTCTTGTGTTTTTGATTTTTGATTTTGTATTCTCCTGTCTTAACATACTGTATTTTCTAATGAATATCTTTTGAAAACATGGTTTTTAATAGTTATAAAATCTATCATATTGCTATGCCATCTATGTTTATTTGCTTGTTGTTTTACAATTATAGTGACAGTGTGATCTTTGTACATACATTTCTTTCACTTACATAGAGATAAGAATTTTTCCAAATGATGACATATTTTCTTTTTTTTTTAAGATTTTATTTATTTATTTGTCAGAGAGAGAGAGAGCGCACAAGCAGGCAGAGTGGCAGAGGGAGAAGCAGCCTCCCTGGCAAGCAAGGAGCCTGATGTGGGACTCGATCCCAGGACTCTGGCGTCATGACCTGAGCCGAAGGCAGCTGCTGAACCAGCTGAGCCACCCAGGCATCCCTGATCACATATTTTCATTTTTAATTATCTTAATGTCTATATAATTTCCACCAAGAGGAATTACTATATTTGCTAAACCTCATTGTCTATTGGTAGAAAGATTGTGTTTTTCAACAACATTGCAGAGTAGTATTTTTACAGGTAATAGAAGAGTTCAGAGCTTTTTCTTCTGTGGGAAGTTACTTTATTATTATTATTATTTATTTATTTGACAGAGAGAGAGTGATCACAAGTAGGCAGAGAGGCAGGCAGAGGGAGAGGGGGCAGCAGGCTCCCCGCCAAGCTGAGAGCCCGATTTGGGGCTTGATCCCAGGACCCTGAGACCACGACCTAAGCCGAAGGCAGAGGCTTAACCCACTGAGCCACCCAGGTGCCCCATACTTTTTTTTTTTTTAAGTAGGTTCCACATCCAGCATGGAGTGCAATTCGGGGCTGGTACTCATGGCCCTGAGATCAAGATCTGAGATGAGATCAAAAGTCAGATGCTTAACGGACTGAGCCACCCAGGTGCCCTGGGAAGTTACTTCTTTATGAGAAAGTTTTAATAGTATAAAATTACTAGATCAAAGAATATAAGCTTTTTTTTTAAAGATTTTATTTATTTACTTGACACAGAGAGATTACAAGTAGGCAGAGAGGCAGGCAGAGAGAGAGGGGGAAGCAGGCTCCCCGCTGAGCAGAGAGCCCGATGTTTGGGGCTCGATCCCAGGACCCTGAGATCATGACCTGAGCCGAAAGCAGAGGCTTAACCCACTGAGCCACCCAGGACCCCTAAAAGAAAATTTCTAATTTGATTTAAAAATCGATTTTTTTATTCTTTTGATTTCCATTTCTTTGATTACCACCAAGACGGAACTTTTTTTGATATGTTTATTGGCCTTTTGTAATTTTTGCTATATATCTCATTTTTTATGAGTTCATCTTTTTTCCTTACTCTATTCTTTTAAAGATTTTATTTATTTATTTATTTGAGAATGAGAGAGTGAGTGAGCGCACAAGCGAGTGAAGCAGCAGGCAGAGGGAGAGGGAGAAGTAGACTGGCCCCTGAGCAGGGAGCCCCATGTGGGGCTTGATCCCAGGACCCTGGCATCATGACCTGAGCCAAAGGCAGACGCTTAACTGATTAAGCCACCCAGGCGCCCCTTTACTTCCTCTTTAATAAGAGGTCTTTTATCCATTAGGTCCATCTACTTACTCCTTGATGTGTAAATCAAAAATACTTTTCCTAGATTGCTTGTCATTTACTTTTATTTGTATTTTCGATAGACAGGTTGTTGTTTTTCTGTGACCAGATTTATCCAGTTTTATCCTTTGTACTTTGTGTTTTTTTGCATATTGCTTAGAAGAGCTTATCCTAACCCTGAAGTCAATTATTTCTTGACATTTTATTTTGTGTTTCATTTTTTATATTTAAACCTTAAACCAGTTTAGATTTATTTTGGTAAATGGTGGAAAAAACATGTAGTGTTTAAGTGTTAAGTTAAGCAACAGTTATAACATAATTTATAAATATTTAATTTTGTATGACTACAGATGCCAAGTTTATCACATCGTAAATTCTTTTATTTATTTCTCTCAGGGGATTAGGAATCTCTAAAACCAAAAGCCAGAGTTAAACTTCTTTTTAATATGTGAAGTCATTGTTGAGGTTTTCCTAGCCATACTCCTTTTATTTATTTACTTGACAGAGAGAGAGAGATCAGATCACAAGTAGGCAGAGAGACAGGCAGAGAGAGAGGAGGAAGCAGGCTCCCTGCCGAGCAGGGAGCCCGATGCGGGCCTCGATCCCAGGACGCTGAGATCATGACCTGAGCCGAAGGCAGAGGCTTTAACCCACTGAACCACCCAGGCGCCCACTCTTTTGACGTTTTTATCTGTTACTTCCAGGATGTTAATTACTCTCTTCATGATGCCTTTCTTCTGTATTCCAGATATGTATGCCTACTTTCTCTTTGGATATTTGAAAGCTAAATTTATCTTTTCTCTCCAAACCAGTGTTCCCATTCTCTCTAAGGTTGCTATCATCACTCAAACCCCAACCAGCAAATTATCTTGACTTCTCCCACTCCCTCACACCTCTCCCCAATATTCTTCCAATCCTGTGGATTCTGTCTTAGTTGGTCCAGTCTACTTACTGGACTGTTGAAACAACCTCCCAGGGGGTCTTCCAGCCGTCACCTTGTCTCCCCACCTTCCACTGTTCATACACAGTTTCCCTCTTTGCTATGGGCAGACGGGTTTTTTATTTATTTTTAAAGATTTTATTTATTTATTTGACAGAGAGAGAGATCACAAGTAGGCAGAGAGGCAGGTAGAGAGAGAGAGGAGGAAGCAGGCTCCCTGCTGAGCAGAGAGCCCGATGCGGGGCTCGATCCCAGGACCCTGAGATCATGACCTGAGCTGAAGGCAGAGGCTTTAACCCACTGAGCCACCCAGGTGCCCCGGATTTTTTTTTTTTAAGTCTGTGAACAGGGCTTGGGAGGGATGGATTGAGAAGGTTAACANCCCAAACCTTTTCGTATACCTTTTGTGGCTTTCTACTCACTTTAAAATGGTTCACGGGGTTGTATTTGATCGGGCTTTTGCTTGCCTCAGGCTTTATGTCTTATTTTTGGTGCTTACTACCGTCTTACTTGATCTCTTTCATTTTTCCAAAGTACTGAGCTTGTTTCATTTTGTATATTGTTTCATATCTCTGGCATGTTCTTTTCTGTCTTCACCTGTTTCATTCCTGTTTACCTCTTTTTCAGGGAGGCTTTCTTTCTGAGACTAAATTAGGTCCCCTCTGCTCTACATTCCCACATCCCTTATTTCCACTTTTATAATTTCTGTAATTGTAACTACACTTTAATGTCTTTGTCCAGCTGTAATGTAAGTTCTAGGCAGGTGAGGGCATGTCGGACATTTTGTCTGGCATCTAATTCTCATGATACTGAAATCCCACTCTACTTCATGGTTTTCTGTAGTATTTTGTGGTGGGTTCTTTTTATGCTTGGAGGTGGGGGAGGAGCAGAGGGAGAGGGAGACAGAAAATATTAAGCAGCCTCCACGCTGGGCTCGATGTGGGGCTCCATCTCACAACGCTGAGATCATGACCAGAGTTGAAATCAAGTTGGATGCTTAACCGACTGAGCCACCCAGGAGCCTCCCAGATAGAATCCTCCTAAACCTTTAAAACTCAACACAGGCACAGACTTCGATGAGAAGCCCATAGTACCAGCCTTATTACGTATATACTTCAGCAGGCTCATGCCATTCTTAAATGCCTTCTGAGCTCTTGATTATGGTAAAATCATCTTTCTGTCTTCCTTTTTCCTTGAAGTAATATTGCTGATTCTACTTCTTAATTCAAGGTTATATGGAGAGACATTTTGGATGAACAGTTATGATTTAACATTCTAAACTTCAGAAACGGGCGCCTGGGTGGCTCAGTGGGTTAAAGCCGCTGCCTTCGGCTCAGGTCATGATCCCAGGGTCCTGGGATCGAGGCCCACATCGGGCTCTCTGCTCAGCAGGGAGCCTCCTTCCTCCTCTCTCCTCTCTCTGCCTGCCTCTCTGCCTACTTGTAATCTCTCTCTGTCAAATGAATAAAAAAAAAATCTAAACTTCAGAAACTGTGTACTATTTTTTGTAACTTTCTTGTAAGTCAAAATTATTTCACAATATAAGTGGGGTTTTTGTTGTTTTGTTTTGTTTTTAAGTAGGTTCCACACCTACTGTGGAGCCCACTGTGGGGCTTGAACTCATGACCCTGAGATCAAGACCTGAGCTGAGATCAAGAGTCAAGACGGAGCCACCCAGGCACCCCCCCCTTTTTTTTTTAACTGCAACCTACACTCTTAATGATGAGCTGTGCCTGAAGAAAAACTGTTTAGTTGATCTGACACCTAGAAGAAAGGGCAGTCAGTGTCCCTCTAAGTTGTACAAATAGAGTTCCCTAACTACTGTCCAGTTCCTTGGCATATAGTGGAGATGCAAACCTAATGCATTAACCTTGCTATGAGGCCATTTCCCTATGCAACTTTTTTTAAAGATTTTATTTATTGAGAGAGCATATGTGCATGCATATAGGGGAGAGGCAGAGGGAGAAAGAGAAGCAGACTCCCCACTGAGCACAGAGCCCAGTGTGGAGCTTGATCCCGGGAGCCCAGGATCATGACCTGAGCCAAAACCAAGAGTTGGATGCTTAACCAACTGAGCCACCCAGGCGTCCCTCCCTATGCAACTTCTGACTATGTTAATTGACCTTTCATATAGATTGTTGTATAAAGACATGAATACTTCTATCTACTTCATAGGTATCTTTATCATTGTAAATAGCCTTCTGATTTATCCATCCAGCACTTGAGTGTTTGCTAATATATCAGTCTGGCTATCACTTTTTACACAGCTGACAAATGGAATTTCTGAAGCTAGAAGGCTGGCAGCCAACCATGCAGTCTCATTGCTATCTCAACAGATTTTGTGTGAATTATTAGATAGTATCCCTAGGCAATAGTTCCTTCTCATTTACCTGTTTACCAGGACAGTGATATCCCCTTCCCCACCTTTTTTTTCCCCCTATGAGCAGGGCTCCCAGTTTTCCAACTCTGAAGTGTTTTCCAATCAAAACAAAGAGAAGATCTGTGGATGTTGAATATGCAAGGAGCTGAAGAGAGAGAGATTGGAAGAGAGGTTTGTCCAGGTGAGTGAGTAAGGGAAAACCAGTGCAAGAAACAGCAGGGCTTTGGAGATTTTACAAGAGAAACTGATTGAACCTCAGGAAATAAAATTACCCTCCTTTTAGGGATGTTGGGGGCAGATGTGGGTGAACATCTCCGGGGGCCAACTTTTTCCCAGCATTCATTTTGTCTCATTTCCAGCATTTGCTTTTACATTCATTCTCCCACTGTCCACTCTGAATGCAAATCATCCATGTTTCTTCTTTTGACCTAATCTTAGCTTTCTGTTGTTATTTTCCCTTCATTTCTATGTCTCTGGTTTTCTCGCTTCCTAAATGTCTGTGGGTGCCCATTCCATGGGGTTCCTTTTTAATGGTGAACCTTACCCTGATACAGATCTCTTCTAGCCCTTGTAATTGAGTTACTTGTTCCACTTGCTTCTATTGGCCCTTGTTTATATGCCATTATTGAGATATGTTAGAATTAGGCCCCTGTAACCTCAGGGCCTTCCATTCTGTCCTGCACAAGAAATACTCACTCTGATGTTTTCTTTTAGATTTGATGGAGAAGTCTGTTCCAGAGGAGGATGTCTCTGAAATTGATTCACCAGGGATAGTAGCAAAGAGATTACCAGAGAATCCAAACCAGGATTCTATATTTGAAAAAAAATACACATGTAAAAGCATGAAGGAAAACCCTTCTGGAGAGGTTCCCGGACCATGCCTTTTCCAGGAAGGAGGTTTTGGGGAAATAACTTTTATCCATAAGGAAGCATCTCCTGAAACAATTAGCCAAGAATATAATTTTGAGAGAAGCTTGCTCTTGACCTCCAGCTTTGTTACACATCTCAGGGTTTCTACAGAAGAAAGCCTACATCAGTGGGAGACAAGTAGCATACACACTAACGAGATTTCAGACCCAGGTAAATGCCCAACTCTCTCTACTCAGAAAAAGTCTTGGGAATGTAACGAATGTGGAAAAGCTTTTACTCAGAGCTCATCCCTTACCCAACATCAGAGGACTCATACTGGAGAGAGACCCTATGTGTGTGAGGAATGTGGGAAGGCCTTTAGTCGCAGTTCCTTCCTTGTTCAGCATCAAAGAATTCACACCGGAGTAAAACCATATGGATGTGAACAGTGTGGGAAAACATTTCGATGTCGATCATTTCTTACTCAGCATCAGAGAATCCATACTGGAGAGAAACCTTACAAATGTAATGAATGTGGGAATTCCTTCCGCAATCATTCACATCTCACTGAACATCAGAGAATTCACACTGGAGAGAAACCTTACAAATGTAATAGATGTGGGAAGGCATTCAATCAGAACACACACCTCATTCATCATCAGAGGATTCACACTGGTGAGAAACCTTATTTATGCAATGAATGTGGCTCTTCTTTTCGCAAACACTCAAATCTCACACAACATCAGAGAATTCACACTGGGGAGAAACCCCATAAATGTGATGAATGTGGGAAAACTTTCCAAACAAAAGCAAACCTCTCTCAGCATCAGAGAATTCATACTGGAGAGAAACCCTATAAATGTAAGGAATGTGGCAAAGCCTTTTGTCAGAGCCCATCCCTTATTAAACACCAGAGAATTCATACTGGAGAAAAGCCCTATAAATGTAAGGAATGTGGCAAAGCTTTTACTCAGAGTACCCCACTCACTAAGCATCAGAGAATTCATACAGGGGAGAGACCCTACAAATGCAGCGAATGTGGTAAAGCCTTCATTCAGAGCATTTGCCTCATTCGGCATCAGAGAAGTCACACTGGAGAAAAACCCTATAAATGCAATGAATGTGGGAAGGGCTTTAATCAGAACACGTGCCTCACTCAGCATATGAGAATTCATACTGGAGAGAAACCCTATAAATGTAAAGAATGTGGGAAGGCCTTTGCTCATAGCTCATCTCTTACTGAACATCACAGAACTCACACTGGTGAGAAGCTCTATAAATGTAGTGAATGTGAGAAAACTTTCCGCAAGTATGCACACCTTAGTGAACATTACAGAATTCACACTGGTGAGAAGCCTTATGAATGCATTGAATGTGGAAAATTCTTCAGACATAGTTCAGTCCTTTTCAGACACCAGAAACTTCACAATGGTGAATAACCCTGGCATTAAGGTTATGATAGCTTCTCTAGAAAGAGTGACTAGGAATCTGGCTGGGGGCAGTGGGGCAGGTAGAGTTCCTGGAGGGAAGGGTGAAGGAACACTGACTATTACATTCAGAAGAGTATTTCCACTTAGAGAGGAGGGAGCTTGGAGAATGCAGTCTACCCAGCTGGGCATCGGGGAATACAGGGTAGAAAGGAAGTTCTTGATTTTGTATAAATCCTTGCTACCTGCCACTCCTCCTTCCCTTGTGACACTCATGTCTTGAGGTGCCATTTGTTAAGTTAGCACTTGCATTTCCCTTACTGCAATCCTGCCCCACCTTCCCAACTTATGTCCGGTGTTCTCTGGCCAGTAGGCCGAGGTGATTTTCCAGATGTTCAGTGTGAACGTGGAAGCAGTTCTGAGGCAGTGTGAAGTAGCCTTCTGATATCTGAGGCTGCTCTGTTAGAAGCGGTCTCATGAAGGGGAGGTGGAAATAAGGGAAAATGAAGAATCCTTATTCATTCACTCAACAAATGAGGGTGGTGTGTGATGTGTGGCAAGAACTGGGCTGATGTCTACAGAGAGTTCATGAAGAAGGCTTTTATCAGGGTAAGGGAGATCTTTCCTGATCCTTTCAAGCTAGAAGGCAATTTGGGGCCAAAAAGGAAGTAGGAGGTCAAGAGAACCTTACCTTGAATGATGCCAGTTTGTGGGAAGGGAGTCCGATCTGCTCAGAGGGCCAGGAAGAGGAAGGGCCAAACTTTGTCCCAGAGGAACACTCACCCAGGAGGAAAATGGTTTGCGCTAGACAGCTGGTGCTGAGGCCCAGAGCAGGAAGCCTGTGTTTGAGAAGGTCACCTACTGTCCCAGCCCTGGACTAAGGTGTACACCTGTCTCTTATAAGTTTGCCTGGGCCACTGGTTTGTAGAGTCCAGGGGAGAGAGACCCATGAGGATTAACTATGTCCAAACAACTGTTAATTGACATGTAGGGAGGAGAAACCGTTAGTGAAGACAGACGACATCCTTTTGAGTTGGCTGTAGTTGGGGTTGCTGGACTAGTCCCTAAGAGAATATTGGTCATCGTAGCAGGGAGGGTTAGGTTTCATGTAATTATGCCATTGGTGGCTATAAACAGATTTGTTAGATTTCATATATTCCTATTTTTATTGGCACTTTCTTATTCTTAGATATTTGTCCTTCCCTGCAGGTTAGGAGTATCTAGGGAAACACTTCCATGGAATAAATTTGGAAAGTGTTCTAAAGAGAACTACCTCTTTTTCAAGTCCCTGAATACTGAGATAGTACAGTTTGCCAATATGATGGTGTTTTATTCTTTTAAGAGAAAGGGTGTGGTTTTCCCTTTATTTCCTTACTCCCTTTCATATTCTTTACTGCTACCCAGAGCTTGAGCTCTGAGAGATTAGGTGAGGATTGCCTTTGACTGCTATTTGGAATATGCCCTGAAGCTTATATAGTTTTTAAAATAATGACTGTTCAAAAAACAAAATCAGTTGATTCTGGAATGGTTGGTTGTTTAGAGCTCAGCATTCATTTTGTTTCCAGAACAGCTATCTTGTAAGCAGTGGTTTGAGCTCTTAATTACCATTAATAGGAACATGGCAGAAACATCACTCTCTTCTGCAGCTGTGAAGATTCTATTCTCAAAACTTGCCACAGGGCAGTTCATAATTGAGTAAATTAGTACCCTATGGATAAAAATAACCCTGTTAAAACTTTATGTTCATGAAAAAATTATAGTATTCAAAGGAAATATTGATGTATTTGTACTTTCTAAATGAAATAACACTATAGAATTCATTGCTGGCGCATAGTAAATGTTGAATAAATACTTGTTGAATTAATATATTTTAATCAACCTGTGCCTACCAGAAACTTTAGCAACTTCCTGATACGTAGGTATTTATTTATTTATTTATTTAAGATTTTATTTATTTATTTGACACAGAGAGAGAGATTACAAGTAGGCAGAGAGGCAGGCAGAGAGGGAGAGGAGGAAGCAGGCTCCCTGCTGAGCAGAGAGCCTGATGGTGGGCCTCGATCCCAGGACCCTGAGATCATGACCTGAGCCAAAAGCAGAGGCTTTAACCCACTGAGCCACCCAGGCGCCTGATACGTAGGTGTTTAGTGTAACATTTATACAGTACTGTCTTTAGAGTTCTTGAGATTAGAGAGAATTGGGAGAGTTTTCTTAAGGAAGAAATGGGAACTCTAAGGATGAAAGATACCTCCAAGGTCTTAGGAAGATTTTCCAAAAATCCAAAAATGTTTTAATTCTCAGGTTGAGTCTGATACCATTTTCACTTCCTGGGAAAAGAGGAGGGAAGAGAATTTGTCATCTCGCTACTGTCCTCATCCCATAGTTTCACACTTGCAAATATTTGCTCCCAGTTTTCTCTCAGTTGCTGGACAGCCAAGTGCCCAGTCACTCCGGCCCCAAATCTTGGAATTGCTCTCGGTCAGTCTTTTACTCAGTCTTCATATCCAAGCGACCACTGTCTCCTGCTTACATTTCCTAAGTCTGGAGCCATCTCCGCTGCTATTGCTTTAGTCCACTTCCCAATTTATTTCCTAGACCATCTATTTTCCCAGTCAGACTTCCATTTATCTGCCCCATGCGGCCATCTTCTACATTTCTTCTGGATGGTCTTTGTATGACACACCTGGCAGCTCTATTATCTCAGAATATCTAAGCCCCCTAGAAGGCATCTTAAAGCTCCTCCACACACACAATAGATAGATAGAGTTCTTCTGCTGGCCCATGCCTATATCATCACCCTCAGCTGCCTTCCCTGCATTGCACACTTCCATAGTGAAAATTCCTGTGATTCCATATCATTGCTGGACTCAACTTTGGTATCTTTTGCATCGACTGTTCCTGTTGCCTCGATTGCCTGCTTTCCTTCTGCTTGCCTGGAAAGCTCACTTAGGAATATGTTCATGCAGCATCTCCTTTGAAGCTGTCTCTGACCTCACATGTTTTTTTATTTCTATATTTTGTTACCTTCATTTTATTTATGTTCCATTATAAAGGCTAGTTTCCAAATCTTTCTCTTCTCACTGAATTGTCAGCTCTGTCAAAGCAGGGGCCATGTGATATGTATTCATCTTTGTATCCACAGCCCCTGGCACTTCAAATTTGCTCAGTAGTTATTTGTTGAGCTCATGTAAAATACCGAGTCAGAGATTTCTCCACGCCTGCCTGCATGTTGTGACGTTAGGTCCACAGCTGCCAGCAGAAAGGAGGTATGGAGAGGATATGAGCGTATCCATGAAGTGTTGGCCATGTGCAAGCATGCTGAATCTTTCCTCAAGATACAGATTGTGTGGTTATATTAAGCAGAAGGTCCCTTAAGAAAAACTAATATTTTGTAGCAATAAAACAAAAGTCTTGTGTTAAAAATTAGCCATTTAAATGTCCCATCACAGTTTAACAAAGTACTTTCAGATATGTTGATGTCAGGGTCAACAGGAAGAGGCAAATGCTTGCAGCTGTAGAAGCAGAACTATGTCAGCTGGAAAATCCCTGAAATAAGGAGCTTGAGCTGAATACAGGTGCTGGTCTGGCAGGAGAGCTATTGCATTTAGCAATCCCAATGTGGAAGCACTACCTGAGCTCATGGCTTTCCTTGGCTCCAGATGATGAAGAACTGGAATGTGTTGCTTATTCTCAGTGTGCTGAAGTTTCATTTGTGATTTCAGAAGGATATGGTACGAGGCCACATGTTGTTTTGAGGAAAACAACAGTAGAGAAAACAGGTGGTTGGACTTGCCGAAGGTCACACAGCTAGTAAGTGACGTGCAATTTAAACTCCCATGTCCTTTCTCACTTTTCCTCCAGATTTCTCTTTATTCCTCATACCTCTGTTCCATGATGCCTCTTTAGTTGTGTTTATTATAGAGTTGACCGCCTAGGACTCCAGTCTTGCCCTGCTTGTGAGGATGGATGGAGCTCATTTTAAGATTTTATTTTTAAGTAATTTCTGCACTCAACATGGGGCTTTTTGAACTCACAACCCCGAAATCAAGAGTCCCATGCTCTACCAACTGAGCCACCAGGCACCCCTGGGAACTCATTTTAGATCAAAAAGCTTTTTTGCCCTCAGACTTTCCACTGTGTGAGTGTGAGAAATAAATTGGTTTTGCATTTTCATTTCACCTTTCTGCCTACTTAATGCAGAAGTCTAGCTTTGACTCTGGGTGGCTTCAGTTTCACTCCCCTTTAGCTACTGGCCACTGCAGGGCTAAGGTCACTTTAGTTTTGTGGAATGTTTGGTGTCCACTCTTCCCTGCCCCACCCCACCTCCCCATCCATTTTCCACCTCAAAGAAGCTCAGCCCAGATTGCATTAAGCCCCAGATTCATGTTTCTAGTAATTTGCTCTGCCTGGGGTGCCCCACACTAGAGTTAGTTCCTGCACAGCAGAGCTTGCTGATTTAGATTCTTTGAAGCTTAAAAGTTAGGGGAAAAAATGATTAGACCTAGGCTCTCTGGTCTGTGAGATGTTAGGGCCTGGGCGGGGGCTGGGGGGGCGCTGATTTCAAAGATGTGCTGAGAATGTGACTCTTGGTAAAAAGCAAGGTGAGCTCAACATTATTGTTCCCTGGCATGTTGGCTGACAGTTCTACAAAGGGTCCTCTGTTAGCTGAACAGGGTTAATGATGGCCTTACTCTGGCCATCTCAACTACTAATTTCAACCTCCTAAAGGAACTTCATTTTGGTAAACCAGCCAGTCTGGAAGTTTAAGCAGATAACTTCCCTGCTGCATCTCATTCATTTTTTCAAGTGTTTACTGAGGGCCCGTTATGGATTGTACATTAGGGATATGGTAAGCAGACAACCCTATTTCCTAGAGCTTGCACATCAGTAAGAATGCCTGGAAGTGGATCAGGTACCCTGCTACCCATACCTTCATCCCGGAATACACTGCCAAGAGGAGCCTGTATGTGCAAGTATTCCTTGAGCGAGTCTCAGCAAGATCTGAAATTTTGCAGCCCTGGGGATGAGGGCCTTGAGGGCTGCCAAGGTCCCTTTACGCCAATTCAGAACAAAGAGGACTGGAGCTGGAATTGGCGGAGCATGACAGGACAAACATTTACTGAACTTTTTTTAAATGCTGGAACGTCTTAGTAATTACACACATTAATCTCATTTAATCTTCATGATAACCTTCTGAAATTCGGTACCATTATTTATCTATGTTCTATAAGGAAACAGGTACAGAGAAATAAATTACTTGCCCAAGTTTACACACTGATAATCTGGGACTTAAGCTGAAAACAGCTCTTATGTTCTTAGGGCCAGTTGTCGAACAAAGAACGTAAAGCAGAGGGCGTCTGGGGTTTCTGTGAAGAGGCCAGTGTTCCGGCAGGTGAGAACGTAAGGAAGGTTGACGCCAGCTTTGTGAAACCTTTGGGAAGATCTCCAAAAGGCAATGACGTGGAAGAGGTTTTAGGAAGGTAAACGCGGCCAGGTTCCAGAATGAGTAGTAAGAGCGACTTGTGGTCGGCCACCAGTCACCAATTCGGTTTCCTTACTCAGGGAAGGAGCGCGGTGAGGTGGCTTTGCGGGCTGTTCAAGCAGCGGCGTCTCGGGCGTCGGACTGAACCCCCGGCTCGGGGCCGGGGCGGAAGCGCCGAGATGCAGCCGCTGCCGCCTTCCTAGAGAGGAGACCACACTGTTCTGACCGCGGCGCGGGCTGCTGACGTCACGCCGGCGCGGCGGGGACGGGCTCCGAGCCGCCCCGGCTCCTCCGACGCCTGAGGGCTGCTAAGGTGTGGCGGAAGGCCCGCGGGAAGCACTCTGTGGGTCGAGTCGCCGCGCTGGACTGCGACAGTCTGGTCAGGGCGCCTCCCTCGGAGCGGGGGCCGGCCCGCCGCAGCCCCTCTTGCCGGCGCGCGGGAACCTTTGGAGCGAGGGGTCGGAGCCCCCCGGCCCTGGAGAGGGAAGGGAGAAACTTCCTGGAGAGCCCTGTTCTGGGAGTCGGGAGACCTGGGTTCCATTTGTATGTACTTGGAGGAAGCGAACTTCCGATTGCTTCAGTTCTCTGACTTCCAGAAGCCAGTGCTATTCCTTGCTTTGCCACTTGACCAAGTCGCGAGGGTTGAATGACTGTATGTGAGAGTTACCAAGTTCCTTTAAGCTCTTAGTCTCCTCTAATAGAAACAGAATAGGTATTGTATGAGGACGTAGACTCCATACTCTAACAGCAGATACTATTTATTGAAGGCACTTTTCTGAATACTTCCCATGTATTATTCATGCATTATCACAACCCCATGAAATAGTTTTATCTACTCCATATAACATTTGAAAAACGACCTCAGAAAGGTTAGGTAACTTACGCAAGATCACTTGGCTAATAAATCCAGAGCAGGGATTCAAACCCCGGGGAGTCCTGGCCCCAGAGCCCATGCCATACGTCAAGTTTAGTGGAGGAAGACAACATGTAATCAGAGCATCAAAACAATGGGAAGTGCTACAGTAGAGCCACGTAAAATTCTTTGAGACTACAGAGGAGAAAGGGCCTGGCAAGTCAAGAGTTATCCACCTATGAGATGTGTAGAGGTTCACATTTGAGCTGAATATTAAAGTTGAGTAGAAGTTTGAAAAGAAGTAGTTTGTTCAGTGAAAAATGGGGAGTGCTAGTGGATTGGAATGGATTAGACTGGTTACCAGCCTTTACTAGTATTCTTTCCTTTCTGTTCAGAGGGAGTTCTTAAAAGCTTTCCTCCTAGGAGGGGTCCTTAACATCTTCCAAAAGACTCCCCCTGTCCTTCCTTGGAGATTCTGCTTCACATAGATGCAGTCTAACTTTCCTGAAATTCCTCTACCTCTGGCTGTAACTGTAGGGGCGTTTCCTTGATGTTGACTCAGCCTCTTCTCAGAGAAGCTGACCTCACTGTTTGACACATAGTACCTGCACAGTTAGTATTTTTCAAATAAATGAATAACCATCCTCAATCAAAGATGGACTGGACTTGAGGTTTTTGCTCTTTTCCCATGTGTTTTTATCAAAGGATCACAGAATATTGGTACTAGTTTTCCATTTTCATCTCCATTTCATTCACAGATACAAAAACAAATCACAGATAAGACCAAGTGACTAGCTTTAGGTCACTGAACACATTCAGAGTCCAGACTTGAACCCAGGCTTCTTGATTTAGGGCAGTGTTGTTCTAATGCCCTCTACCATAGCCCCAGTTTTTGACTTTTGAAGTCAGTGGGTTTTCCAGTAGGTTTGGGGGGGGGCTCCGACTTTATCTCTTGTGGAGGAAATTTTACCCCAGGATAGTCCTTTGGGGCCCCTGCCCCCTTTCTTTCTGCATTGTCAGGTCTCTTGGAAGACAACCCACTTACTGATTTTTGTCATTGGTGGTACTTTTTTTTTTCAGATTTATTTATTTGAGAGAGCACATGTAGGAGGGGCAAAGGTAAAAGGATTGAGAGTCTTAAGCAGACTCCACGCTGAGCTTGGAGCCCAGTGTGGGGCTTGATCTCACCACCCTGAGATCACAACCGGAGCAGAAACCAAGAGTCGACCACTTTCCCAGCTGCGCCACCTCGGTGCCCCATGGGTGATACTCTTTTAAGAGAATAATGATATTCTTCCAGACTTAAGACAGTTATTTGGTTAGGGATTGGCTATTCCTGAGTTCCTCTGAATTCAGAATAGGAAGGAAGTAGGCTGACATTTTATGGGTGCTTTTTTCTCCTCCCTCCATGCCTCAGATTCCTGCCCTTCCTCAAGAGAAGGCCCCAGGAGACAAACCAGTGTCGCTTGTGTTCCTCACAGCTTATCTCTGGGTAAGTGAAATCTAACTAGAGAGCCCAGGATGGGTTATTACAGGGGTGCTCATTCCGAAGTGGTGGCAGACCTGTAGTGGGACCCACCAGTGACCACTACACCTAAACCCCGCAGACTGAAAACACAGAACCACCAGAAATGGCCCCACCTTCTTAAAGTCAGAGTGAGTGTGGCCTATTGTGGAAGCAGGCAGTGGAGTAATTGGTTATAGGACAGATCTGAGAATGTACTAATTTTATATCACGTGTACTTAAACTGTAGCAAGGATAGCTACCTCCTGTTATCGAGTAGCTGCTCACTGAACTAACTGTAAATGCCTTAATGGTATAGCAGCCAGATGTGGGAAACCTGGTAGTAAATTACTGGAAGACTCATCGCAAAGGTGACTTAAATGTTTCCTCAGAGAATATGAATGGGCTCCTGGCTCTGTTTGGAACAAGAGCTTAAGTAATAGCAACTTCCATTGTTACTGAACATCAGACGGCAACATGGAGCCTGGGGATCTGTTAAATTCAGTAATAGTAGTACTGTATGAAGTGGATTCTTAGGTTATGGGAACTCTGTGAATAGATTGTGACCACTTATGGCCTGAAGAATTCAGTCTAGTTTAACATGTACGTAATATATGTACATATGCGTCTGTGTATGTGTATATGCATTGAGAGATGCCTAGAAGAAAAGACTGTCAAAAAACCAACTGTATTTCCACTAGGTGGTAGGATTTCAAGTAATTTCCTTTGTGGGCTAG
This sequence comes from Ailurus styani, assembly GCA_002007465.1. Lineage (NCBI taxonomy): Eukaryota > Metazoa > Chordata > Mammalia > Carnivora > Ailuridae > Ailurus > Ailurus styani. The sequence continues at coordinate 7,414,718 of LNAC01000008.1, read as the reverse complement.
CTGTATTTTAGAATGAGTATGCATTCTTTGTATGGTAAAACCACAACAACAACTTTTGAGACAATAAAAATAAAGGAAATAAAAGCATGGTTAGAGTTTTGGTTTTATGTTTAGCTATTTAAACCACCTGGCATTAATTTTTGTGTATATCTCCACTGGAAGTTTATACAGAAGATAAAGATAGATACATTCCAGGAAAATATTCAATATATTTAACAACCAGTGCTGTACAGTACTGCCCAATCAGATCAGTCTCTGACTGAAAACAATTTGTGCAGAGATACCAATGTGTACCAACTAACTCTTAGCCAGGGTCGATCTGTCTGTACCAACAAGAAATGATCTTGAAGACGCATTCTTTAGTGGGAGGGTGGGGGAGGGAAGCAAATAGCACAACAGAACCTATAGAACAATTTTATTTATGTAGAGAGAATCAAATGGTATATGTATACAAATATATAGAAAAAAGACTGAATATACTCCAAACTTAATGATAATCTCTGGGAAGGAAACGAACTTTGTTAGGGTAGGGTGGGATGGTGATAAAAAATAACTAATTTATCCTATATCCTTCTGTATTATCTAAATATTATAAAGTGAGGATATATTCGTATGTAACTTACATTAAAAAACTAAAACTAAAAGGGGCCTCAGAGAATAAGAATGTGTCAGTGTCTCCAGTACCATCCGGGGTCAACGTTGTTGACGTTTGGCACCTGACTATCTGTTCTCAGATTCTGTGTGCCCTTATTCAGAGCATCAGGGTTTCAAAGTCTGATGACATTAAGATCATCTAAGTATTTCTCTTTCTCCCGTTTTAAGGAGTATCCTGATGACAGTGATTGGGTTCCCATAGTTTTGTTTTGTTTTGTTTTTTTGTAGTGGAGAGAATGTGTCAACCAGCTGAAAATAAATTTTTCATTGTAGATCAGTGAAGTGACTGTTTTCTACATCATTTTGTGAATTTGATTGTACATGAGATTCTGAAGCACTTCTTTAGTGTCAAAGGTGAGGGCCAGATTCTGGGAATCTGTTCAAGGACCACCCCACCCTATTATTCCTCTAAACAAAACGGTGATATCTTACTTTCTTTCAGTAAGCAGGGTTCTAGTTTTCAAACCTAAAGATCTTCCAGTTGGACATAGCAGGAGAGCTACAAATGCTGTATGTTTTGGAGAGAGAGGTCCAAAGAGACACCTATCAAGGCGAGTGAATAGGAAGGATTGGTGTGATGGACCTAGTAAAAGTTACAGCCTGGATAACCCTTTTAAAAAGTTATTTATTTTTAGAGAGAAAGAAGAGGGTATAGGGGGAGAGGGAGAGAGGGAATCTGAAGCAGACTCCCCACTGAGTGCAGAGCCTGATCCCAAGACCCTGAGCCAAAACCAAGAGTCAGACACTTGACCCACCCAAGCGCCCCACCTTTGAAATCTTAAAGAGAAACTCTAATTGTCACTAGACAATGATGTAAATTTGTACCGTCTCCAACAGCATGAGCAAGATATTGCTTACAGGCAACCTAAGGAAATATAATTACTTTTTACCTATTTTTTGAGTAGAGATTATAGGTAGGTAGTAGTTTTCCCTAACCCTGATTTACCCAAGATTAGTATACTATCCCTTTCACATTCTACTATTTATCACTCTGGATGACCCTAAATTACCTGGATTCATTTTTAGTATTTAAGTATTCCAGAATCAATCATAATAGGGAATTCTTTAGCTTTCCCAACATCTGTCATCACTTAATCTCTTCTCCCTATTATCTAATCTTTTCTCCAGGTCACTGTGATCTATCTCAATTATTGAGAAGAGGATAAAATAAAGATTCCACAATGCAGGTCCCCTGTTCTGCAAAGAGGACTTTTTTTTTTTTCCAGACAAGAAGATGAAGCTGATGCAACATTGTTAAATGACTTATGGAAGACTTGCAGGGTCAGAAAACCTGGTCGTCCAGGGTTTGCGATTAGAGAAGGTGAAAATGCATGCTGAAGAAGGAAGAGGAGGGGTACCCTGCAGGAATCCCTGAGGGGATAATACACACACACGTAAACACCTAGAGCTTTCCCAGGACAGCTGGGATTATGGTTACTGTAACCATAATCATCTTTGAGAAAGTTCCTTGTAAGTGTCATGAATTTGAGAGACAGTTTCCTCTAAACCTCCACCTACTAGACGGACATTCCTTGTGTTACAAGCAGCATGAGCTCTGGCCAGATTTCACTGCAAATGAACCCTCAGAGACTTAACATGCAGAAGAAACCTTCAAAGTGTAGTGAATGTGGGAAATTCTTTACTCAGAGATCATCTCTTACCCAGCATCAGAGGATTCACACGGGAGAGAAGCCCTATGTGTGTAGTGAATGTGGAACTTGCTTCCGTAAACAGTCAAATCTTACTCAACATTTGAGGATTCACACGGGAGAGAAACCTTATAAATGTAATGAATGCGAGAAAGCCTTTCAAACGAAAGCAATCCTCGTCCAGCATCTGAGAATTCATACTGGAGAGAAACCCTATAAATGTAAGGAATGTGGCAAAGCCTTTTGTCAGAGTCCATCCCTTATCAAACACCTGCGAATTCATACTGGAGAGAAACCCTACAAATGCACCGAATGTGGCAAAGCCTTTAGTCAAAGCATTTGCCTTACCCGTCACCAGAGAAGTCACTCTGGAGATAAACCTTATAAGTGTAATGAATGTGGGAAAGCCTTTAATCAGAGTGCATGCCTCATGCAGCATCAGAGAATTCATTCAGGAGAGAAGCCTTACACATGTACTGAATGTGGTAAAGCCTTCACTCAGAACTCTTCCCTTGTTGAACATGAGAGAACTCACACTGGAGAGAGACTTTACAAGTGTAGTGAGTGTGAAAAAACTTTCCGCAAACAAGCACACCTTAGTGAACATTACAGAATTCATACCGGAGAAAAACCTTATGAATGTGTTGAATGTGGGAAATCCTTCAGGCACAGCTCAGCGCTTGTTCGACATCAGAGGCTTCATGCTGGAGAATAAAACTTGGGATATAATATAAAACTTGGGAAAGATTTGTATGAAAATGCCATTCCTACCCGCCCCCAAATTCTTAGGAGTTTAAGGCTAGTATGAATGTTCTGTATATTGAGCAAGATGCAGTGTGTCCTGAAAGTTAAGAAAATAGACTCAGAACTAGAAGTCTTGAGTTTGATGACTTCTCTACCACTTAATGGGTATAAGACTGGATCCTCTCTGCCTGTTTTCCCCATCCTCCTCAGAAGAATAATGACAATACTTACTAGAGTTGTCTTGAGAATAGAATGAGTTGTATGTAATAAATAATTGCCATTAATTGGTTTTGAGTTATAGATGTTCCAAACATATATAAATTTGGCAACTGAAAACAAAGTTGAGCCTTAGTTTTTGGTTCTCAATGTGTTAAGAACTTTTTTAAGAACATTCTTTAAATTGGGCTATTTCATGCTTATGCTACAGAAAGTTATTTAAACTATGTCTAAATTTAAATAGAACACAATTTAAGACCAGTTATCCTTGAGAAAATTCAGATTTAATCAGAGAAAAAAAGAAATTATTGGGATTTGAGTGGATATTGTGAAGTGTACTTCTGGGTACCCTGAAGAGCTTGTTTAGATTTTGATACCTTCACTGTTGGATCTTATTTCACTTCAAGCTCTAGACCTCTCTTTTCCATGAAAAGGGAAGCCTTGCTGACACTAACTAAAAACTCGTGTTGCAAGACTTTTGTGTTTGTGGCGGGGGTGGGGGGTTGATGAGAAGTTATATGAGAATAAAGAGGGGTGGAAATAGAAGAGAACATAAGCACGTTTAGCACGTGGCTGTACTTGTTTGGAATTTGTGCAACTAAATAAAGAAAACATCACTTAAAATAGAGTTGGGAGGCCAGAAGGGGGAGCTCACACATACCATACCCTGCAGCCCTTTGCAGAACCAACACAAAGAGCCGTACCTTGCATCCTTAACAAGAAGCCTACTTTACTAACCCCCAGCAGGAAGAAGGAAGATTATCTCCTTGCCTGGCAACAGCCCAGCCAATGAGACCTCACAACTCTGCCAATGAAAAGTCATTACGTTTCAAACTCCCAGTGTGCTCCAATAGACATTTTATTTATAACAACTCCTCCAAATTCCCCCTTTCCTCTGTAAAAGAGCAGTCTCCTCCTTTGTTCTCCTGACTTGCCTATAGTTTTGTAGTAGCTTGTATGTCCTGAATTGCAAATGTCTACTATTCTCAAATAAACCCATTATGCTGGTAAAATAATTGACTTTTATTTTTGAGGTTGACAAATTCTAGGAGCACAACACTAAAGGGGTCCTCTTCAGGGAACAGGAGGGCTGGAGACATTGAATTCTCAGGTGTCAGCAAGCAAGTACTACTGACCAATAACTTTTGGGTTATTCTCATGTATCAAGAAGTACCGCAGTTGGTAGTCCATGGCTGGTGCAGCAGCTCCTTGAAGCATGCTATCAGGATCCAAGTGCCCTGAGTCTTTCCACTAAACCAGCCAGAGAAAGGGTCTGCCATCCTTAGGCCAAAAAATGGCTCCAGTACTCCTAGGTTTCATGTATGTAATCCGGGATGAAGCAGAATGCAGGGAGAAGGACAAAGGTTCATGCTTGCCAGATCTGCTTTCTTGTGTCAAACACCTGGTAGCTTAATTAAGCAGACTTCTACTTGTATCTCTATCTACTTGTATCTCTCTTTTTTATAGTGTTTTTAACTACAGTCTAGATCCTCTCTTCTATCAAGATCACTTCTGTTAGATGCTCACTTGTACAAGATCCACTTTTATCTCTAAAATCTCCAGAGCTGTGACAGGGCTACCTTGAGCAGGAGCTGGGGAAGTATTCTTAACTAGGCACATTATCATTTTCCTTCAAAGTGGGCTTCTGCTAATGAAGAAGATGCAATAGGTGATCTGTTTAATGACAAAATCCTCTGTAGCAATTAAGTTTCTGAATTTTACCTATCTGGAAAAATGCTCAGAATATAATGTCATGTGAGAAGCAGGAAAGAAAACATACAGAAAATAATCTTAATTTTGTTGAAAAAATATAATTTATATACATACATACATACCCCACACGTGGGAGTTCCAAAATGTTAATGGTAGTTAATATCTACAGAGTTAGCCTCATGTCAAAGGGGTATTGATAGACAAAATTTTTATCATACTAAATTTTTTCTGAATTTTCTATAATGAACTTGTGTTATCTTTAAATAGAAAAAAAAGTATCACTTTAAAAAACACCTGTATCCTCTTAAGGAAGTCTAAGTCCAAAATATTTACACTTATTCAGTTTCATCCTCATTGTCAAAAGAGAGGAGGCAACTGTTTTTGACTTGCTTTTGTGAGTTCTTTTTAACTGAGTCCTGCTTATTTATTTCATCTTCATTTGCCTTCTTCTTTTTTGAGCTTGCTGTTAAACCTGAGTATTTTTCATCCGAGGAACGCTTGACTGGTTTTCGATACATGATTCTTCCATCAACTATAGCCGGTTCTTCATCTGCAGCAAAAACAAAGTTAAACAACTTTCCTCTCTTATTATTTTGTCCTTATTAGAGATTCAAGTGGCAAGAAGATCTCAGGTGGTATTTAAGGATGTCCTGAGTCAGTTCAGTCCGGTCTTCTCCACTGTTTCTAGCTACGCCCACAAGACATGCAGTCCCTTAATAAAAATTCATTTCCTGAAGTATTTCATCATATTGCCAGTCCCCAGTGAATTACAATCAGGCTGTATTTGTAAGTATTATGAAAACTCCAGCATTTTTCCTTAAAGCGATATAATAAGTATTTAGTAAAAATGAAAACTATACCATGTAGCATATCTCGCTTTAGGCACTGATCAAATACACCTCTGTTGACAAATGTGTAAACCTACCCACCTATTTTTTTTTAAAAACGGGATATTTTAATTTAAATTTGCACTTAATCCTCATAACAACCCAGTAAGGTAGGTACCATTATAGTCCCCACTTTACTGATGAGGTAGCTGAGGTTGGGAGGTGAAATAACTTGTTCAAGGGCACCTGGGTGGCTCAGTGGCTCTGCCTTCGGCTCAGATCATGATCCCAGGGTCCTGGGATCGAGGCCCGCATCGGGCTCCCTGCTCAAGGGAGCCTGCTTCCTCCTCTCTCCTCTCTCTCTGCCTGCCTCTCTGCCTACTTGTAATCTCTCTCTCTCTGTGTCAAATAAATAAATAAAATCTTTAAAAAAAAAAAAAGAAATTAACTTGTTCAAGATCACACACCTGGTGTGTGTTAAAGCCAAAGTTTGAACCTAGGACTGTCTCCTTCAAGCACACCATACTACTACATAAGACAATTTCATATTCCAGCCTCTCTATGTTGTTAGAAAAGTCAGATTACTTTCAGACATACCTGCTTTGGCAGCCTTTATTTCTGCTTTAATTTTCATGACTTCTTCAACTGACAGGTCTCCCTTTTTTAAAACCACCACTTGGGGCTGTTCATCTTCTTTGTCACTGTGATCACCATCTTCATCTGGGAGCTGAGGCTGGATTCTCTAGGAGAAAACACAAACACAATATGGAGGCTGCTGACTTTGAACCAAATACAACTGTTATCTCTGTGAGACTCAATGTGATGACTAAGTGATAAGGGTAATTTGAATCACTAAATATATCTGGCAAAAAATTTTCAAGTAACTCTTAAGGGCCTAACCTTGCCATGCTCAGAAAGAGGTCTACCAGCCAGTTACCCTGCAGTGGCTGCCCAAAGGGATTAATTTCCTGCCCAGCAGGACCCTAGCCTGCAGTTCACAGTGTCAGGGGCCTTTGCTTCATGGCCTGCCAGCATTCCCAGCCTCCTCAGGGCATGCTGAACCACATCCGTTCTCTCTGCTCTCCTCAACTGTTTTTACCTCCATCTCTTCTCAAAGCCTGACAAGAAAAATAATCAACCCCAAAGTAGAGAAAGCAGCAAGTAAAAGGTAGTCTTTCCTCCACCTCTGATGATCTTTCCTCCCTTCCATGGCTTCTGTTTGGTGGGCATCCTATCAGCTGTTTTCTAAGTGTATTAAAAATATGGAAGTATAGAAAACATTCTGTACACAAACAGGATATTGTACATAGTACTTTGTGACTTGCTTTTGTTTATGAAACTTCCCAAACATAAAAAAGCACAGAGAATACCAACAGAAACCATGTATTCAGTATATACTGTAACATATATATACAGTATATACATATGTATACATACATACATACATATGTATATACTGTATATACATGTAACAAGTGGTAACCTTGGGCCAGTAGATTCAGTTTCAAAAAATGTCAGATACCATAAGAGTCCTTCTCCAACATTTTTACTCAAAAGTATCTTTATTTATTTATTTTTAAAGATTTTATTTCTTTATTTTGACAGAGAGAGAGATTATAAGTAGGCAGACAGGCAGGCAGAGAGAGAGGAGGAAGCAGGCTCCCTGCTGAGCAGAGAGCCCAATGCGGGCCTCGATCCCAGGACCCTGAGATCATGACCTGAGCTGAAGGCAGAGGCTTTAACCCACTGAGCCACCCAGGTGCCCCAAAATATCTTTTTTTAAAAAAGATTTTATTTATTTATTTGATAGAGAGATCACAAGTAGGCAGAGAGGCAGGCAGAGAGAGAGGAGGAAGCAGGCTCCCTGCTGAGCAGAGAGCCTGATGCGGGGCTCGATTCCAGGACCCTGAGATCATGACCCGAGCCGAAGGCAGAGGCTGAGCCACCCAGGCGGCCCTCAAAAAATATCTTTGTATAAAACATTGGAATTATCTATTAACATGGAATTATCTATTTTAAAGATTTTTTAAAAAGATTTTATTTAACTGTCAGAGACTGAGAGCGAGTGCACAAGCAGGAGGAGTGGCAGGCAGAGGGAGAAGCAGGCTCCCTGTTGAGCAAGGAGCTTGACACAGGGTTAGATCCCTGAGCAGGGAGCCTGATGCAGGACTCGATCCTGGGACTCCAGGATCATGACCTGAGCTGAAGGCAGATTTTTACCAACTGAGCCACCCGGGCGCCCCTGGAATTATATATTTTAAAAATCACTGCCTAGTATTTAATTGTATATGTAGTCATCTCATGGTTTATTTGACCAGTACCCCATAATAAAAATGTTGGTTCCTTCTAGTTTTTTTTTTTTTTTACTATGCACATATTTTTGTTTACTTTTTTCTACTACGTACTTATTTTTGTTCACTTCTGTGAACTCCTATGTAAGATAAATTCCTGGAAGTGGAATTGCTGGGTTGAAAGGCATGTATACTCACCACACATTATTCATTATCTTGCTACGCTACCTCTCACAGAGCCTTCCTTGTCTCTCAAACAGGGCAACAAAGCCCTCCAGGATCTGGCCTTTAAACACAGCTTTATCCTACACCATACTCATGGCCTCTGGACTGCATCCAGGTTGGAGGATTGCAGATCTATGAAAATATTACATTAGTTCCTTTGTCTTCCCTGTCTCTGAACAAGTTCCCTGTGCCTACAAAACCCCACTGCTCCTGGTCCACACCCACTCTAGCTGCTTTCTAGACTTAAATTCTTTAGAAGTACTTTCCTAATGTCGCCTCATCTTTTCTCTCACACTGTGCATAGCTCATAGAGAGCATGTGCCATACTAAGTTATCCATATTTTTCTATCTGGTTCCACCAGGTGAGCTCTTTTGAGGTACTGTGTGTTTCATCTCTGTATCTAGAGGCACAGACCCTGGCAAACAGCAGGGACTCAAGGTGTACTTGTTGATCTACTCATGAATGACTAATAGGATGAAAAATGATGAACTCCTAAAGCTCTGGCTGACAAGAGCAAGGGCACATTCATTCATTTTGTCTACATCCCCATGTCTGCTCAACCCCTTGACACAAGTGCATTCTCTTTAATGTTAGTTCACTGATTAATCATTAGTTTTGCCTATTTTTTTTCCTGAAAGATTCCAATGAGTGACCACAAACTAGTAGGTAATTAAGAAGTACTTTTCACAAAGGAATGTGAAAGTGAAATAAAATAATTCCTGGAGTGCCTGGCTCAGTTGGTAAAGCAGGTGACTTTTGATCTTGGCGTTGTGAGTTCAAGCCCCACAGTGGGTATAGAGATTACTTAAAAATAGAATCTTAAAAAAAAATTCCTGTTGTTCATTAGCTTGAGAATCATTATGATCCTCTCTTTTTGTTCACATGACTGGCCGGAAAATAAGAGAACTGGTCAAAGAAACAGTGACTGTTCAAAGCCATTCCTGAATTAACTCTCAAGAAGGTGAATAAGGTTATTTAATTCAATTATATAATCATTTCCCATGAAACTCTTCTTTTTGTTAGCACATCACTAGAACAATGGTTATACCGCCAACCTGATTAAGAGTGCAGTTGGTTTCTCAGACACAGAAACATGGGTTATCCCTCCATGGAAATGCTCTTAAGTCAGTCAGTCTAAATCACTGATATGAATTGGAAAACACCCTTACCCCAAGTTCTCCTAAAATAGCATTCCGAGCTAGAATCTTCAAGGTGTTAACTATGTACACACAATCATCACAAGGACCTCAAGCAAACCACAAAAAGGTCTCATATTTTCCTCATTGTTAAATCCATGTCTCTTTCCTCAAACCTCATCCTCTTTGTCATTATCACTGTTTTCGGTCCTGGGGAATCAGTCACTCCTTGATCATGTTATCTCTGACCTAAAATGGCTCCTTGTTGCCTACTGAGTAGGCCATGCGGCCTCCCCTCCAACAGTTCCTCGATCACTTCTACATACAGTCCATGACTGACCGTCTTTTTTTCTTTTTAAGATTTCAGTTTTAGGCAATCTCTAACACCCGATGTGGGGCTCCAACCTACAACCCTGAGATCAAGAGTCACATGCTCCACTGAGCCAGCCAGGCACCCCAGTGACTCACCATCTTCACACCTTTATCCACCCTTCCTCCCATCTTTACCTGCTGTCCTACCCATGCTCAAGTCAAAGTATCCCTTCCTCTGTGAAGCCTTGCCTGATAAGTGCAGTCAATACAAATGGTCACCCACTACCTCGTGCCAGCCACTGTGCGAGATGCTGGGAAAATACAGAAAGATTAAGATACTAACTTAGAGTTTGATTTAGTGTTGATGATACACAGGAGAGCAAGTAGTTGCACTGCAAAATGATGAATACCCCAGATATGGACAAAGAGAAACACAGAGGAAAAGTAACTGGAGTTTTGAAGAGGTTCACAGAAGTGTAATCTTTGAAGGCAGAGATGAGGCAGGCAGGAAGGTTTTAAAAGAATATGGTATTTTGGAGATCCATCTCTTTGTCCTTTCAGAGCCTGGCACAATGCCTGGATTTAGCCCACACTCACTGGCTTGAGTAATTTCACACAAGTCAATCTTGTTTCCTTTACTAAGCTCTAAGTAACTTGGAGAGTGGGTATTAGTGAAAGTACTAGACACAGAGTGTTAAATAATTCTTTATTTCGCCACACAATCCCTAAGCATAACAGTCTCTTCCCATTAAAAGAAGTAGGGCAGGTTTTGGTGTGAACCAGTAGACCCTGGGAGGGCTCAGAAGTTGATTCCCACGGATCCTCATCCCTAAATTGTTCAGATGTTGCTCTTTCCTGAAGCTCCTCTTCTACTTAGATCCAGGATATTCTTAAATATGCTTTTCTTTGGGGGTGGGGTGATAAACAGCAAAACATAAAACTAGATCCAGAGCACTCTTCCAAAGATGCTCCAGACTCTAAGCCTAGGACGTCAGATCATTTGATCGAGTGGCCTCAATTTCTTTATCTGGAAAACAGGACTAAGCTACTACTCATCCTGCTAACTATAGGTTTTGGGATAAGCAAATTAGACGAGAGAAGAAAGTGATCCTTCTTAACCATCTACAAAGGACGAAGCGCTTTACCGGCGTCAAGTCATTTTCGAGAACACAACAGCGCTACGATAAACGATAAAGAGCTTCCTGGGCATACGAAGCTATAGTTACTTGAAGACGGACCAGCCTGGGGGCTGAGGCCCATCCAGATTCTGGGCTGGGCGCAGGTTGAGAGGAGGGATCGGTCAGTGCCTGGCCTCCAAGGCAAGACAGAAGCCGGAAGTGGCAGGGCAGCCCGCGTTGCTGAGGTAACGCGACTGGCCTGGGCTCACCTTGGTTTCCACGGTAGGCCCTTCCCTGTAGCCGACCCGTTCCTTGAAGCGGGCCAGGAATGCCGGTTCGGCTGGCCGCACGTACGAAACCTGGTTCCGCTTGCTCATCGCTGCTCCCTGGAAAAACAGGTTCCCAGGGCCGCCTGGTGATGATACATGGGTGACGGCGCCTACTCATGACGTCACGTCACGTCGACCCCGCCCCGCCCCCCTGCCAGAGGCTGGGCAACATGGCGGCCTCCTTGCTGGCGTCAACGTCCCACCCGAGCGCCAAATTCAAATTTGCGGCCATCTTGACCTGGCGGAATCCCGGCGCACCGCGCGGCTGGAGGTGAGGGTATCCGCTGCGTTGGTCTTGGGACCCAGGGGTGAGGGCGCCATGGCGCCCGGCTGCAAAAGTAAGTAAGGACCCCCGGTTTCGTGACCCCGTCCCCGCCCCCAAATACAGCAGTGAAGGGCCGCCGTCCGGGTCCGGGGTTCCTGGCTGGGCGTGAGGGGCAGGAGCGGACCGAGCGGCGTGGGGCGTTCGGGACCCCTGTGTCCCTAAGATAGAACAATACGCGTCTGGAGCAGCTGTCTTCCCTTCCGTCTATTGGGCCGGCGCCACGAGCCAGGCGCAGTTCTAGACGCTTGGGCTGAGCGGTGAACCAGAGAGTTCTGCAGGAGCTTGGCGCCCGGCGACCTGCCGGTTTCTTCCTTCCCGTTCTCGCTTCTGCTCTTTCGTCGCCGCCCTGTTCCCGTGTCCCGACGGGGGCTGCCTCTCCGTACCCTTGCCTGAGGTTCTCAGCTCCTTCTGGCTCCCCACCTTCTGCATATTTCCACACTACTGCTGGCTGTCCTGAAGGCGAGAGCTGACTCCTGTTCCAAGCACATCTTTCTCTTCTGGAGGGCCTGCTGCAGAATCTCGAGATAAGCCCAGGGCTGTCACAAATCCCTATTGTCTTCTCAAGGGGACCCGTCGGTTTCTTCCTGTTTTCTTGGAGAGGAGCACTGCCAGTTTTCGCTTTCTTTCATTTTTCGTTTTGATAAACCCTCCATTTTTCACTAATTTCTTGGTCCTTTGCCGTTCTTGTGTACGTGCCCCGCCTCTCACCTTGCCTGATCCTTTAAGGAGTCTTGTTTTTTAAAGCTGATTTTGAGCTAATTCGATGAATCTCGGTGAATGGTACCATTGGGTAATGAGGAGAGGCCTATGTCAGAACATTGGAGAAACTGAATTTTTGGCCTCTGAGGAGACTTTCCACAACGTTAATGCTTCAGAAGCTGTTAGCTGTAATTGTGTTCTTTTTTATTTATTTATTTATTTTATTATTTTTATTTATTCATTTGACACAGAGAGAGATTACAAGTAGGCAGAGAGGCAGGCAGAGAGAGAGGAGAGCTCTGGACTGTCTGAATAAGGAAAGCCTTACTGTAATAAATTCAGTTTTATTCCAAGACAAAACAAAATCTGTATCTGAGGAAGCATAAAAAGTAGAAACAAGTTTGAAATCAGTCTAATGGCATAAAAAGGGCCCGAACTACAATTTAGGGTAGTGTCATTCCCCCGACCACCCAGTGCGCTCCTGCCTAGCACCTCAAATCCTGATTTTATTACTAATGTTAGCATGTATGGTGGCTTGAACCTTTCAATTTTAAGTGGTTAAAAAAAAACTTATGTAAAAATGTGTCTTCTGCTGTCATCTTAAGGATTCATGGTTGTTATAGATGATATCTGTCTTAGTCTGTTTGGGCTGCTCTAACAAAAATACAAACTGGTGGCTTTTAAAATAGTGGACATTTATTTCTCACAGGTCTGGAGTCTGGGAGGTCTAAAATCATGGTGTCTACATGTTTGGTGTCTGGTGAGGGCCCACTTCCTCACTGTGGTTCTCTTAGTGCTGTAATCTCACATGGTGGAAGGGAAGAGCCTACCTAGAGTGTCTTTTTTTTTTTTTTAAGATTTTATTTATTTATTTCACAGAGGGAGAGAGATCACAAGGAGGCTGAGAAGCAGGCAGAGAGAGAGGGGGAAGCAGGCTCCCCGCTGAGCAGGGAGCCCGATGCGGGCCTCGATCCCAGGACCCTGAGATCATGACCTGGGCCGAAAGCAGAGGCTTTAACCCACTGAGCCACCCAGGCGCCCTAGAGTGTCTTTTTATAAGGACACCAGTGTCAATCATGAGGGCCCTGACTTCAAGACCTAATCACTTTCCCAGGGCCTCCACCTCCTAATACCACACCCTGGGGGTTAGGATATCACCATATGAATTTTGGGGAGATATAAACATTCATAACATAGCAGTGATAAAGAGATGACTTATTCATCATTTGTATAGAATTAAAGGTTGATGGCTTTTAGTGTGGTACAATGCCTTTATTTTTTTTTTAATTTTTAAAGATTTGGGCGCCTGGGTGGCTCAGTGGGTTAAAGCCTCTGCCTTTGGTTCAGGTCATGATCTCAGGGTCCTGGGATCCAGGCCCACATCGGGCTCCATGCTCAGCAGGGAGCCTGCTTTCTCCTCTCTCTGCCTGCTCTCTGCGTACTTGTGCTCTCTCTCCCTCTGTGAAATAAATAAATAAAATCTTTAAAAAAAATTTTTTTAAAGATTTTTCATTTATGAGAGAGAGAGAGAGTGAGCAAGCACAAGCCGGGGAAATGGCAGAGGCAGAGAGAGAAGCAGACTCCCGGCTGAGCAGGGAGCCTGATTCAGGGCTCGATCCACTGGCCCTGAGATCGGCCCTGAGATCACAATCTGAGCCAAAGGCAGACGCTTAACTGACTGAGCCACCCAGGTGCCCCATAGCGTGGTACACTGGCTTTAGATAGCTGAGTTGTAGAAGTCTGTTTTGAATTTCCTCCCCCTACAACCTCCAGAACTATGTGAATACTTGTCTGAGTCAAGCCTTTGTGTTTTTTGCTTAGCTTTTCTGCTGTCAGGACATGTGACCCCTTCTCACATCATCTATTCTAATCTCCGTTTTCTTCTTTCCCCAGCTCTTCATAAGGATCAGACTTCAGGTTTCCTAACATGAAAGCCTTCCTTTCATATTCCGGCATGCTCATATGTTTTTATTTTTGCTAAAGGTACAGAGGGACTGTTTCTTTGCTGCCAACTCTTGTAGAAACTGTGAAGGGCAGGCGGAGAATTGGGCAATCTGGTCTATTTCCCACTTCACAGACGTTCATTTGCGTGAGGGTATAGCTGGAAAAGGTAGTTTCCAAAGCAGTTATTCTGTAGTGAAAATTTACTTTGAGCTTCTGTGCTATGAAATGAAGAATAGAAATAAACAATAGAAAGAATAGAAATTAAGTTTTCTTTTTACTGATTTCTTAGTATTAATTCATTCAAAGATTTACTGAGTGTTCACTGTGTGTCAGGTACTGCTCTAGACAATGCTTTACAGTTAATTTGGAAGTGAAAGAGAGTAAACTGATATATATTATGATGGCAGTAAGTCCTTCGAGGGAAAATAGGGCCAAGGAAAGAGTTAGAGTGATAGACAGTTGGGTGGGTCAGGAGATAAGTTGGTGTTTCCCATAATGTGAGGTCTTGGAATGCCTTATTAAGAAGACAATACTTAAGTAATTGCCCTAAGAAGTGTTCCAGGCAGAAGTGTGCCTGGATGCCTTTACAGTATGCATAAAGGTCCCAATGTGTGACTTGTTCTAGAAATAACAAGAAATCTAGTTTGGTTGTAGTGGAACAAGGAGTGTAATAGGAAATTATTCCACACTCCAGGGAGTTGTGGAGGTGGTCACGGGGGAGGCAGGGGCACTAGGTCACATAGGTTCCTGTAGGCTGTTGTAAAAACTTTGCCTTTTAACTCTGATTGAGATGGACAGCCACTGCAGAGTTTTGAACAGAGGAGTGACTTGCAGTGATATACACATATCCTTATTTATTTATTTATTTATTATTTATATTTATTAAAGATTTTATTTATTTATTTGACAGAGGGAGAGACAGCGAGAGAGGGAACACAAGCAGGGGAAGTGGGAGAGGGAGAAGCAGCCTTCCTGCTGAGCAGGGAGCCGGATGTGGGGCTTGATTCCCAGGACCCTGGAATCGTGACCTGAGCTGAAGGCAGACGCTTAACGACTGAGCCACCCAGGCGCCGCCCCTTATTTATTTCAATAGCTTTTAATTTTGCTATAATTTAAAGTTACAGAAAAATTGTGAGAGTAGTACAGAGAATTCTTGCATAATATCCTTTACGCATATTAACCACTTTCCATTTTGCCAAATCTGGTTTATCATTCTCTCTCCCTCCTCCCTTACTCTCCCTGTATACATATTATTTTTTATGAGCCATTTGAGAATAAAATGGATACCTTTACCACAAAACACTTGAGTAATTTCTATGAATAGGTGTATTCTGTTGGCTAATTACATTGAGGTGATCAAAATCAAGAAATTTTACATTGATAAAATCGTGTTATCTAGGGCGCCTGGGTGGCTCAGTTGGTTAAGCGACTGCGTTTGGTTCAGGTCATGAACCCGGAGTCCGGGGATCGAGTCCAGCATTGGGCTCCCTCCTTGACAGGGAGTCTGCTTCTTCTTCCGACCCTTCCCCTTCTCATGCTCTCTCTCATACTCTCTTGCTCTCAAATAAATAAAATAAAAATTTTTAAAGAAAATACTGTTATCTAATCCACAGTCCATATTTTACTTTTATCCAGTGTCCCAGTAATCTATTTTATACTTGTTTTTCTCTAAAACCAGATCTCTCGTTGCATTCAGTTTAACAGCTTGATTGAGATGTAAGTCAGATACCGTGTAATTCACCCACATAAAATGTAAAATAGTATATTCACAGATATGTGCAACTATCAACATAGTCCTTTAGAACATTTTCTTCACCTCAGAAGAAATGTCGTACCTTCAGTCCTCTTCCTTCCCACCTCTCTATCCCCCACCAGCCCTAAGTAACAACTCCTCTCTCTTTGTTATTCAAAGTGACCTAGTAAAGTCTCCAGCCCTTACTGTTGAATTGTCCATTTCTCCCTACTTTTCTGTCCATTTTTGCTTAATGTATTTTGGTGATCTAGTGTCGGGTGAATATATATTGATATCTGTATTATCATCCTGAAGGATTGCCTTTGTATCATTATAAAATGTCCTTCTTTATCTCATTTCTTTCTTTTTTTTTTTTAAGATTTTATTTATTTATTTGACACAGAGAGAGAGATTACAAGTAGGCAGAGAGGCAGGCAGAGAGACAGGGAGAGGAGGAAGCAAGCTCCCTGCTGAGCAGAGAGCCCGATGCGGGCCTCGATCCCAGGACCCTGGGATCATGACCTGAGCCGAAGGCAGCGGCTTTAACCCACTGAGCCACCCAGGCGCCCATGTCCCACATTTTTTCTGAGGTTTGGCTCATTTCCTTCATCCTTTTTTCTGTCTGTTCTTTGGCTTGTATAGTCTCTGTTGATCTGTCTTTGAGCTTGCTTATTTTTTCTCTGCCAGTTTACATATACTGTTGAGTCCTTCTAGTGAATTTTTTTTCAGTTATTATACTTATTGAACTGCAGAGTTTCAATTTTTCAAAATAATGTCTATCTCTATTCTCTCTTTGGTGGGACTTTGTCATTATGCCTCCTTTTAATGCTTTAACTGTGATTTCCTTCAGTTCTGTCAACATGTTTATAATGGTTACTTTGAGGTCTCTCAACGTCTTGATGCTATCATAGGCAATTTGTTGCTAGCTTTTTTTTCTTTTTCCCTCCTGCTTCATGCCTCGTACTTCCCTGTTTCTTTGAATGCCTTGCATTTTTTTGTTGGGTACATGACATCTTAGATAGTAAATTAGAGCAACTTTGAATACTGGTCTCTCTATCCTCTGGGTGTTGTTATTTCTTTGTTTGTTTAATGACTGACTGGATCATTTAGTGACATCTCTTTCCCTTTCACAATGTTAAGCCTCTGATGCTCTCCTCAGAGAAGTCTGCCTTTGGGTATGCCCACAGTCACCCTGATGACACTGGTTTGGTGGGGATTTCTTTCTCTCTTTCCCTGACCACATTTAGTTTAAGAACAGGAATACAAAAAAAAAAAAAAAGAACAGGAATACCAGCTGATTGCCCTGTTTTGGACAATGCCCAGAACACTGCCCTACAAATTAGTCTAATTAGAATCTTCCCCACTCCCCTTTTTTGAGGGGGAGGAGTAAAGGGGGGGGAAGAGAGTCTTTCTTTTTAAAAATATATTTTGTTTTTTTTACTTGAGAGAGTGAGAGAGCACAAGCAGGGGAACAGCAGGCAGAGGGAGAAACAGGCTCCCCGCCGAGCAAGGAGTCCAATGTGAGACTCAATCTCAGGACCCCGGGATCATGACCTGAGCTGAAGGCAGATGCTTCACCGACTGAGCCACCCAGTCATTCCAGAAAAGAGAGAATCTTAAGCAGTCTCCATGCTCAGCCAGGGCTCCATCTTAGGGCCCTGATATCATGACCTGAGCCAAAACCAAGAATCAGATAGATACTTAACCAGTTGAGCCACCCGGGCACCCCTGATTCTTGCCCCTTTGAAGGAAAAGTTTCTGAGGTCTGTGTGTGATACTTGTTTTGACTCCGGTAAAGCTGCTCCCAGCTGTCTGATGCCCCAGTTCTCTCCTGTAAATTAATAGGCCCGAGGTTTTGTCTGTACCTCCTAATGGCCTCTCACCACAACCTTCACTGTTCTTGAGTATGTGATTAGGCTTGAACTTCTCCATGCTGTGTTGGAAATGAGGTAAGTCCTTTGAAGCTATCTGCTTTATGGTCTGTTTCTCCCCCGAGGCAAAATCTCTGAGCCTAGACTCTGGAGCTAGGGGTAGGGAGAAGGTAGTCTTCTTTCAGAGTGACACCTCGGCTGTAGTTGCTGAGTATTTCTTGGGGAGGGGAGGGAGTGTGTGTGTGTGTGTGTGTGTGTGTGTGTGTGTGTGTGTGTGTGGCAGCTAGGGTCCCCTTGACTTGCCTCTTCTAGTGGAGAACCACTGCCTTGTGAGCCAGACCAAGGGTAATCAGGGTCCCAGTGTTCTCAGTACACTATGTCCAAGGTTACAGCCTCATTCCATGAGTGGAGGCTGGGTAGGAGAAGGCGACCCCCATCTCTCAACCATGTTTTTCAGGGATTTAGCTTCAGCAACAGGCAACTGGCTAGAGACAGGATGAGAAACTGATAACCTGCTTCTGGAAGAAAGCCCTCCAAATGGAAGCTGAGGGGAGGGGAGGAGGGTCCTTGTGTTCTTGGCTGTGCAGTCTGGAGTAGGGTTGCCAACGTGCTGGGCTGGAAGGGAGGAACCTTGGTTCAACTTCCATAGACTCTCACCTTTACTGTGGAGTTTTCACAGATCTTCTTCACTACATGTTTTTTCATTTGGCTGTTTGCCTTTATGGCTGTTTCTAGAGACTAAGCTTTTATTTTGTTTTGTTTTCTGTTTTTTATTTACCCAGTTTTACTGGGCAGTGGGTCAGTGGAGTTCCTCATGCATCCATGCTGGAAATTGATCTCTGGGTTCTTTTTTACTAATCATTCTGCCTTCTGGGTTGAGAATGGGTGGGAGTCTGGGGATAAGGGAATGAGAAGGGAAGCAGGGAAACTGTTGTAAATACTCAGATGAGGGATGTTGCTGGCTTGATTCCATAGCAGCACTTGACCAGAAGTTACAGGATTCTGGATGTATTTTGAAGGTAGTGCCAAAGATTGGCTAACAGGTTGGATGTCAAGTTTGAGGAAGAAAGGGGTCAGAGATGACTCCAGGGTTTTTGACTTGAGCAACTAGAAAGATGGAGTTTTCAGGGTGCCTTGGTTGCACAGTCAGTTAAGCATCCAGCTCTTGGTTTCGGCTCAGGTCTTGATCTCAGGGTCTTGAGATTGTACCCTACGTCTGACTCTATGCTCAGCAAGGAGTCTGTTTAAGACTTTCTCTCCCTCTCCCTCGTCCCTCCCACTGTGTGCTCTTTCTTTCTCTCTCGCTCCCTCAAAAAAATAAATAAATCCTAAGAAAGAAAGAAAGAAAGAAAGAAAGAAAAGGAAAGAAAGGGTTGTCATTGAGATGGAGAGGCATGTTTGAGGTGGGTGTAGGGTGATCAGGAGTTCAGTTTTGGACACATTAAATTTGAGACATTGCCCATTGGTCATCCAACTGGTGATGTCAAGCAGGCAATTAGATGTGAGAGTCTGGTGCTTAGGAAAGTAGTCTAGAGTTGGTAATCATCAACATATATTTAGCATTTAAAATCATGGCCTTGGATGTCACCACCAATGGAGTGAATGCAGAGAGACTAGAAGGAAGATCAAGCCTGAGCCCTGGAAGTCCTGCTGTCAGGAGGTCAGGGAGCTGAGGAGACTGGGGAGTGTCAGCAACAGAAGACTGGGCTAGATAAGAATGAGATTTTTCCAGTACAATTTTAAATGCCTATAGTAACTTCTTGTCTTTTTTCCTAGCTGAGTTACGCAATGTGACAAATTGTCAGTCTAATCAACCAAGGTAAGAAAAAAAAAATCTCATTGATGAGACCAAAAGAATTAGGGATGTAGTATTCCTAAAACAAATATTTAGCATAGTAAGGAGTACTTGTTTCAGAATTAAGCTTGGTCCTCAGCCACCTAGAAATCTGGAAACATCACACTTCCTCCCCAGCCCTCCCCCCATCCTCTCAACCTTCTGGCTAAAACATAGAATCAGTAACACAATTCTCCCTTGGGGTGACTTATTTTATTACTGCTACTAAGAGGGAAATCATAGACAAGCAGTGCTTAGAGCTCCATGGAATCAACTCTCTTTGAGTTGATTTCAAATAAAAGCTTATGAAGATGAGTATCGTGAAGCAAATCACTACAGGTGTGAGTCATGTGAGACTCTTTTAGAAGAGGTAAATGTAAGTGGATAGATTTGGGGCTTTGTTGGGAAACTCAGTATGGAAACATTAGAGGCAATATGAGACTCAGATCCTTTTTTAGTTTTCCCAGTAAACTTAGGCTGATACATTTCTTGTTTTCAGTAATGAAGGTGATGCCATCAAAGTTTTTGTGCGAATTCGTCCACCTACAGAAGGTTCTGGATCAGCTGATGGAGAGCAAAACTTATGCTTATCTGTGCTCTCCTCTACCACTCTCCGGCTTCACTCCAACCCTGAGCCCAAGACCTTCACATTTGATCATGTTGCAGACATGCACACCACTCAGGTAATAATAGTTTTGGAAACTTAACTTTCCATTTGGATAATATTCTGTTAGTGAGGTTTTCATTTCTGGTCTCTTTAGTTTGATAGATTTCAGGTAAGGACACTCAAATATGTAAGTATTTTAGATTTAATATATTTTAAAATATTTTAAATTTAATTGCATTATTTTTCTTTTTTCATCAAACTTTGTACCAGAGTCACAGGCCTGCTTTACTTTCACTCACTATCCCGTGATGGAGGTTAGAGGAGGTATATTTTTCAGGGCCACTTGGAAGATTGATAAGTCTAGTTGAACTTCCTAGTTTAGGGAGAGGATCTTTTTTTTTTTTTTTTTAAGATTTTATTTATTTATTTTGCCAGAGAGAGAGAAAGAGAGATTACAAGTCGGCAAAGAGGCAGGCAGAGAGAAAGGAGGAAGCAGGCTCCCCGATGAGCAGGGAGCCCGATGCGGGCCTTGATCCCAGGACTCTGGGATCGTGACCTGAGCTGAAGGCAGAGGCTTTAACCCACTGAGCCACCAGGTGCCCCTAGGGAGAGGATCGTAACTGTAGCTGCTATAACAAAATATCAAAAACCGGTGGCTTAAACAGCAAACATTTATTTCTCACTGTTCTGGAGGTTGGGAATTCTAAGATCTAGGCCAGGAGATCCAGTGTCTGGTAAGGATGTGCTTCCAGGCTCGTACACAGCTGCCTTCTCCCTGTGGAGGGGGGCAGAAAGCAAATTCTCTTGTGTGTCTCTTAGAAGGGCACTCCTCCCATCACAAGGGCTCTACCCTCATGACCTAATTATCTTCCAAAAGCCCCATCTCCAAATACCATCACACTGGGCACTAGGGTTTCTACATAGGAATTTGGGGGAGGACACAAGCATTCAGTCCATAGTAGAGAGTAACAGGATTAAGATTATTATGATGTCAGTAACTTTTTCTAATTAAGGACAATTTAGTTAAGATCTAGTCAGCACTATCCATTAGAACTTTCTGTAATGAGACAGATATTCTATATCTGTGCTGTCCATTACAGTAGCCTTTAGCCACATGTAGCTATTTAAGTTTGAATTTATTAAGATTAAATAAAATCTAAAATTTAGTTTCTCAGATACACTAACTGCGTATGGCTATGGAGCACTTTAAATGTAGCTAGTTCATCTAAGGACCTGGCTTTTCCATTTTATTTAATTTTAATTCATTTAAATTTAAATAGTCACATATGGTTAATGGCTATTGTATCAGACATCACAGATCTTGACTATTCCCTTACATACATGGATTTTTTGGTGAGACCTTTAGATCTTTTTATCTTTTTCATCTAGGACATGGCTGGTCAATAGAAATATAGTTAATCAGATATATAATTTAAAATATTCTAGTAGCCATTTTTTTTAAAGATTTTATTTGTTTATTTGACAGAGAGAGAGAGAGAGAGAGAAAGAGAGACAGCGAGAGAGGGAACACAAGCAGGGGGAGTGGGAGAGGGAGAAGCAGGCTACCCCACTGAGCAGGGAGCCCAGTGTGGGTCTCGATCCCAGAACCCTGGGATCATGTTCTGAGCTGAAGGCAGATGCTTAACGACTGAGCCATCCAGGCGCCCCTCTAGTAGCCATGTTGACAAAAAGTGAAAAAGAAACAGGTTAACTTAATTTTAATCCTATATTTTATTTAAGCCAGTATATCCAAAATATCATTTCCACATCTAATCAATATAAAGCAAATTATTAATGAAATATTTTCCATTCTTTTTATTCATGCTCAGTCTTCCAAATCTGGTGTATATTTTACACTTAAAATACATTTAGGAATTCTTGCACTACTGATATGATTGCATCTACTTATATGTAAAAATGAAAATAAAAATCAGATATTGATTATTTAGTATAAGCTGCTAAGAAAAGCACTGAAGAACATATAGGGCCATGTATTTGATGCTAATACCAGTATAATATTTGCATGCAACTTACTGAACAAAATTCTGTATAAATTGTAGATGTAAGCTTTAAATCTATAATTGTATATGAGATTAATGAGTATACCTGTCTAATGTTTTATCATCTTAGGGGTTTTAGCCTTTCTCTATAGTGATTGCAATTTTCATGTTATCACAAGTGTTGAAAAATCTAAGCACATTGTTTTTATTCTGTTTTCAACTATAGTTTAGGGGAAATGTTTTCATTTCTATGAAATGTTAAAATGTTTGGTGCTTACATTTGTAGGAGTCCGTGTTCTCAGCTGTGGCCAAGGGCATTGTGGAATCTTGCATGAGCGGTTATAACGGTACCATCTTTGCATAGTAAGTTCCTGGCTGTGTCCTTATACAAGGGTACAATAATACGTGCTTCTTACTATAGCTGCTATAATCAGTTACACAAACTTTAGTGTCTTGAAACAATACAATTTTATTACCTTTCAGTTCTGTAAGTCTGAAGTCTCACTGAGCTACAATAAAAGTGTTGGCGGGGGGGAAAAAGTGTTGGCAGGGCTGTGTTCCTTTCTGGAGGCTCTAGGGGAGAATTCCATTTCCTTGCCTTTTCCAGCTGTTAGAGGCCACTCAGACTGTTTGGGTACAGCCCCCTTTCTCTATCTTGGAAGCCAACAACATGCAACCCTCTGACTTTTCTTCCTCAGTCACTTCTCCCTCTGACTATAGCTGGAACAGTTTCTCAACTTTTATAGATTCATGCGATTGGATTGACCCCACCAAGATAATCATGGTGGAGGGGATTAAACTTCACCTCCCAGAGAGGAGAACATCTACTTATATTATTTGGAATTCTTCTGTGAGGAAGACTTGTCTCCCCCCCCCCATTTATTTAATTCTACTTGGAGTTATAATCCAATATATTATTTTTATCTTACTGCTCATATCATCCTGGCTTGGCCATTGGGAGCTATTTGGGGTTGGTTTCTGTGCCCTTTGACATGTCACATTCTTTTGCTTGAGCACTTGATGCTACAGGTTGCTCCTGGCTCATCTGTATTTTCCCTGTCGTAGGCCTAGACTCAGCCATTTCACCAAGGAGCCCTGGTTCCTTTTATTAGAGAATGGTATTTAGAAACCAGGATGTGGGCGCTAGGTGTGTTTGTTGCTACTGGACTATCATTGCTTCTAGGTCCTCTCAGCAGACAGCTAGGTGATAAATGTATATATACTAAGTCATGTACATAGGCGTATCTGTAATTGTTTATGTATGTATCCATTTGTGTATACGTTAATCTAAACATGAGTTCATGCTTACATCTCTGACTAATCCAAGGGCTTAGAATCCACATGGGTTCATTCTAACCTTTCTTTTTTGTTTATCTCTAACTTCCTTTGTGGCTCCCACCCTCTATCATCC
Organism: Ailurus styani; assembly: GCA_002007465.1. NCBI lineage: Eukaryota > Metazoa > Chordata > Mammalia > Carnivora > Ailuridae > Ailurus > Ailurus styani. Next base: position 7,391,080 of record LNAC01000008.1, on the reverse strand, counting down.
CTTCACTTATTTGTTCAATCCCAGTATACACATAAAACACTTCAAGAATCGTTATCCTGTATCGTGTGAGAAACAAATTTATTGAGTATAGTGTTGATCAGTCCTTCTTATTTATTTATTTATTTTTAGACTTACAATTTCTAGTCAAAACCTCCTTTTCTGAATCTACTTAGGTCGGCTCCTTTACTCTGCACGCACTCCAGTGCAGTTATGTCACGCACTTGTAATGCATTCCATCCTGCCTGCATTCCATCCTGGGACCGCCGACATGCTGGGTGATGATTTTGTTTGTTTCTTTAGTTTGCGTGCCTTAAAGTTCACCCTTTGTGATATACAGTTCCATAGTGTTTTGGCAGATGCAGAGGGTCATGTATTTACCACCCCAGCACTGAAGAGGACAGTTCTTCACCTTAAAAGTTAACTGTTTGTCCGCCTTGTAGTTAGCCATTCCCCCTTTCCCCACCCCTGACACCCAGCAGGGTACATGAATATATTTTCCGTTCCTATAGTTCTGCCTTTTCCAGAGTGCCATATGAACGGAATCATACAATATGTAACCTTTTGGATCTGGCCTCTCTCTCAGTAAAAATGCATTTAGATTCACCTGTTTTGTTGCATGCATCAATAACTTATTCCTTTTTTTTTTTTTTCTAAATAGTATTTTATTTTTTGGATGTCTCATGATTTATTTATCTGTTTCCTTGTGAAAGGATATCTTCATTGCTTCCTGTTTTTAGTGATTATGAATAAATTGCTACAAATGTTTGAATATTGGTTTTTGTGTGAACATAAGTTTTCAAATCCTTTGAGTAAATCCCTAGGAATGCAGTTGCCAGACTGTATGGTAAGTCTATGATTAACCTTATGAGAAACTGCCAAATTGTTTTCCAAATGTATGTTTAAAGTGAGTCATGATCCTGAATTTCTAAATGTTGGCAGCCTTAAAATATTGCTATAGATTTAATGTTGGAATGTAAGATGGAGGTCCAGAAAACATTGTGACCTTGGTGATGTATTTATACAAGGTGAATTTTAGTATCATTTCAGATTTATTTCATAAATGGGAATATAATTTGTAATCTTTTCTCTTAGCAGTAGACTTTTAAATTTTATTTAGGACTAGAGCTTTTTAACTATGTAGTGAATTATATGAGACATTTGAGCAGCTGCTCCTTTGTGTATATGTGCCTTGGTTCATCTATAATTGGTTCAAGGCACAAGAAAATAGAAAACACATTAAAAAGTATAAGTTTTAGGCTCATATTGCACATACATCCTTGAAAACTCACCTTTGCTTTTTGTGTTTTTCAGTTGTGTTCAGGAAGACTGAATATTCTCTCGTTAGCAGTGAGACAGATATCTATTTTCTCATCTGTCTTTTCAAGAGAAAAAAGACTTTTTTTCACAGAATATTTTGAGAGATAAAGTTCAAAAATGAATTTGAAATAACAGCCACAGTTGCAGAGATTATATTATATTTAGAACTGTTATTTTTGGAGACCTTGTAGGCATACTAATTATATTTAATTTATGGCATATTCATTAATAACTTAATGAAAATTGCTTTTGCTAGAAGAAGATAGAAATGAGAAACACTTGGAGAGAACTGAGCGTTTGATTTATTGGTTGGGGAGCATACTTTCTGGTTTACCTAAGACAATCCCAGTTCTAGGGTAATTTTTTTTTTTTTTTAAGATTTTATTTATTTATTTGACACAGAGAGAGATATTACAAGTAGGCAGAGAGGCAGGCAGAGAGACAGAGAGAGGAGGAAGCAGGCTCCCCGCTGAGCAGAGAGCCCGATGCGGGCCTCGATCCCAGGACGCTGAGATCATGACCTGAGCTGAAAGCAGAGGCTTTAACCCACTGAGCCACCCAGGCGCCCTCTAGGGTAATTATTAATAGTGTTCCCTTTACTCTCAAGTAGGGGACTCAATAATTGTTTCTCTTTCTGAGTTACTAGAACTTTTTTTCCTACTTCTAAAAGGAAGAGGTAAACAACTAGATCATACTGGAGTTTTTTGTTTGTTTTATTTTATCTTTTGGGACTTTTTAAATTTTTTAAAAAATTGTCAGAGAGAGAGAGCGCACAAGCAAGGGGAGTGGCAGGCAGAGGCAGAGGGAGAAGCAGGCTCCCTGCTGAGCAGGGAGCCTGATGCGGGACCTGAGCCTAAAGCAGATGCTTAACTGACTGAGCTACCCAAGCATTCCTCTTTTGGGGGCATTTAAACAAAAAATGAAGGGCGCCTGGGTGGCTCAGTGGGTTAAAGCCTCTGTTTTCGGCTCAGGTCATGATCTCAGGGTCCTGGGATCGAGGCCCGCATCGGGCTCTCTGCTCGGCAGGGAGCCTGCTTCCTCCTCTCTCTCTGCCTCTCTGCCTACTTGTGATCTCTCTCTCTCTGTGTCAAATAAAGAAATAAAATCTTAATAAATAAATAAATAAATAAACAAAAAATGAATTCAAAAAAAGTTTTTAAAGATTTTTGTTTATTCATTTGACAGAGAGAGAGAGAATGTACAAATGGAAGGAGGGGTAGAGGGAGAAGAAGAAACAGACTCCCGGCTGAGCAGGGAGCCCAATGTGGGGCTCGATTTTAGGACCCTGGGATCAGGACCTGGGCTGAAGGTAGACGCTTAACCAACTGAGCCACCCAGGCACACCTCAATATTTTTTTATATTTGTGCTGTGAATCCAAACTAAAGACATTTGACACCCTGATTAGCATCTATTTTTTTTAAGATTATTTATTTATTTGATACGGAGAGAGAGAGATCACAATTAGGCAGAGAGGCAGTCAGAGAGAGAGGGGGAAGCAGGCTCTCCGCTGAGCAGGGAGCCCAATGCGGGACTCGATTCCAGGACCCTGAGATCATGACCTGAGCCGAAGGCAGAGGCTTAACCACTGAACCACCCAGCCACCCGATTGGTGTCTATTTTTAACACAGCATTTTTAGTTTTAGTTTTTGTTACTCTTGGTTTTTGGGGTAACAGAGAAGATATGACACTACATACAAAATCAGGCCTATAGCATAAGGAATTTTAAAATTGCTTTTTTTTTAAATGAAGACATTTTAGTATCTTTAAAGGCAAAATTTAGGAAAGGAATTGCTAACTTATTTAGAATAGGAAAAGTTGGAAACAAAATCCAGTTTCTGGTTAAATCAATTTATATGCATGGTATATACAGTGTAGCTATTACAAATAATGAGGTTGATCTCTATTTACTGGCTTAAAAACATATCTAAGATAAAATTAAAGGACAAAACAGATTACAGAGCAGTATGAAGAGCATTTCAGTTTTGTAAATAAAAATTTACCGAAAATTCTGATGTCTGTGTTTGTATAATCCTGAAGCATTACCAGACAATGAATGGTGTAGTTCCTGGTGGTAGAATAGTAAAGAAAGAAAATGAATCATTCACTTCTCACCTAGTATAATTTTTTAAAAGATTTTATTTATTTATTTGTCAGAGAGAGAGAGCACAAGCAGGCAGAGTGGCAGGCAGAGGCAGAGGGAGAAGCAGGCTCCCTGCTGAGCAAGGAGCCCGATTCAGGATTCGACCCCAGGACCCTGGGATCATGACCTGAGCCGAAGGCAGCTGCTTAACCACCTGAGCCATCTAGGTGTCCCTAGTATAATTTTTTTAATTAAAGATTTTATTCATCTATTTGGGAGAGTCAGAGAGCACGAGCAAGGGAAAGAGCAGAGGGGAGGGTGAGAGACAGACTCCTCACTGAGCACGAAACCCAACACGGGGCTCAATCCCAGAACCCCGAGACCATGACCTGAGCCAAAGTCCATTGCTTAACCGACTGAGCCACCCAGGTGGCCCCAGTTTTGTTTGTTTGTTTTTGTTTTGTTTTGTTTTTTTAAAGTAAGCTGCGTGCCCAGCATGGGCCTTGAACTCATGACCCCAAGATCAAGAGTTGCATGCTCTACCAACAGCCAGGCAGGCGCCCCTACCTAATATACTTTTAAAAAAGAAAGAAAGTAAGATCTTTGTGGAAAAAATTAATACACTAGTAGACCATATTAAAGTAGGAGGGTAGGGCGCCTGGGTGGCTCAGGGGGTTAAAGCCTCTGCCTTCGGCTCAGGTCATGATCTCAGGGTCCTGGGATCGAGGCCCACATCAGGCTCTCTGCTCGGCAGGGAGCCTGCTTCCTCCTCTCTCTCTGCCTGCCTCTCTGCCTCCTTGTGATCTCTCTCTCTGTCAAATAAATAAATAAAATCTTTAAAAAAAAATAAAGTAGGAGGGTAGTCTTAAGTTTTGTGTGTAAAAATAACGTATAAAACATTTATTTTTACAGTGGACAGACGGGCTCAGGGAAAACATTTACGATGATGGGTGAGTTAAGATCATCTTTTCCTGGCTTAATCTGCACTTTCTCCAATGACAGCACCTAGGCATCTAGTACATTTTGGGGGAAGGCATACTTTCTTTTTTTTTATTTTTTTATTATTTTTTTTATTTATTCATTTGACACAGAGAGAGAGATTACAAGTAGGCAGAGAGGCAGGCAGAGAGAGAGGAGAGAGGAGGAAGCAGGCTCTCCGCCGAGCAGAGAGTCCGATGTGGGCCCCGATCCCAGGACCCTGGGATCATGACCTGAGCCGAAGGCAGCGGCTTTAACCCACTGAGCCACCCAGGCGCCCGGGAAGGCATACTTTCTATATACGATGTTGACCTCATAAAAGTAGGACTGTTTCCCAGGCTCTGTCAAATTGTGAGTTCCATGATAGCAAAGTCAGTGTTTGGAGCTATGTTCCCACTCAATGCTCAGCACACAGTAGGTGCTCCATAGATAGTTTTTGAATTGGGTTTATTTATTATTATTATTATTTTAGGATTTTATTTACTTATTTGAGAGAGAGAGAGCATGAGAGGGGGGAGGATGAGAGGGAAAAGGAGACTCCTGATGCAGGACTGGATCGGGACTCCAGAACCATGACCTGAGCCGAAGGCAGTTGTTTCACGCACTGAGTCACCCAGGCGCCCTGAATTGGGTTAAGTGACATTTTATATATTTATAAATCTGTGCAATCACCACCCAGATCAAGTTTCCCAGTCGGTAACTACCTCACCCCCTTCCCCTGAAATACGTGTTACGCTGACTTCTCTGTCATCATTAGTTTTGCTTGTTTTTAAGCTTCTACAAATGAAATTTTACTGTTCTTACTCTTTTATGTCTGGCTTCTTCCTCGTGGCATTAAGTTTCTAAGGTTCATCCATGTTGTTGCGTGTCATAGTAGTTTATTCCATTGCCCTGTAATGAATCATTGTACAAATATGCCACGTTTTCCATTCTAGTGCTGATAGACATTTTGATTATTTCCAACTTTAGACCGTATATAGAATGTGGCCATGACTGCTTTTTCTTGTATGTGTTTTTTAAAGTTCATTTCTAGGAGTGGAATTGCTGGATCGGAGTTACATGTGTATCAGCCTCAGTCGATATGGTCGTGGTAGATACAAAAGTTCCAGGAACTCCACATCCTTGTGTATATGTGGTATTGTTAGTTTTTAAGATTTTAGCCTTTCTGGAGTATGTGTAGTAATCATCTCATTGTGTTTTCGTTTGCAGTTCCCTGATGTCTGTAGACAACTGAACACCTTTCATGTGTTTATTGGACGTTTGAATTGCCTCTCTGTAAAATGCCCATTCAAGCTTTTTTCCCATTTAAAAATTTAGTTTGTCTTTTTCCTACTCATTTGTGAGGATTTTTGTAAAATAGAGAGGTTAGTCCTTTGTCTATAGGTAACAGATTTTTCTGTAGTTTTCTCATTTGTCTTTGAAGTTAAGGTTTTTTCCTTTGGTCAAGTTTTTATTTTCTTGTGGTTGAATTTTGTTTGTGGGTTTTTTGTTTTGTTTTGTGTAATGGTTTCTGAACTGTGAGTCGTAGTAAGAAAGAGCATTACTGAGTGAAATGAGAAGGAACCATGAGACCCTCTGGGAGAAGCATCTTCCAGGCACGAGGCTCTGAGCTGGAAACATGTTCAAGAGTGTTTAAATAGCCACAAGACCCGTGGGCTAGAGGGGAGTTTTCCAGAATAAGGGGCTAGTACGGAGGGAAGTTGGAGTTGTACCCTGAGGCCAGTCATGTAGGTCATGGCAAGGGTTTAGGATTTTGTTGAGTGAGATGTGAAGTCATTGGAAGGTTTTTTTAAAAAGAGAACTACATGATCTGATGTGTAATTAAAAAGATTCCTGAGGCAGATGAATGGACTAGACTAGGAGAGGCTAGAGTGGAAGCTAAGGAGGCAGGTGATGATGAAGGTAACTAAAGAATATTTTGATTATCTTTGTATATTATTTAACAGGAACATGTTATAAAATTATCTACACACTCATATTATTTGTCCTCTTTGATTACTTACTTGCAATTTTCTACCTCCTATATGTACACACACACACACACACACACACACACACACACACACACACACGGTACAGTTTATAAGGGCCATTTATTTTTTTTTTTAAAGATTTATTTATTTTAGAGAGAGCATGGTGGGGTGAGGGGCGTGGGCAGAGGGAGAGAATCTCGAGTAGCCTCCCCACTGAGTGGCAGGGCTCCATCTCAAGAACCTGAGGTCATGACCTGAGCTGAAACCAAGAGTTAGATGCTTCCCTGACTACACCACCCGGGCGCCTCTACAAGGGCCCTTTAAAATATTCCAGGTTATAGCACCCAGGATAACGTTAGTAGATATTATGGGCCCTTCCTTCAGTCCCACTGATAGGCAAGTACTATTCAATCTTTCAAACTAAAATTTAACTCGTGTGGGGCACAAAGAAGGAGCTGATTATACAGTGTGTCATCTTATTTCTGTATAGATTTCCTTTCAGCATTGCCATTTTGAAGGACTGTTATAGAATAAAGATGACTAGCTACATATGTTATGTTTTTTTACATTTCTTTAGGACCATCTGAATCTGATCATTTTTCTCATAACCTGCGAGGAGTAATCCCACGAAGTTTTGAATATTTGTTTTCCTTAATTGATCGTGAAAAAGAGAAGGTAAAACTTGTAAAAAATAAAGTGGTTCTATGAAATTCTAGTTTCGAGCAGTTAGCTACTAATAATTAGCTCATAACACGTGGAGAGTCATAGGTGGTACTCCACAGTGTGAATAGGCTAGGGTGAGATGGAAAAATCTCTCAGTTCTTAAGAAAAAATGAAGGATTCTGAGTTTTTAACTTTCTAAAAATTTTTAGTTTCTAAGCCATGCATCCTCTGTGAACTCAGAGTAAAAGAAAGAAAAAGGTACTGCTTCTTAGGCTCTCAGAATTTGCAAGAGAGAAAGTGTAAAGAAAATCTTAACTGAGGAAAATAGATTCGTTAAGCCCCATCACCTACCTGCATGGAGACTCACAGTTGACTGCAGGTATCTCTAGATCCTCAGGGTGCCCTGGAGTGGTGGGCCCATCCTCCCCTCCTTTGCGGCACCTTCTACCACCTGACTGTAATTTGGTTTTTCGTATGTGGTGTGACTCCATCATTCTGGCAATGTGGGCTTCCCTATTCCCTTGGCTCTCAGCGTGGGACTTTCTCATGATTGTACTTCTTTAGCTTGGTGAATTCCATGTTTAGGAGCCCTTAGTGTAACATGTTCCATTCCATGCGTACTGAGGAGGCGGATACATAATGTTGGCTTGCCATTTGTTCCTTTGCAGAAATGATCCCTAATCTTTATAGTTAGACATGCACCTTGGGTGCCAGTGAAAGAAGTTTAGCGCCCTGCATTCTTGTGGTTAAAAATCCTAGAGAGAGGCTTTTAAGATAAATTATTTTAGTCTTTTCAAGAACATAACACTTGCTGCAAGTACACCTTTCTGAAGACGTCCAGCAGATGATAGAAATGGAATTGCTCTTCTCATCACAAGGAAAAAAATTTCTAATGGTGTACAGTGACAGATGTTAACTAGACTCACTATGGCGATTATTTCTCAACACATGTAAATATTGAAATAGTATGTTGTACACCTGAAACTAATATGTTGTATGTCAGTGATCCCTCAGTTTAAGAAGGTGGAATTGCCCATCTAGACTGCTCCAGTCCCACCTCCCTGTCTTGCTTCTGAGTCACCTCCGGAGACCTAGGCCTCCTGGGATCACAGTTTGATGCTGCCTGAAGATGTAACGATTTGTTCAAACTAGTTACCTGGATTTGTAACTGGCTTTTAGGTACCTCGTATTGTGTAAAGGACCACATGGTAGGAAATGTATGCCCTGTGAGACACGTGAGAGGGTGTTGCTCATGAAGGATAGGGATGAACTCATGAAAAGAAAATGTCTAAATGAGGCTTCCCTTTCTAGGCTGGAGCTGGGAAGAGTTTCCTTTGTAAGTGCTCCTTTATTGAAATCTACAACGAGCAGATCTATGACCTACTGGACTCTGCATCAGCTGGACTATACTTAAGAGAGCACATCAAGAAGGGAGTCTTTGTTGTTGGTGCAGTGGAACAGGTGGTGACCTCAGCTGCTGAAGCCTATCAGGTACCCCACCTTGAGCACTTTGATCCTTAGGCAACGTCTCATGCTGTGAAGAGCACCTTGATCTCAAAAAAAGCAAGAATTGAGCTACTAAAAATCATTCTGTAAAGGTGTGACACAGAATGTTCCTGAGGAAAAAAAAAAAGAATATGACTGTTTTATAGGCCTCCCCTTAGTTAAAGTAGAACTTTGAGCCTCTTGATTTTGCACGGTTCTGGCGCTGTTCACTCCAGTCAGGTACCCTGCAGGTCACTGGGGGTTGGTTTGTTAGTGTCATATTTCCTCAGTGATTTTTCCTGGAGGCTGCCCCTTTGAGGAGCTTCTGGGATTGCTGCCTTTTAAACCAGCTGGCTGTTCTCTTCCCTTTATTTTCTACCCTTGTTTACTTGTTAGGCATCAAAAGCCAACCTCTTTTGAGCACTCGCCTCAGGGCAAATAAACCTCTTGACAGGAATTTACAAAATATGCCATTTTTATGGCATCTGCTCTGGCCAGTTGATTTTAAACAGTTTTTTATCGTGTGATATTTGATATATACGAAATACTGCCACATGCATAGAAGTTACTAAGCTTAATGTTAAAATGAACTTGGAGGACCTTAAGGATTCAAGACCCAGATATCACCAATACTATCCTGTCTACCTGTGTGCCTCTCCCTATCTCATGTCCCTGGCTCCTCCCTAAACATAAACGCTGTGCTAAATGTCATGGTCATTTCCTTCCACTCTTAAATCACATACATATATATTTCTGAAAATGTTGGTTTTGCCTATTTTTGAGTTTTATTTTTTTTTAAGTTTTTATTTATTTATTTGACACAGAGAGAGAGCGATCAGATCACAAGTAGGCAGAGAGGCAGGCAGAGAGAGAGGAGGAAGCAGGCTCCCCACTGAGCAGGGAGCCTGATGCGGGCCTCGATCCCAGGACCCTGAGATCATGACCTGAGCCGAAGGCAGAGGCTTTAACCCACTGAGCCACCCAGGCGCCCTATTTTTGAGTTTTAATAAATTGCGTGTATCTAGCCTTCTATAACTTTTTTAAACTCAACAATGTTTATGAAATTTATCCATGTTTCATTTCACTTATCTTCACTGCTGTACGAATATTTGTGTGTGTATTATGTGTGTGTATATATGTATATATATCGCAGTTCAGTAGTTTATTTTTCTATCTTTAAGTCTCCTGATTCAAACTTTTTAAACTGTACTCTCATAGTAAACAATAGGTTTTACACGTGACCGTGTGTGTGTGTGTTCATATGTACATATACATACTAAAAAAAAATTATGTTGAGATATTGGTTGGAATTGCATTGCAGTTTTGGCTAAAATCAAGGGTAAAAATTCTGTATTAGAGCCATGTAGGCATTTTACAAACTCTTGGGTCAGAAGTTTCGGAGATTTTTATTTCTAGAAAATTTCAGTTTCCTCTCAGTTTGTTTTGTTTTTTAATATTTTTAATTTAATTTTTTATTGTTTTTAGATTTTTTTTAAATTTATTTATTTGACACAGAGAGAGAGAGAGAGAGAGAGAGAGCACAAGTAGGCAGAGAGGTAGGCAGAGAGAGAGGAGGAAGCAGGCTCCCCCAGTGAGCGAAGAGCCCCATGTGAGGCTTGATCCCAGGACCCTGAGATCATGACCTGAGCTGAAGGCAGAGGCTTAACCCACTGAGCCACCGGGCACCCCCACACACAAGTTTTAATATCTTGATTGTCCTGTGGATCTAAGTATTTTTCCATTTATAATTTTATTTTTTGACCTGTAAATCACTTAGAAATGTGATTTGAAATTCCAAATTTATGGTAATTTAAAATTTATTTATCATGTTGATTCTTAATTGCCACGGGATCAGAGAATATGGTCTGTGTGATGCTTTGAAATTTATTGAGAAATGATTTGTGAATTAATACAGTGGCCAGTTTTGTAAGCTTGTGCCTGAGAAGAATGTATATCCTTCGATACAGCGTTTTACATTTTTACTAACTTTTTTGTCTGTATACTCTGGCAGTATGAAAATGGCTGTTGTGTCCCTTAAAAGTTGTGGAAATTTTCCCTTTGCCTAGGTGCTGTCTGGAGGATGGAGAAACAGACGTGTGGCATCGACGTCAATGAATAGAGAATCTTCTCGGTCTCACGCAGTCTTTACAATCACAGTAGAGTCAATGGAGAAAAGCAATGAGACTGTGAATATACGGACCTCCCTACTCAATCTGGTGGACTTAGCAGGATCTGAAAGGCAAAAAGACACCCATGCAGAAGGGATGAGGTTAAAGGTAAGAATGGAGTTATGATCTTCAACTCAACTTGTGTGTGAATTAATTACTAGAAGTCAGTACCAAGATGAGTGTGGAGGTTACAAAGGAATGAGAACGTGCTCCCATTCTAAAGATGCAGAAATTTTTGTTGTGGGGTAGGGACTTTAAACATACGTGGCATAGAACAAGTCTGTCGGTAGCCAGAGTATTTGAATTCACGCCAAAAAGGATGACAGTACAAATATCAGCCAGGGTCAGAGGAAGAAGGGGCTGGACTGCTTGGGGGAAGCATGGAGAAGAAGTAGTTCTTGAGTTGGGTTCTCCAAGGGGGCAGGATTTGGATTGGGAGAGAAGAACAGGGAATACATGCCTGGTGGAGGGACATCTCAGAGGTTATTATGGATGCAGAGGGAGTATGGGATTTGGCATTTCAGCGCAGATCAATGAATGGGTTGGATTCTAGGTGCAAGCAGGCCCAGATCACTGAGGACCAGGAGTGCCAGGCCAGGTTTGCACTCAGTTCTCCACACGCTGGGAAACACTGAAAAGTTTTGAGTGATTTCACGCAAAAGTCCGTTTTATAGAAGCTTAGCATATCTGGCCCACCACTACCAGATTCATGAGGGGAGGGTCTAGAGAGAAAGGAGGGCAGCTGTGCTGGGTAATATTTCAGGAGGAGGGCAAGGACCTAGTCCTAGGCTGAGGGATTGGCAGTGGGACCTGAGGTTCTCTGAATACGTTTTGCTGCTATGTATATGTGTATTGTGATCTGTATTGTCAGTAAAACATTAGGATGCTATAGGTGAGGGTGTATGAGGGCTGGGGCGGAGAGTCAGAAATGATGGGGGACTGTCTACTTTTTGCAATGAAAGTGAGGCTTTGGGCCTCCTGAGCTCTCAGGCAGTTTTAGGTGAACTTAGGCTCATGTTTCTATTGAGACATGAAGCAAAGAGAAATAGACAGTTTTTATAACAGGACATATGCTGGGCCTGTTTCAAGTGCTTCGTGTGTATTAACCCATTTAATCTTCCCAGCATCTCTGGGAAGTAGGTACTGTGATCCTTTCTATTTTGGAGAAACGGAAGTGAAATTGTCCAGGGGCACACAGCTAGGAGTAGATCTGGAATTCAAGCAGAAGTACCCCAGCTCACAGAGTGTGCTGTCAACACCTTTCTGATTTACTGACTGCTGAAACAGCTGCACTTGAACTCAGCGCATCTTGCTTGAGAATATGCACTTTCTTTTTTCTGTACTCCCACCACTGCAGACCCAGTTATTGAAATATGATAACTACAATAAAAATCCAGTGTAACATATTCAACCCCAACATTTTGCCCTCCCCAAACCGCATTTTAAAAGGGTCTTATACTTTACAGAATTAGACTGAATAATTTCTTGTAATAAGTTCATCAGTGACTTTGTGGGATGGGCAGTGCATTATTAGTTATCACACTATTTTAATGTGGCAAACATTTTAACATAGAAGGATTGGGGGCGCCTGGGTGGCTCAGTGGGTTAAAGCCTCTGCCTTCGGCTCAGGTCATGATCTCAGGGTCCTGGGATCGAGCCCCGCATCGGGCTTCCTGCTCTGTGGGGAGCCTGCTTCTCTCTCTGCCTGCCTCTCTGCCTACTTGTGATCTCTCTCCATCTGTCAAATAAATAAATAAAATCTTAAAAAAAAAAAAGGAAGGATTGAAAAATATGCCTATTAATGCCCTACTCCAGCCTTTTTTTCCTCTGTTCTTTTCTAGCTTTTATCTCTGTTCTTTTCTACCTTTAGGTCAATTTAAAACTCTTAGAATCATGAGGTGGGGTTTTTTTTCCTTCACATAATTTATGTATTTGTCTTTGGATATGAAAGTTGCAGTGTGGGTCAAATAGGAAAAGTTAGGGGATAGTTAAGGACATCTGCTGAAAAGTCAGTTATCCTTAGTAATATTGTCCATGACTTGACTTTCCATTCAAAATTCACTGCTAGGTGCTCTGGTTTCTCTTCAGATTACATAAATCTTTCACCTTTTACAAAATTCAGTGCTAGGCATATTTTAATTCAAAACTCTAAAATGAAACCGGTGCATCTCGATTTTTGTTCTTTCTCCCCTTAGGAGGCAGGTAACATAAACCGGTCGTTGAGCTGCCTGGGCCAAGTGATTACTGCACTTGTTGACGTGGGTAATGGAAAACAGAGGCACGTTTGCTACAGAGACTCCAAACTTACCTTCTTACTTCGGGTAAAGTAGACCATTGGCTTCCTGGGCCCTTTTTTGGGTTATGCTCACTATGGTTGACAGTCATGTAATCTCTCAGCCTTGGTAAGAATATCCATTTTCTTTGCTTAACAAAGATCTTGTGGTTTCTCCCCTGAAAATGTGTACTATTCATATCATTAAACAGGATTCCCTTGGAGGCAATGCCAAAACAGCCATAATTGCAAATGTTCATCCTGGATCCAGGTGTTTTGGGGAAACCCTGTCAACACTTAATTTTGCTCAGAGAGCCAAGCTGATTAAAAATAAGGTAAAATACTGAGTACAATTAAGTAAATTAGAAAAATACTTAAGCTTGTGATTGCCCTAATATTAACACTAGCTTCTATTTGTTTCTCTGTAAAAACTTAATTCTAAGCAAGATTTCTGTTTCATCTTTCCTAGCTTTCTGTATTGCTCAGGGAATTTGAGATCTAGATTAGGTCTTATGGTTGGTATTGTTTGGCTTGATTTTTCTTGAAGGAAGGCAGAGTTTTTCCTTTCTAACTGGGTTGGAGACTAAATTTATTTACCTAAACCATTGCTAACAGAGCTGTGTGTGTGTGTCTGTGTCTGTCTGTGTGTGTCTGTGTATGCTAAGGCTTCATTATGAAGACAGTTTGATGTTGACAAGCTTTGTGTTTTAAGTTGTCTGTACCTCCAAGGAGTCCCCATTTTTCTTATATATAAGAAGTTTCCTTGATATTTGTGTGCATGAGTGGTCAGAAAAGCTTTTCTGTAAAGGTAAATATTTGAGGCTTCTTGGACTGTATAGTGTCTGTCCCAGCTACTTAGCTCTGCCTTGGTGGTGAGAAAGCAGCTGTCAGCAGTATGCAGACATCAGGGCATGGCTGTGTTCCAGTGCAGCTCTACTTACAAAAACAGATGGTAGATCGTATTTGGCCCATGAGTAAGCAGCTCTTTGCCAGCCCCTGGAGCAGGGGTCCCCCACTTCTTTTGGAAAGGCTGGAGGCCCCTTTGGTTTTAGACAAAAGAATCACAGTGCCATGAATTGGCAGATCAATTTCCTCTTTCTTTCAAAGGAGAAGTTGGTCATTTCTGTCCTCCAAGTAGACCCCCTAATCATCTTAGCATGTAAGAGTAAAGAGGTCCATGTTGCCTCTTCTCCTGGGTAAGTCAGAAGAGTATAGGTCTAGTTGTTGATTCATTTTGTTGGATTATGACCCTGTGGTGGGGTATTCATAATGTCAGGAGGAAAAATCACTAGGGCTTCCTGACCCTGTCTCTTGGGACTTACTAGCAGTTTTTGGAGAGTGGAGAATTGCAGGGATAATTAGGATTATGATGTCACTGATGTGGCAGTGATGTCAGAATGTACAGGATTGCCTTGAAATGAGACTGGCCATAAGCATCAGAAGCAACTAGAAATGGCTGCTGAATACATCAAACGGCAAAACCAGGAGGAGCCTTAATACTAGTTATTAGCAATGGTAAGTCCTATTCTGCAGCCTACTGGTGGGAAGTGACTAGGATATCTGGGAGTTGTTTAAGGATATGCTATTTAGATTTTTCCCTGGCTTAAGACAAGAATATGGGGACCTTGGGACTGTGTCAGAAAGTTTTTCCCCCTCTTTAGGATATTGGGTATTTCACAGATGGGTCCCTTTGATCTGATTGGTAGTCAACTGTTAGCTCTTATTATCACCCTGTAGGTTTTATGGACCTTTTTGAACCTCTCAGAAGTTGTCTTAAAGAGAGGCACCTGGGCGGCTCAGTCAGTTAAGCATTTGCCTTCAGCTCAAGTCATGATCCCAGGGTCCTGGGGTGGAGTCCCACATCTGACTCCCTGCTCAGCGGGGAGCCTGCTTCTCCCTCTGCTTGCAGCTCCCCCTGCTGGTACACTCACGTGTGCATGCGCGCTCTCTCTCAAATAAATAAAATCTTTAATAAAAAAAGTCTTAAAGAAGTCATTTCTTTAAGATAATTTCTTCAAGAGACATTTCTTTAAAATAACATCCAGTGTATAATAAAACAGAAATAGAACTGTCCAACCAACTCCTCTCTCCAAGAGGGCTGTTAGGAAATACAGGGGTGGATTCTTTTGGAGAAGGCGGTTTCTGCTAAGCTGTTGGAGCTTGGGCCCGCTCTGCAGTTCGTCACCCCCTTATAGTGGGCCAGGACAGAGGGGAGGGGATACTCCTTCCAGAGGGGAAAAGCTGTTTGTTCTTCTCCATGGGGGTGGGGCTGTCCCAAGAAGAAGGCAATGTTAGGTGCATGTACCTGGATCCTTGGGTGACCCAGCCCAACAGGGTGAAGCCCTATGTGGGAGCATACAGGAGGGGCGGTGAGGGAGGAGAGTCTGTCCCTGTAGATATGAGGCACAGGGAAGGGAGGCTTCCTCCTCACTCCAGCACACTGTGATTCTAGGGCCCTTGTGACTGTTTGCGGGATGGAAGTTCAGTTTTGTTTGGTGTTTGTCACTCCAGATCCTACAAACAAATAGAAACACAAGATTGTATGACTCAAGAGTATTCTTTAATGCTTTTCAAAAAATTCTTGAACAGGCAGTGGTAAATGAAGACACCCAAGGAAATGTGAGCCAGCTCCAAGCTGAAGTGAAGAGGCTCAAAGAACAGCTGGCCCAGTTTACTTCAGGGCAGTTACTACCAGAAAGCTTTCTGACCAAAGGTAAGATGAACACAGTGTCCTTTATCCTGAGGAAGACCACATGCAGATATTAGTTTGAGAACCCTCTGATGACAGGCACAATACAGTAAAGCTACTCACATTTTTGAACAATTGTATTTGTTTTACCCACATAGGAACGTGGTACAGGCATATCTCAGAGATACTGCAGTTTCGGTTCTAGGCTATTGTGGTAAAGCCAATACTGCAATAAAGCCAATCAGATAAATATCGTTTCCCAGTGCATAAAAAAGTTATGTTTACACTATACTGTAGTATATTGTGTGCAATAGCGTTATGTCTAAAAACACAATGTACATACTTAATTAAAAAAATACTTAATTGCTAAAAAATGGTAACCATCATCTGAACCTTCAGCAAATTGTAATCTTTCTGCTGGTGGAGGGTCTTGCTTCCATGATGATGGCTGCTGACTGATGAGGATGGTGGCCGCTGAGGGCTGGGGTGGCTCTAGCAATTTCTTAAAATAAGACAACAGTGAAGTTTGCTGCATTGATTGCCTCTTCTTTTTGTGAATGATTTCTCTATAGCATGAAATGCTGTTTGATAGCACTTTACCAGGGTAAAACTTCTCTCAAAATTAGAGTTAGTCCTTTCAAACCATGCTGCTCCTTTATCAACTCAGTTTATGTGATACCCTAAATCCTTTGTTGTCATCTCAACAGTCTTCACAGCATCTTCACCAGGAGTAGATTCTAGCTCAAGAAACCATGTTCTTTGTTGATCCATTAAAAGCAACTCCTCATCTGTTCAAGTTTTATCATGAGATTGCAGCAACTCGGTCTCATCCTCAGGCTCCACTTCTGATTCTAGTTCTTGTGCTATTTTCACCACATCTGCAGTTACTCCCTCCACTGAAACCTCGAATCCCTTAAAGTCCTCCATGAGGGCTAGAATCCACTTCTTCCAAACTCCATGTTGACATTTTGACCTCTTCCTATGAATCATGGTTGTTGTTTTTTTTTTTTTAACTAATGAGGCAATTTATTAACCCAGCATTTGTTCTAATGCTTCTTGTTGGCAGCTGTCACCTGTCCGGCGATTCTGTCCAGATCTCTCTGTCCCTGAGGTGTCAGTTTGCGTCCCCCATCTTGGTCCTTTTCCACCATTTTCAGCCCCTCTAGGGCTTGGAGGACCCTGCGGGCCATGCTCTTGGAGCCTCTACTGAAGTGGCTGGGCATGACCCCGTTTCTCTGACATCCCCCGGAGATCTTGGTCATGGAGCCGACCCCAGCGCCGCCCCGGAGGTACAGGCGCCGTGCTGTGGAAGCAGCTCATGTGTGGAACCAGTTCTCATCGTAGGGAGCAAGCTCTTTATGCTTGGCCAGCTTGACAGTGTCCACCCATTCAGGGACTTTCAGCTTCCCAGACTTTTTGAGGAAGGCTGCCAGAGCTCTGATGAACTCCTGTTGGTTCACGTCTTTTACAGTAACTCCAGGTATCGTGCGGCCTCCACACTGCCAGCCAGGGGAAAGGGTGAATCATGGTTGTTCTTAATGGCATCTAGAATGGTGAATCTTTTCCAGATTTTCAGTTGACTTGGCCCAGATCCATCAGGGGAATCACCATCTGTGCAGCTATAGCCTTAATGAAATGTATTTCTTAATAAGACTTGAAAGTCAAAATGACTTCTTGATCTATGGGCTGCAGAATGGATGTTATGTTAGCAGGCATGAAAACACATACCTCGTACATTTCCATTTGAGCTCTTGGGTGACCAGTTGCATTGCTAATGAGCAGTCATATTTTGAAAGGAATCTTTTCTTCTGAGCAGTACATTCAGTGGTGGCTTTAAAATATTCAGTAAGCCATGTTCAAAGATATGCTGTCATTCAGGCTCTGCTGTTCCATTTCTATGGCATATGCAGAGTTGATTTAGCAGTTTTTTTCCGTTCGGTAGAATTAAATTTTTTTTTCTTCATTTTGTCTAATTCTTAAGGGCCCTAGGATTTTCAGAATGGTAGATGAGCACTGGTTTCAGCATGTAGTCACCCGCTGCATTAGCCCTCACCAAGAGAGAGCCTGTCTTGAAGCTTTGAGGCCAGGTAGTACTTCTCTCCAGCTTAAAGTCCTGGATGGCATCTTCCTCCAGTATAAGGTGGTTTCATCCGCACTGAAAACCTGTTGTATAGTGTAGCTGCCTTCATGAATTATTTTCTAGATCTCTTGCTGTAGCTTCTCCATCAGCACTTACACTTTGATGTTAGGGAGATGGCTTCTTTGCTTAAACCGCATGAACCAACCTCTGCTGGGTTCAGACTTTCTTTTTGCAGCTTCCTCACCTCTCTGAGCCTTCACAGAATTGAAGAGAGTCAGGCCTTTGCTCTGGACTAGGCTTTGGCTTAAGGGAATTTTGTGGCTGGTGTGATCTTCTAACCAAACCATTAAAAGTTCTCCCTAAGAGCAATAAGGCTGTTTTGCTTTCTTATCATTCATGGGTTCGCTTGAGTAGCACTTTTCATTTCCTTCAAGAACTTTTCCTTCACATTCGCTGCCTTGCTAGCTGTTTGGTACAAGAGGCCTAGCTTTCAGCCTACCTGCCTTTTGGCTTTCGACATGCCTTCCTCACCAAGCTTAATCATATCTAGTTTTTGGTTTAAAGTGAGATGTGTGCGACTGTTTTTTTCACTTGAACACTTAGAGGCTATTGTAGGGTTATTAAAGGGCCTAATTTCCATATTGTTGTGTCTCGGAATAGGGAGGCCTAGGAGAGGGAGAGAGATGGGAAGAGCCAGGCAGTCAAGCAGTCAGAAAACACATTTATTAAGTTCATGATCTTATATGGGCATGGTTTGTGGTACACAAAATAATTATAGTGGTAACATCAAAGATTACTGATCATAGACAGATCACCGTAACAAATATAATAATAATACTGAAAAATGTTGAAATTTTGTAAGAATTGCCAGAATGTGACACAGATGCAAAGTGAGCAAATGGTATTGGAAAAATGGTACCAATAGACTTGCTCAATGCAGGGTTGCCACAAACTCTCTATTGGTAAAGGATGCAGTATCTGCAAAGCACAATAAAGGAAAGCATAATAAAACGAGGGATGCCCATACTTTGTAATCATTTACAGATACCATATGTACGGTATATCCCCGTATCTGTGGATATGATGGGAAGGAGGAGTAGAAATAATTTTGAATAATTCATTCCTCACAAATGCTAAAAAGAGATACTAATTTCACTTAGATCCTCTTCCAAGATTCAGTCATATGTAACATGTATATGTTTACTAAACAGGGTAAAAGAACTTATTTTTCTTCAAAGAATCGCTAATGTATAGATTGGGTTGATTTGAAATCTGTGATCTGGGGATGACAGCCTGTTCTTTTATATTGATTGAGAGCAGTTAGAGGCTGTTTTAGCTCAATTATTGATCTTAAAATTTGAAAGATAAACATTTTTTTTTCCGTTTTCTTTTCTTTCTTCCTGGATCAATTACAGACAAAGATGAGACTGATTATATGAAGTATTTCCAAGAGGCGATGTTGTTCTTTAAGAAATCCGAACAGGAAAAGAAGGTAGGAAACTGAGTTGGTATAAAGGGGATTCCAGATATTTTAGGCTTTTGCTCCATGGTAACTTTCTGAGTGAAATAAAAGGCACAAGTAAATAAAGAAAACAAAGAAAAACTGGGGAAAATCTAATTTTGCCCTTGAGATTAAGTGACAAGTTAGCGTTTATTGCTTGGTTTGTGGAAATTTGGGGAGGCTGAATTACTTTTCATGCTTAACTGAATTATGAATTTCTTAAGTCTCTGGTAGAAAAAGTTACCCAATTAGAAGACCTCACCCTCAAAAAAGAAAAATTTATTCAATCTAATAAAATGATTGTGAAATTCCGAGAGGATCAAATAATGCGCCTGGAAAAGCTCCTGAAGGAATCCCGGGGAAGTTTTCTGCCTGCGGAGCAGGATCGCTTGTTGTCGGAATTAAGAGATGAAATCCAAACTCTGCGGGAACAAGTGAGTGTATGACATTTGCGGTATTTCTAAAAGGAAAGGAGGTTCGAGGCAAATAGAAGTTTGCCACCAAATTCATGTGCGTTAATACAATGGAAAAGTGTTTTGAATGAATTCAGCTGACTTGTGTAATTGCACAACTTGTTTCCCCCCATTTTCCAAGATGGTAAAATGAAGGGGGAGGGGAGGAGCTGCGAGATGCTACATTAGCGTCCCACCCAGTAGACAAGTGTCCCTTGTCCTGGTGGGCAGTTGTGGTTGTCTGAATCAGCAGTCTCTTTGCATTGGGGCCTTTCCAACTTCTTTTTTTTTTTTTTTTTTTTTTTTTTTTTTTTTTTTTTTTTTTTTTCTTTCTTTTTTTTTTTTTTTTTTTTTCCTTTCCAACTTCTTGTTGCTGGTTTTCCTTTTCCCTGGGGAGGATGGGTTGTTAATACAGGCATATCATAGAAAAAAAAAATCAAATCTGTTTCTGCCTTTTGTAGTTTTCCGAGGCTTTTTAATGCATATTCAAACTAATATGGATATTTTTACTTTTATAATCCTTTTCAGCACAAAAGGCAACTTACCATACATACTTTTCTGCTGCCCCTTTCACTTAATATATCTTGGAGGGTGTTCCATCCTGGTCAATAGAACATTTCCTTATTCTTTACAAAGTGTTAATGTCAATAGCCCCTGTGGCGTGAAGAGTCGGCCACAGTGTACACCCTTGCACTTCTCCCCTTACAAGCCCACGCCTGGGTGAAAATTTCAAGGCACAGACCCAGACGCGGAATAATGACATCATAGGCTATGCACATGCTCATTGTGGTCGCAAATGCCAGGTTGCTTTCCACACCCCTTGCACCTGGCCACTGCCAGCAGTGTGTGCAGCGTTCCTAATGTTTCCTGATGGCTTGGCGGCAAGACTGGTTGTTTTTTTTTTTTTTTTTTTTTTTTTTTAATTTTTTTTTTTTTTTTTTTNAGAGAGAGAGATCACAAGTAGGCAGAGAGGCAGGCAGAGAGAGAGGAGGAAGCAGGCTCCCTGCCGAGCAGAGAGCCCGATATGGGCCTCGATCCCAGGACCCTGAGATCATGACCTGAGCCGAAAGCAGAGGCTTTAACCCACTGAGCCACCCAGGCGCCCAAGACTGGTTGTTGAGAAAATGTCTGTCTGTCTATAAGTCTGTAATTCTTGTATGTCACAGATAGAACACCACCCCAGAGTTGCAAAATATGCTATGGAAAACCATTCCCTCAGGGAGGAGAACAGAAGGTTAAGATTATTAGAGCCCGTGAAAAGAGCCCAAGAAATGGACGCCCAGACCATTGCCGTACTAGAAAAAGCTTTCTCTGAACTATCTGGCACAGAGAAAAAGGACAAGGGTAAGAAATGATTGTTGTCTGCATGTCTTCTAGGGGCAGGGGGTGGGGGGCTGTTTGAAAGGGCATTTACATTACCTTGCTGGTAGGGTCTTCATTTTGGCCTCTACACGTGGTATGCTAATTTCTTTTTTTTCATTTTTTTTTTTTTAAGATTTTGTTTAGTCATTTGACACAGAGAGCAAGCACAAGAGGGGGAGCAGCAGAGGAAGAGGGAGAAGCAGGCTTCCTGATGAGTATGAAGCCAGATGCAGGGCTAGATCCTAGGACCCTGGGATCATGACCTGAGTTGAAGGCAGATGCTTAATCAACTGAGTCACTCAGGCGCCCCCTGGTGTGCTAATTTCTCATACACATACTTAGGCTTCTGTGTTACCAAAAGGAGTTTCCTATTTGTTCCTGTAAACCTCTTAGTAGTGAGTTATGTAGGTTAAGAGACATATCAGCAAAACACCTGTTATGGTTCTGTTTTGTTGCTAAAAGGTTGATTCAGATTATTTCTTTTAATTTTTATTAAATGAAATTTTCCTGTTTTAACTATTTGAAACAAAAAGTGTTGATTAATCAACACAGATGAATGTCAAGTGGACATGTTTACCTGGCCGGCTAAGATCTGTACAGTGTGAGAGGCGTCTGTAGGTCAGACTCTTGATCCCTTTTCGGTGCTTGCGTCCTGAAGTCATGGGTGCCGATTATACCCTGTTACTTATACACTGGCCAGCATACACTGTGAGTTCAACATTATTTCTCTCTGCTTTTGCTCTGTGAAAAGTAGTTTAGTTAGCAAATCTCACTTACACGTTGGGCAGCTACTGGCGGTAATGACCTGGGACTTGGCAACAAAATCTGTGTTTGCCCCACTCTCAGACTGAGTATTTTCCCGGGCTTTTATCAGATTCTATCTCAGCCTTTGTCATTTCAGATCGAAATTAAGAACACTCCCATCTCATTCTGTAATTGTAACAAAGCCTATTTGTGTCCATTTTAAATTTTCGTTTTTCAAGTCTTCTTCCACTCTGTTATGACTCAATAAAAGAATAAAATTTGGTTGTGGAGAGACTGATTTTAGATGCAAAGTTAAGATCAGGGTTTGTGTATTATTTCATCAATTTTTCCTTACACTGCTCTGTATTTTCTTGGCCATTTTGACCTCAAATAATTCCTTGACTCAATAACACCTTTGAAAGATACCAACAGTCATTTCTTCATCCCATCATCTTTTTAAAAAATTAATTTATTTATTGTTTAAATTTTATTTAAATTCAATTAACTGACATATATTATTAGTTTCAGAAGTGGAGTTCAGCGATTCATCAGTTGCATATAACACCCAGAACCCACCATCTTCTAAAAAAAAATCATTCTCTAAACAACTTTTACATGATGTTTCCCACAATGGAACTCGTCAGAACTCTCTTCAACATATCCGGGCCTAAGCAATCCCTGAAGATAATTCCTACCAGTTAGATGATCCCGAGCTCTTTCAACATGCAGCCTTTGCTCTTTGGTTCCTTTCCTGAATAATTTATTGGGTGTTCATTATCTGTTAGCACGAATTTCTGCAGTATTGGCCTGTTGCCGTTTCACCAGCCTGATGTGTGTTGTACTTCATGGTTTGCTCTTTCTCCTGATAGAAAAGGTGTTGCCTTCAGTGTGCCCCTACATCTTGGGGCTTCTCAGAAACAACTTCTAGCACTCTTTGACACACTGCATTGTGTCTTTGTCTCCAGCTGAGCTACAGGCTCTTGTTTTTTAGGGTCCACTTACCAATCCATCTCTCTTTTTTTTTTTTTAAGATTTTATTTATTTATTTGTCAGAGAGAGAGGGAGAGATAAGCTGGCAGAGTGGCAGGCAGAGGCAGAGAGAGAAGCACGCTCCCCGCCGAGCAAGGAGCCCCATGCGGGACTTGATCCCAGGACCCTGGGATCATGACCTGAGCCGGAGGCAGCCGCTTAACTGACTAAGACACCCACGTGCCCTCCATCTCTCATTTTTCCTTCTTTGCTTCAAAATTGATACCTGGCAGAGAACTTAGAAAACGTGTTCTGTTATTTCTGTCTTTCAAAGACCAAGTTGTTTCCTTATTACCAGGTCAACAAGGATTTTCTCCTAAAGCTCCAAAGGAGCCATGTTCATTAGTGAACACCGAGAAGTTGAAAGCACAACTCTTGCAAATTCAGACAGAGCTGAATAATTCAAAGCAAGAATATGAAGAATTCAAAGAACTAACGAGGTAAAGTGTAATACACTTTCATGCTTACCTGTCTCAGTATCTTTTAGTGTTGATGTGTTTTAGCATTTAACATTGACAATTTGAGCATTTTACGTTAAGTATTAATTCTCATATAGCAAGTACCTTGTTTTGACATGAAGAAAAAGCTCCTTAATATATTTAATGAACTAGATGATATAGATGTTTTCATGAATGCACCTGTATCTGGTTATCAAATGTAAATCAACGTTGTTATGAATTAAATCAGGATTTTTAGAAATTACAGGTTTGTTAATATTCTTAATGTTCCTTGTGTTAAAAAAAAGATAAGCCATATTCATAATATAACTAAGATTAATGCTATCCTAAAATATAAAGACGTGTTTATTTTATTTAAAAAAATTTTTTTTAAAGATTTTATTTATTTATTTGACACAGAGAGAGAGAGAGAGATCACAAGTAGGCAGAGAGGCAGGCAGAGACAGGAGGAAGCAGGCTCCCTGCTGAGCAGGGAACCCGACATGGGGCTTGATCCCAGGACCCTGAGATCATGACCTGAGCCAAAGGCAGAGGCTTTAACCCACTGAGCCACCCAGGCGCCCCTATCTTTTAAATTTTTTTAAAGATTTATGTACTTTAGAGAGAGACAGAGTGCCAGTAGGGGTAAAGGGCACAGGAAGAGAGAGAATCCCAAGCAGACTCCCCACCGAGCATGGAGCCCAATATGAGGCTCGATCTCACGACTGAGATCACAACCTGAGCTGAAACTAAGAGTTGGACACTCACTTTTCTGAGCCACCCAGGCACCCCAGGAAGTGTTTATTTTAAAAATAACATGCCACGTGTGGTATCATCACAGACTATTAGGGCTTTTGAATTGGAGCTCTAACGTTTATTAGTCAAATACTTTAAACTGTAGTTAATTCTCATAGCCGTATATTACCCAACTGGAAACTGAGGGTAATAATCTGAGAATATCTCAGATTTAGAGAGATAAATATCAAGTTTTGTGAGAATATAAACTGTTAAGTACTCTACAAGTGTATGACATTACTTATTACCTGAAATACTCAATTTTTAAATATCCCTTAGGAAAAAGCAGCTAGAATTGGAATCAGAGCTTCAGTCTTTGCAAAAAGCAAACCTTAATCTTGAAAACCTTTTGGAAGCAACAAAAGCCTACAAGCGGCAAGAAGTTTCTCAGCTGAATAAAATTCATGCTGAAACGCTTAAGGTAGGTGATTATGAAGCAATTCTTCAATACTAAGTCAGTTCGATCTCATTTTGTTAATAATGGAGAGACTCTGGATAATCCCCAGATATGCTAGAATCCCCTGCAGGCAGTGACCCCAGGGTCACTCTGGTCCTAGTATTCTGATGTCTGCCTCCAGTGGCCTCCAGTGGCGGGGTTGGGTGGGAAAGAAAGCAGCATTTGGAGTCAGACCTGGATGCAGATTTTAATCTGTCACTAACCTTAGGTAAGTTTTACTAACTTCTGAACCTTCTATTTATGGTCTCCGAATTGGGGGAGGAGAATGTGACTGTAGGTTTTCTAGAGCGTTGAGTGAAATAGTAGAGTGCCTGGCAGCTGGTGGATCTCGGCAGCTGTTGCTATAAAGTACCGTGTGCTCCCAGCATGTGGTGGAAGAATAGAAATCCTCGAGACGGAGACCACTAAAGGATCCAAGGTATCACCAGTGATAATAGGAGGGCCTTTTCCCCTAAACAACCATTGCCCTCCTAAAGGAAAAAAAAATGTGTGAACATCTGAGAATGAGGAGAAAAAAGCCAAAGATTTTTTTTTTTAATTTTTTTAAAGATTTTATTTATTTATTTGAGACAGAGAGAGAGATTACAAGTAGGCAGAGAGGCAGGCAGAGAGACAGGGAGAGGAGGAAGCAGGCTCCCTGCTGAGCAGAGAGCCCGATGCGGGCCTCAATCCCAGGACCCTGAGATCATGACCTGAGCCGAAGGCAGAGGCTTTAACCCACTGAGCCACCCAGGCGCCCAAAAGCCAAAGATTAAGAAGGCAGTGATGCTGATGCTGGTGATTGAGCTTCTCCAGATTTTCTGAAGGCTAAAAAAATCCTTCCTTATACAGCTTAAACTTAAAAATAAATGTTTATCTCTAATGCTTATTTATAGAAGTGATATTTTTGGTGTTACTTTTAGGAGACTGCTTTTTTTTTTTTTTTAAAGATTTTATTTATTTATTTCACAAAGGGAGAGAGATCACAAGGAGGCAGAGAGGCAGGCAGAGAGAGAGAGGGGGAAACAGGCTCCCCGCCGAGCAGGGAGCCCGATATGGGCCTCGATCCCAGGACTCTGAGATCATGACCTGAGCCGAAAGCAGAGGCTTTAACCCACTGAGCCACCCAGGCGCCCAGGAGACTGCTTTAAAAAGAAACTTTATTCATTCATTTGAATAGGCAATTCACGCCACCGGAATTTTTAAAGTTACAAAGAGTATTGTCCTTCCTGCCAAACAGCCAAGCCCCTTTTTGGAGGCAGTCACTGTCAGCAACTCTTTTTTTTTTTAATTGAAGTGTAGTTGGCATACAATATTATTTTAGTTTCAGGTGTACAGCATAGTGATTCAGCAATTCTATACATTATGCAGTGCTTACCCAATGGGTGTAGTCACCATCAGTCACCACACAGAGTCATCACAGTACTATTGACTCTAATCTCTACACTGTACATTACATCCTTGTGGCTTATTTATTTTATAACTGGGAGTTTGTGCCTCTTAATCCCCTTCACCCATCTCGCCCATCCCCCCCAACTCCCTCCCTTCTGGCAACCACCAGTTTGTTCTCTGTATGTATGAGTTTGTTTCTGGTTTGTTTTGTTTTTTAGATTATACATATAAGTGAAATCAGATAGTATTTGTCTTTTTCTATCTGACTTCTTTCACATAGGATACTGCCCTCCAGATCCATCCATGTTGTCACCAATGGCAAGATCTCATTCTTTTTTATGGCTGAGTAATATTCCAACGTGTGTATCTGCGGAATTGTGTCTCTACATACACATATGTATACACACACACGTATAGGAATATATCACATCTTTATGCATTCTTCTGTTGAGGGACACTTGGGTTGCTTATATATCTTGGCTATTGTAAATAATGCTACTACAAACATAGGGCTGCATGTATCTTTCAAATTAGTATTTCTGTTTTCTTTAGATAAATAGAATTTATTTATCTAGAATAGAATTTTGCTGGACCATATTATACTTCTATTTTAGTTTTTTGAGGAACCTCCACACTGTTTTTCACAGTGGCTGCACCATTTACCTTCCCACCAGTATCGGACTAGTTTCCTTTTCTCCATATCCTTGCCCATATTTACTGTCTCTTGTCTTTTTGATACCAGCCATTCTGGCAGGTATGAGATGATATCGCATCATAGTTTTGACTTGCATTTCCCTAATGATTTGTGATGTTGAGCATTTTTTCATGTGTCTTTTGGCCATCTGGATGTTTTCTTTAGAAAAATATCTATTCATGTCCTCTGCCCATTTTTAATTAGATTATTTGGGGTTTTTTTGGTGTTGAGTTGTATTATGAGTTCTTTATATATTTTAGATATTAAACTCTTATTGGATGTATCATTTGCAGATATCTTCTCCTCTTCAGTAGGTTGCCTTTTTATTTTGTTGATGGTTTCCTGTACTGTGCAGAAGCCTTTTACTTTGATGTATGTAGTCCCACTTGTTTATACCTTTTTTCTTATTTTACACAGTGGTAGCATATTGTACACATCATTGTACACCTGGGTTTTTTGGTTTTTGTCTTTAGAATTTGTCCCATGATTAAAGGGAAAAAAAAGAACTTTCCCTCCTTTTTGTTTTGTTTCGTTTTGTTTTTGTTTTGGCAGCTACACATGAACCTGTTGTACGGATGTATTATCATTTAACCTGGAAAATGCTATTTTTTAAAAATAAAAGAATTTTTTTCTTTGCTCTTTAAAAAGCGTAGCCTTTTTTGGCCTTTTTCTGTGTAGGAATTGATTTTAAATTATTTGCAGAACACGGCCAAATGTCTTCTCATCCTGTGTCTGTAGCCCCTTAGCACAGTGGAATTGGAGAGCTTGAAGTACCGTGTATGGCAGGCTGGTCCTGCTACTTCCATTTATAGGTCAAAAATAAGACCAAGGTGATTAAAAGTTTTACTAAGAGTAGCATAACAGTGCAGAGCTTTTGTTGTTGATGCTCATTCTCAATTACATTAAGAGTCCTTTATGAATACATTCTTCTTGTTTAAAAGAGATATACATACATACATAAGTTTCAGTTCAAGGTCATTTTGAACACTGCTGCCAATCTGGTTCTAATGCAGTGCTTCACCCCCTATCCCCGGGGGTCATTTGTTCTCAGTTTGGGAATCTTTTTACTTAGCAATTTTTTTTTTTAAGATTTTATTTGTTCATTTTGACACAGAGAGAGATTACAAGTAGGCAGAGAGTCAGGCAGAGAGAGAGGAGAGAGGAGGAAGCAGGCTCCCTGCTGAGCAGAGAGCCCGACGCGGGCCTCGATCCCAGGACCCTGGGATCATGACTTGAGCCGAAGGCAGCGGCTTTAACCCACTGAGCCACCCAGGCGCCCAGCAATTTTTTTTAATATTAAGATTTTATTTGTCAGAGAGACCACAAGCAGGGGGAGCAGCAGGCAGAGGGAGAAACAGTTAAGAGGGAAAAGCAGGCTCCCTGCTGAAAATGGCATCTTTTGAAGATTTTAATTTTCATTTCCTTCATTTCTGATGAGGTCACACATCTATGATCACTGTCCATTTGTGTATATCCTTTTCTATGAAAAAAAAGAGTCTGTTTTCTTACTAGTTGTCTTCTGATTTGTAGTTTTTAACATGTTACTCTCTTGTGTGTCATATACTACTGCCAATGTAGTCTACTATACTACTGCCATAATGTTGCTTGTCTTTTATCTTTGTATGTGATACTTTGGTTATACAGAAGTTTTAAAATTTTGATATAGCCAGGTTTATTCCTCTTCTACCTTTGTGACTTCTTTTATGTATTTTTTTTCTGGGTACAGTATACTTCATTGATGGTACAAGGTAGGGCTCCCCCAAACCCTCCCCTTCTCAGGTGGTCTGGGGTAGAAATTGGATAGAGGTTGGGAGATTCTTAGTGTGTTGGAGGATGAGTTGAGGCAAGGATTCCCCAGCAGCTGAGGGACTCTCTTCCTCTTGATCTCCCTGGGGCTGGTGGTCTAGGGGTCTCCATCTGGACCATAAGGTCCACCACCCAGTTGTTTAGCCAAATTCATTGTCATACCAGGAAATGAGCTTGACAAAGTGGTCATTGAGGACATTGCCAGCCCCAGAATTAAAGATGCTAGAGTGGGTGTCACTGTTAAAGTCACAGGGCAAACCTGATCCTCAGTGGAGCCCAGGATGCCCTTGAGGGGGCCCTCTGATGCCCGTATCACCACCCTCTAGATGGCATTGTATTTGGCAGCTTTCTCCAGGCAGCAGGTCAGATCCATGACTGACACACTGGGGGTGGGGACATGGAAGGCCATGCCAGAGAGCTTCTTATTCAGCTCAGCGATGACCTTGCCTACAGCCTTGGCAGCACCAGTATAAGCAGGGATGATGTTCTGGGCAGCCCCTTGGCCATCACGTCACAGCTTCCCAGAGGGGCTGTCCAGGGTTGTCTTGGTGGCAGTAATGATGGCATGGACTGTGGTCATGAGTTTCTCCCTCCTTGCTGCAGCTGTCATGGATGACCTTGGCCAAAGGGGCCAAGCGGATGGTGGTACAGGAGGCATTGCTGACAATCTTGAAGGAGCTGTCGTACTCTCATGGTTCATGCCCATGACAAACATGGGGGCATCAGCAGAAGGGGCAGAGATGATGACTCCCCCTGTCCCTACCCTTCAGGTGAACCCCAGGCTTCTCCATGGTGGCAAAGACCCCAGTGAACACCACAACATCCTCAGCACCAGCATCACCCCATTTGATGTTGGCAGGATCTCGCTCCTGGAAGATGGAGATGGACATTGATGACAAGTTTCCTGTTCTTAGCCTTGACTGTGCTGTGGAATTTTCCATGGGTGGAATCATACTGAAACTTATAGACCATGTAGTTGAGGTCAATGAAGGGTTCATTAATGGCGACAGTATCCACTTTGCCAGAGTTAAAAGCAGCCCTGGTGACTGGGTGCCTGATACGCTGAATCTGTTTACTCTGACCTCTGCCATCATGTCATCATGTCTCAGGGATACGACTGGAACTGCATGAGAGATGCATACTGTCTGTCAAATGGGGAAGAACAGAGAGCCTCTTTTATGTATTTTTAAAGGCCCAGACAATCTCAAGATCATCAATAATACCCTACTTCTTTCATTACCTTTATAATTTTCTTTTTACATTGAGATGTTTAATTCATCTGCCTTTTTATTTATTTTTAAGATTTTATTTATTAGACAGAGAGACAGTAGGAGAGGGAACAGAAGCAGTGGGGAGTGGGAGAGGGACAAACAGACTCCTCACTGAGCAGGGAGCCCAATGTGGGGCTCAATCCCAGGACCCTGGGATCCTGACCTGAGCCGAAGGCAGATGCTTACAGAGGACTCAACCACCCTGGCGCCCCTGCCTTTTTATTTTTGAATGGTATTACATAGGGATTTAACTTTGAATAGTACCTTTTTTTTCTCACTAATTTGAACTTTCCACATATAAATCACTTTTTCTATGTATTTTCTTCCACTGTTGTATTTAACTATTTGTATGCTGATCACTGTTTTAATGACTGTACCCTTATAATGTATTTTTATGTGGGTCAGGGAAGTCTTCCTAATTTCTTCTCTTTTTAATTGCCTTTCCTTGAACTTTTATTCTTTGTATGAAGTTTGGAATCAGCTTATTAAGTTTCAGTTTTAAACATTGTACTAGAATTTTGCTTGAGACCACATTAAATTGCTATATTTGTTTCTACTGGGGCATTTCTCGGCTGCCTCTCAAGGATACTCTTTTGATGATTAGAATTTCAATTTTATCCTTTCTGTTCACACAATTACTAAATACTTTTGCTCTTTTGTTCACGTGTGCTAATGCTGTTTCATAATCACTTTTTCCTGCAGATTATAACTACACCAACCAAGGCTTATCAACTTTGGTCTCGACCCCTACCAAAATTAAGCCCTGAAGTGGGGAACTTTGGCCCTGTGGGCACTCAGAATTCCAGTGAGTTAGATGATAATATCTTGAATGAGCCAGTTCCACCTGAGATGAATGAACAAGCTTTTGAGGCCATTTCTGAAGAGCTTAGAATGGTGCAGGTAATGTTTGGTTTTAGAAAGCAAGTAATTAGACGTTCATTGTAAAGAGACTTCTTTTACCATTTTAACTCTGTAGAGTGTTCAAACCTGTGTGATATTAAAACTGTGTCTCTAAATATGGGTGTGTGAAAGCCCCTGGCCTCGAAATCAGCCTGCTTTTGCTCTTGTCATTTGCTCTGCAGTATTTAGGAAGTCCCACACTACAGTCTCCTTAGGCTTTGGCTCCCTCATATGTGCAGAGACCAGTCTGCCACCAGCTTCAGGTTCCAGAACGTTGATATGGCACAGTACTATGTCTGCTGAAGAAAATTAAAATAATGGACAGAATCTTATAGATCAACCTTCAGCCAGTTTTTGGTATATTGGAAAAAAACAGGTGAAATTCTGTGAATTCTCAGAATCTCAGAATTCTGGTGACTTATTTATTTATTTATTTATTTATTTATTTATTTATTTATTTATTTTGGTGATTTATTATTTTTTTTAAACATTTTTGTGTTGTCTAGTAAAACTTAGAGTGAGCCAGACCACCCTCAAATTCCAAAACTTTGCCCTTTCCAAGGCCTGGACACCATTCTGGTGAAGTCACTCACATGCAGCCCTGGGAAAGCTTTCTAGAAGTCTCAAGATGGCTCTATGATTGAACCCATTTAATTTTAATCACCTTTCCCCTTTGTGTTTCAAATTTTCCACTTTGATGGACCACAAGTGTAATTCTGAGACATGAGAAGTCATTAGTGTAGTCTTTTTGAAGTTGTTTTCTGATTCCAAACTGGCCTTTGGTATCTTTGTCCATGTGAAGTTTTGAATTTTTTTTTTTAAGATTTTTTTTTTTATTTGGCAGAGAGAGAAACAGCGAGAGAAGGAACACAAGCAGGGGGAGTGGGAGAGGGAGAAGCAGGCTTCCCGCTGAGCAGGGAGCCTGATGCGGGGGTGGGGTGGGGGGGCTCCATCCCAGAATGCTGGGATCATGACCTGAGCTGAAGGCAGACGCTTAATGACTGAGCCACCCAGGTGCCCTGTTTTTTGTTTTTCTAATGCAGAAGAAACAGTGGAATGTTTGAGAGTTCCATTAAAAAGAATTTTGACAACTGAAGTGTTTGTGTTGCTGCAGGAACAAATGAGTGCCCTCCAAGTGAAATTGGATGAGGAAGAGCATAAAAACGTAAAGCTTCAGCAGCACATTGACAAACTGGAACATCATTCCATACAATCGCAGGAGGTAAGACCAAGAGCATGGCCCTAGAAAATATATGAAACAAACCCTCAAAGCGAGAGTTTTATAAGAAGAAAATGACTTTGCAGAGCCTTTGTCAAGGCTTATTGGACTTGTATTCTTTTTTAAAAAAGTTTATTTTATTTATTCATTTGAGAGGGAGAGACAGAGGATGAGCAGGGGGAGCAGCAGAGGCAGAGGTAGAAGCAGACTCCCCGCTGAGCAGGGAGCCCGACATGAGGCTCCATCTCAGGAGCCTGAGATCATGACCCGAGCCAAAGACAAACGCTTAACTATCTGAGCCACCCAGGTGCCCTTTGAGTTGTATTCTTTATTGTGTTACTTCACATACTGCTCCAGTGATGACACACACACCTGTAGTCTGAATTCTAGCTCACATCGTTGATAGCGCAAATAGGTCTCTTGCTTGGAACAAGGCAAGATGGACGGCCCAGATGATTTCAGTGGTCCTTCCCTTTGTTGGTCATCCCCGCTGTAATTCATGGGAATGGCCAATTTTCTTCTGTCAGAGACCTTAAACTAGATTTTTTAAACAGACACAGGTAATGATTTGGAGTGTGTCTTAGCACACCAGTATTCCTTTTCCAATAAATTTATCTCTTTCTCAAAGCTTTTCTCGTCAGAAAGAACCGATTGGATCAGACAGCAGCAGGAGCATCTCTCACAATTGAATGCCCTTGAAATGCAGCTTCGGGACACTCAGACTAAGAATGACTGTAAGTTCGAACAACTGGGAGCTTTGTGGTCTGAATACCATTAACTCAGTATCTTTTGACTCCTATGAATAAATCTTGCTCCTATGTTTTTGGTGGGTTGTTTTTTGTTTGTTTATAATTAGATGACCTGACTTGAGTCTGCATGACAGTGATAAGTGTCATATATCATAAAGGGGAATTTGCACTAGGACAGCTCACAAACGAGGGATTGAACTGTTGGCTGAAAGTTTTGATACTGCTTTGAAAATGAAGTGTCTTAAAACCATAAGATGAATAATGTTTTGATGGTAACAAAACAGAGCATAAATTAGATGTTTGTATATATCCGTAGAGGTGAGAGTATCACTTGATTCCCATTTTTTTCCAGTGTATTTCTCCTTTCATCACTGTTTACAGCAGTTTATAATAAAGCTGACAAAATATAGCCATTGTGTTTCCTTTGATCTAAAGAGTTACCTAATTTTAACTCCAGTTGGAGTTTCCGTAGAAGACCAGAAGCATTTAACCCATTCTGGGAAGTTCCGGTATATTATCAAGGAGTTTTCAGTAAGATCAGGTCACTTAAAATATGCTAAGTCTCTTGATTTCTTTCCCTTATATTAAGTTTTCATGCACGTGCTACAGGAGAAACAGAATAGTCAAGTGACCTGCAAATCAGGGACATATGTTAACTCTTCACTCATAGAAATATATCAGAAATCCTAAGGAGGGGAAGAAAATAATCTCTGTGCTCCTTGGAACCAACCACTTGGTTGTTTAACATCTTAACTTAATATTGGTCTCTTCAACTTGTTTTTGCTGTTTGTGTGAAGATACCCATCAAACTCATTTGCCTACTTTGTTAAAAAAAAAAAATTGATGTAAAGAAACCTGTTGAGGATTTGTTTTGGTTTTTTTTTTTTTTTTTTAGTTTTGAAAAGTGAGGTGCATGACCTGCGAGTCGTTCTTCATTCTGCAGACAAGGAGCTGTCTTCCGTGAAACTGGAGTATAGTTCATTCAGAGAGAGTCAGGAGAAAGAACTGAGTAGCCTTTCTGATCGACACGCGCATGCACAGCTGCAGCTGGACAGTGTCAGGTAGAGTTGTTCTGTGACCGTGTCCCCTTGCCTGGTTGGCCTGCTGCCCAGGCCTGCTCACCATGCAGGTGCTATAAACCCAACCCAAACTAGTTAAACAAAAAGGTAAATTACTGGCTCATAATACTGAGGAGGCCTAGAGGTGATTTCGGTTTCCAGAACAAACTAGATTGAGTCTCAAAAGATATTGTCAGTGCACATTCTCTCTGTCTCTGTCTGTCTCTGTCTGTCTCTATCTCTCCCTCTCTGAGTCCCTGCTCTGCTTCCCTCAGTATGTTGCCCTTATTCTGTCCTACTGTTGAGGGCCTGCCTTTATGTGACAGGGAACAGATTGCCTCAGACAGCTCCATATTCTGTCTTTTAGCATAACGACCCCTGAAATGAAATCCTCTCTCCTAGAAGCCATGTATCAATCCCAGGAAAAATCGGAATTGGTCTTGCTGGAGTCATCTGCTTACCTCTGGACCAGTCGCTCATCAAGGGTTTGAGGTGGTGTAGGCCCAACGTAGGTGATGTGCCTTTTCCAGAGGGAAAGGTACGCTCTTACTAGAAGAAGGGGCATTACAAGGCGGACCAAATCAGTAGCTGTCACTATTGTCCACAGTGACTCGCCAGAGGCTGGGGCAGTCAGTGCTGCTAACCTTGAAACAAAGGGGTGACAGAGATGTAAGTTGTTTGTTTTTACTATTCTTTTTCTTGCTCATTTCAACTTTTTGTAAAAACATTTTGTGTTTTCGATGCCATCTCATGGGTCCGTGGCAATAATTCAGTAATGGACATCTGGCATGTGCTACTGTGAGCGTGAGACGTGGCAAAGGTTTAAATCTGCAGTTTGTATGTGTTTTCTGCATATATAAGGAATTAAAATCGAGGAAGAAAATTTGAGATCTGCACACCAAGTCCATCCATTGACGTGTTTTTGCTGGACCTACCCAGTGTGGTTTAAAAAAGTTGAGCATAATATTCTCAAAATTGAGAGCTTTCTTACAAAAATCTGTTAGCATCCTCTAAAAATCCTGTCCCTGCCGTGGGAATGACTCCTTCCCCGTAGGACAGGGACGTATGCTGAGGCAGCGCACCCTCCACTGCCCTGCGCTCTTTCCCTGACACCAAGGCTCCAGCCAGTGGCCATTTGTCATCCCTGGTGCACTGTCATTTTTTCTGACACATGGCATTTGTTTTTAACATCTGAATCCCTGACTCTAATCTTGGCTCTGTTGTAAATTAATTTTGTGTGATTTTTTTTTAAAAGTCACTAATCTCACTGGATTTTAATTTTCTCATTTTTTTTTTTTAAGATTTTATTTATTTATTTCACAGAGGGAGAGAGATCACAAGGAGGCAGAGAGGCAGGCAGACAGAGAGAGGGGGAAGCAGGCTCCCTGCTGAGCAGGGAGCCCGATGCAGGCCTCGATCCCAGGACCCTGAGATCATGACCTGAGCCCAAAGCAGAGGCTTCAACCCACTGAGCCACCCAGGCGCCCTAATTTTCTCATGTTTATGTGTCAGTTGAACTAGATCTAAACTGTTAAGAATCCACTGTATTTGAACTATATACTTAAATTCTGTCTTAAAAATTGGGAGCATTTCCACGCTGTTTAAATTAGATATAACTTAATTTTTCTCGGTGTCTCAGTTTTGACACTGAGTGCATCACTCCATGGCCAGCTTTTACTCCATGGCCTTCCAGGCGTTGAGAAGGCCTCCGCATGAGATAGCACAATACCACTGTGTGTTTCTTGAATCATTTGGCTGCTTTATATATAGTTTGTATCGTAAATATACACATGCCCCCTCCCTCCCATCTCTTGTCTGTATGTCTGTCTTAGCAACTGATTTATATGACTTTGTAATTTGCTGCTTTTGCCCTGCTTTCGGTTAGTAAGGCAGATAGATCCCTGTCTAATGACCTATGTGTAAGCTGAGACATCTGTTTTGGATGGTGCAAAGTCAGGTTCATTGTGTACGAGTTCTTGGCCGAGCTCTGGCTGTTTGGGTGAGTCACAGCATGTGCGGAGAGAAGCGAGGGGATGAGAACCTAGAGAGCAGGAAATAATAATCGTACGATTTAAGAGATTGTTCTGTCTGAGGGAGTTTACTCTCTTGCTCAAATCAAAGCCACATTTGCCATCTTAAAACCTTCCTAGAGTTGAGAGAATATGTGATGAATAGAGCTATCAACAAAACGGACTTAATGGCCAGTCCCCAGCTTACATGAGGGAGGGTTAGGTCCGGAACCCCTAAAATGAATGCGTGACCCTAAACCGCCCATCAGTTATGCGTGTCCGCTCGAGACCATGGGAGGAAGAATGAGAAGGTAGACGGCTACAGGCTAACGTGCCCACCCTGTCTCTTCCATCCCCGTCACACTGCTCTGTGGTTCCAGTGTGTCTTACATGTTTGTGCACTGTGGACATTCCACACAAGTTCACGAGGAGCTTTACATCTGTCAAGGCTTCTGTAAGTTGGGAATGGTCTGTAGATGGGAGAACTGGAACTGCTGATAATCTGACTAGCAGAACTACATTTAATGTTTATATTTACCATTGTAAAAATGTTTTCCTGATAAAGATTAGAAAAGGAAAAGCTTCTTGAGAGCAAAGCCTGCCTACAGGATTCCTATGACAACTTACAAGAAGTAATGAAGTTTGAAATTGACCAACTTTCAAAAAACCTCCAAAACTGCAAAAAAGAAAATGAAACTCTGAAATCTGATCTGAATGTAAGTTAAGAAGGGTATTGGTTATTGGTGCTTTTGTCCTGGATGTGTGATTGTTTCCTGGAGCACAGGGCAAGGCCTGTTTTGACCTCTTCCTAACTTCCTGTACTGGCCCTTCATGCCTGCCAACGTAGAAGGTACTTGATGTATTTGTTGACTACACATTGTTAGTAACAATTACTTAAAATCTGATATGACGTTGTCTTTTAGAATTTGGTGGAGCTTTTTGAGGCAGAAAAAGAACGCAATAACAAATTATTATTACAATTTGAAGAAGATAAAGAGAACAGTTCTAAGTGAGTGTTATTTATCTTTTCCGTTAGTTGACTGGAGTATCATTTATTACAACATTAACTTGAGTTATTTTTTTTATTGCTGCTACCCTGTAAAGTTATTTTTTTAAGCATTCTAAAATGAATATCAGATTCTTCTGTGTAAGAGGGTATATAGAGAAACTTACTCAATAAGCTTGAAACGAATAGCAGTTGGTGGTGATCAGAACTTAGGGCCTTCTCTAAATCACAGTAATTTTATAACTGGAATGGGGGGGGTTGATTTTTCTTTCTGTCTCTACTATTCTTTTTCTAGCTCTTCTGCTTCTCTTGGTCTCTTAATATGAATGCCATTGTCTTTCTTCCCGCCCTCAGTTCTTTCCCTTGGTGATCTCTGTCAGTCTCTTGGCCTCAGCCAACGCAATGATCATTACTCGAGTGAGAAGAAATTGCATTTGTTTATTCAACAGATAATTGTAGAGTTCTTAATATGACTCAGATTCTCCTCTAGGCCTGGGGATACAGGAGTTTATACTTCCAGTGGGCATACATCCTCGTTGGGAAACAGACAGCTAACGTTTAGTCATTTGTTCATATACTAGGTGATATCCCAATAAACCAGGCACTAATATGGTAAATGCCAGAACATTTATTTAGAGGTAAGACAGTAAACAAAATATCCCCATCCCCATGAGTTTCACATTCTAGCACAGAGAGATTAGGGAATAAACAAGTGCTTATGTCAGCAAGTCGTAACTGCTCTGCAGAAAAAGAAACTCGTAGCACAAAGATGGGATCTCCTTTAATAATTGTTGAAGAGACCTGTACCCCTGGGGCAAATAATAATTTACAAAAAAAAAAAAAGTTGTTGAAGAAACAGGTAGACACCTGACTCGTGCTGGAACACAACACCTAACACCAAGCGTGTGCTGTACAGAGTTCCGTTGCAGTTCGTTGAATCTCTTCTGTACAAACACACTCAGTTCCTATTTCCCTTGGAAGAAGTCATGAGTAAAAAAGATCATTCTTTTCTTCCAGAGAAATCCTAGAAGTTCTTGAGGTCGTGCGTCAGGAGAAACAGAAAGAGATGGCCAAGTGTGAGCAGCAGGTGAGTGACCTGTGCTCTAATTCTAGCATTTGAGGGCTGGAACTTCTCTTTCTGGTGTCAGAAGATGTGTATTAGAAACCCGATTTCAGCTCTCAGGTGTTGAAAATTGGTAATAAAAAGAAGGACTTGTTGTTTGGTTGTATTTTTTTTTTTTATTTGACACAGAGAGAGATCAGATCACAAGTAGGCAGAGAGGCAGGCAGAGAGAGGAGGAAGCAGGCTCCCTGCTGAGCAGAGAGCCCGATGCGGGCCTCGATCCCAGGACCCTGAGATCATGACCTGAGCCGAAAGCAGAGGCTTTAACCCACTGAGCCACCCAGGCGCCCTGGTTGTATTATTTTTGAACTCTTGTTTTTCTAACTCCTAAGTGGCAATAATCATACTTTGTTGGTGGTCCCCTAGAGGAAGCCCACAAAATCATCGCTTTTTAACCCAACTTCTCCTTTTCAAGTGTTATCCTAGTGAGCCCTGTATAATGTGAGAAGCAGATTTCATCTCCTTTTTTTTTCTATTTGTGTGGTTAACTTTGTGATTTAATTCCTTTTCTAAAAATACGTCTTTTCCCCCACAGATGGTAGAAGTACAGAAACTGGAAGAGAGTTTATGTGCTACGGAAAAACTAATTCATACTCTGGAGAAGTCTAGAGATGCTGACAAGGTTGGTAGAGGCCAAAGCTCTGTCCCTCTGCATTGTCCTTGTAAGTGATGCTTTAACGGTCCAGACTCTTGCCCCTGGGATGACAGTAACTAGCATTTTCATAGGCACTTAGGCCTTGTTCACTTCCAAGGTTGACAGAGAAGGAGGTCTTCTATTTAAGTTAACTCTCCACGTCACTGCAAGAGCAAACCATTCTGGGCGCCTGGGTGCCTCAGTTGTTAAGTGTCTGCCTTCGGCTCGGGTCATGATCTCAGGGTCCTGGGTTCGAGCCCCGCATTAGGCTCCCTGCTTGGCAGGAAGCCTGCTTTTCCCTCTCCCTCTGCCCCTGTTTGTGTTCCTTCTCTCGCTGTGTCTCTCTCTGTCAAATAAATAAATAAAATCTTAAAAAAAAAAAAAAAAGCAAGGGTATTATGCTGAGCGAAGTAAGTCAATCAGAGAAAGACAATTATATGATCTCTCTGATATGAGGAACTTGGGGCAAGGTGGGGGGTCGTGGGGGGTAGGGAGGGAAAAATAATGAAACAAGATGGGATGGGGAAGGAGACAAACCATAAGAGACTCCTAATCTCACAAAACAAACAGGGTTCCTGGAGGGTGGGGGGGGGTAGGGATAAGGTGGATAGGTTATGGACATTGGGGAGGGTTTGTGCTTTGGTGAGTGCTGTGAAAGATGTAAGCCCGATGATTCACAGACCTGTACCCCTGGAACAAAGAATAAAAAATTTAAAAAAAAGCAAACTTCTGTCCCTTCTGTTGGTACTGTGTCTGAAATACATCATTCCCCTTTTAAGTAGGATGCTGTTTGTAGGACCCTTTCTTGTTGGCTCTGGGTCCCATAATACTGCCAAATCCCTGCTGTTGATTTTTACCAGGATAGTAAACAAAATATGTATGTCCAAGTGTAAAATTAGGTATAAATTCATTATATATCTATCCCTAATTCATTCAGAAAAACCAAAGCAAATGATTCAGTAAAATAGTATAAAGCCATTAAAATAAAAATTTATGATAGTGGAAGGTGACATATTTTACTAAAATAAAATTAACTTCTCTTATTGTCATTAGGAAAGACAAACTATTTGTTGTTTTAATGTCCTTAATGTCATTGGGTATGAAGATACTGTTTCTCTCCTCATCAGGAAGTTGTAGCTGACCTCATGAGCCAGGTCCAGGAGCTGAGAACAGTGGTCTGTGAGAAAACAGAAACCATAGACACCCTGAAGCAAGAACTGAAGGACATAAGTGTAAGTTCTGCCACCGGCGAGATACCACATTTCACGGGTTCCTCAAGAGTTTAACAGACGCTCCACCAGAAAACAGAGTTCTGTGGTCAAATCAATTCAGAGCTACTAGTTACAGTTCTGTAGGTTTCTGGCTTTGCAGCACTTAACAGAGCCTTTACCACGTCCCAGTGCAGCGTGCGCCTTCGAACGCACCACAGAGGTGTGCACCCCATTGCCCCACCTGGCCCGCCAGCAGTGTTCTGTGTGTACCGGGTGGGAACCGCTCATCAGAAACTAGCCGGAGGTCTGTGATAGTTAAGGGTATGTGGTGTTCTGTAATTGCTTCAAGAAAAAACAATGACACATTTTGTATAAGTTCAGAGATGTTCATAGGTAGTGAGTTTTCTCCACTGTTGGACTTTTTGACCTCCTCAAGTAACCACTTTCCTCAAGTAACTACTTTCCCTCGCGCTATCTAAGTGGAATGTTGGTGCTTCCTCCTCACCTCCGGTCAAGGTGAAGGTTTTTGTCCACGTTCCTCATTCCTCTGCTGCAAAGGGAGCTTGCTGTTCTCCACATTTGTTTGCAAAAGGCAGTGTCCTGATAAAGGTGTGATAATAAAATGGGGTGCCAGTCTGGCTCAGTGGAGTGTGTGACTCTTGGTCTTGGGGTCATGAGTTTGAGCCCTAGTTGAGTGTAGAGATTACCAAAAAAAACAAAACCAAAAACCTGGACGTGTTTTCGCTGGTACCTGTGGGACTTTTTAATGTCTTTTCACCTTTTGAGTGCTTACTCTTCCGTTCCTTCATCCAACAAGTACTGATTGAGTGATTTGTGGTAATCTCATCATCATCTTGGAGCTCTGACTCTTTCTTGTTATTTTAACCGAAAAATAAGCACAGTAGGGGCACCCGGGTGGCTCAGTCAAGCGTCTGCCTTCCACTCGGGTGATGAGCTCAGGGTCCTGGGATCCGAGCCCTGCAGTTGGGCTCCCTGCTCAGCGGGGAGTCTCTGTGTCCCTCTCCCTCACCTCCTCCCCCTGCTTGTGCTCTTTCTGTCTCTCAACTAAATAAGTAAAATCTTAAAAAAATATATATATAAACATAGTAAAGCAGATAGCTCTTATGTCATAACTTTCTTTTTTACAGTGCAAATATAACTCTGCTTTGGCTGAAAAGGACGAGTGCAAAGTGTTGATTAAGAAACAGGAAGTGGAGATTCTGGATCTGAAAGAAGCCCTTAGACTGAGAATACTCTCTGAGGACATAGAGGTAGATGTTAACACACCCTGACTCTTTTTGCTTTTTCCCTTGTCGATGTCTATATGTGCATGTATATGGGGACATTATTAATAAAGAAATAGAGGGCTTTTTAAAGGAATAAGTCATAATTAGAGCCATTTTCTCTAGGGTTAGGCCACTAGTAGGTAGTGTTAAAATTGTTATATTTTATCCAATTGATTGATTTTCATTCGTTTGTGCTGACACCTGGTACGTTCCTAGAACTGACCCTCTTCCCGAAGGGGAGCACAGCTGCGTTTACTTGGAGGGGGCAGCAGTAGGGAACAAAGAAAGAGCTGGGTAACAGGTTAACCTCAGGTTTGCCTCTTGTGTTTTAGTTAAAGTAGGTTTTATTTTTGTTGTTGGCATAAATTTATTTTTTAATATTAAACCATACTGTACATGGTTCAAAATTCAAATTATATAAAGCAGAATACATTCCTTCATGTATGCTTCCAGAGATACTTTAAGCAAGTCCCATGTACATTTAATTTTCCTTTTTTCACATAGATGGTAATGCACTGAGTATATTGCTCTGTGGTTGGTTTAGAAATTAAGTTTTCTTGGGGCGCCTGGATGACTCAGTTAAGTGTCTGCCTTTAGCTCAGGTCATGATCCCAGGGTTCTGGGATCAAGCCCCACGTCGGGCTCCTTGCTCAGCGGGGAGTCTGCTTCTCCCTCTCCTCCCACCCCCACTTGTGCTTGTCTCTCTCTCTGTCAAATAAATAAAATCTTCAAAAAACAAAGGAAGAAAAAAATAAAGTTTTCTTGCTAAACTATACTATCCATGAAACAAACTCAACAGATATCTATTGAGCCCACCTACCATGCATCCTTGCCTGGCTTGACATTTGGGAATGGAGGAGTGATTGAAACACTGTTACTCACCTCAAAATATGCCACGTAGCTTAAGAGTTAGATGTATTTAGATGTAATCAATGACCTGGGAGCGCAGGAAGGGGAGGAAGGGAGTGAAGATGCTTGTAGAATTCCAAGCCCTTCCCAGAGGAGATAGATTTGTACAAGACTTCGCTGGGGGAGGGAAGCTTGGCAGCTGCGGGTGTTTGTGGAGTGGGGCATCCCCAGCAAGGGGGCGGTGGGGGGTGTCCGGCTGGCGGGGGAGGGAGTCTGTGTCATGGAGGGTCTTGAATGTCAGCTGTATCTTTTAGGGAACCAGGGTGGTGTAGACTTTATCCCAGGCTAAAGACAGTAAGACCTGGGCCCAGAAGTGCTGGTGGGGATATAGGGGCGAGCTAGAACAGAGCAGTGCCTCATAAGTACCGCTGACAGTGGCTGGCATCCATAGGACGGGTGCTGTGGCGGCAGGAGCCATCAGAGTGGGCACTGATGGCTCCAGCCATGGTGACCGAAGATGTTTCTGTGTACCCATGAGATGGACAAATAGAGGCCTGGGGCGCATTAGTGAAATACATTTTGTACACACTCGTTTTGAGCTTTGAGAACCTGTGGGGGTAGATGCCCAAGGCCGATACACCCAGTTATTTGTACCTATATCCTCCTGCACCCCCGAAGGGATTTGAAGCTGCTGACACACATACAATGTAAGGAGATTAAAACAGTCAGGTTTGGGGACCTGAGTGGCTGAGTCGGTTAAGCAGCTGCCTTTGGCTCAGGTCATGATCCCAGAGTCCTGGGTTAGAGCGCCGAACTGGGCTCCCTGCTCTGTGGGGAGCCTGCTTCTCCCTCTCCCCCTGCTGCTCCCCTGCTTGTGCTCTCACTCTCTCTCTCTGTCAAATAAATAAAATAAAATCTTTAAAAAAATAAATAAAACAGGCAGGTAAAATCCAGGTCAAAGGAAGATAAGACGAGTAATAAGGTGTTAAGGGCACGGGCTGTGGAGTTGGACTGCTTGGGAGTCTGAGTCCTGGCTCCGTGACCCTGTGAAAGTTACATGTCCCTCAGTGCCTCATTTGTCACGCCCCTGGAGGAGAGACAGCAAATACTGCCCGGTGCATAAGAGAAGGTGAACCGGGGTTGTACATGGAGAGTGCTGGGGCCCCTGCCAGGCACCTCGTGAGTGCTCCGTCCGCGGCAGCTGGCCAGGGCTTTAGGAGGCTAGTTGAAAAGTGCATACCCAGGGTCAACTCTACTTAAGAAAAAAAAGAAAAAGAAAGAAAGAAAGAAAGGAAAAGATGGCACACAAAAGCCATACCCTAAGGTCTTGTACAGAGTAGAAAATGGGGACTAAACTTTCATTCAGTTGGCCACCGCCTGTCACCAGAGCGCAAAGGGAAGAAGCCCAGCTGTGTGAGTGGGGGTAGCTGCGTGATGCGCGCAGTGCGAGTCACCTGAAAGCCCTCCCTTACTCCCTTTGTCTCCCCGTGTCGCTCTTTCTCTTCCCTCCTGAAAGAAAGGGTGACTGTGCATATAGAAGTACCTTAGATTCGAGTGGAACTCACCCCACAGTCAGTTCACATCCCCTTTTTACTAACCTCCCATCTTCATTAGCTGAAGTATTTCCAACCGAGGACAAAGGGGTCCTTTCCTTAATCCCTACAAGAGCTCTTAGGGAGTCCAAAGACTCACGAAAGAATAGACTCACCCCCGGGGGAAGGGACACGCTCCCCTGGAAGGAATAAACTTTACTAAAGTCAAAGAAAGGCGAATTAAAAACAGAGCTACTTCCTGATCCTGAGCTGGCAAATACTAAGATCCAAGGAAGATAGCAGAGAAGGGTCATGACTCACACCTCTGGCGAAGGTTCAGTTCGGCCTTTGGGGAGGTGGCCTAGTGATACCCAGCTTCATTTTTGTACATATGCTTCGAGTTTGCGCTTTCAGAAATTAGCCTGAAGAAATAACCCAGATGCGAGAATATAAGGCATATAATAGTGAACAATTCAAATAAGCCAAAATATTCAGTGAGGGGTAGAATTGTGGTACATTCATGAGATGACATCAAGCCCACCCCATGAAAGAGTGAACACATGGAAAAATGTTTGTGGTATATCAGGTAGCTGTGTGTGTGCACGTGTACCTGATGTATCTACATTTTTCCACGCATTCTTATCATTTACATAGTACACACATATACGTTAGTATTGTATGTGACATGTACATAACATATCCTGTATATATGTATTCTGTATATTGTACCTGTTAATTCAT
Source organism: Ailurus styani (assembly GCA_002007465.1). Classification (NCBI taxonomy): domain Eukaryota; kingdom Metazoa; phylum Chordata; class Mammalia; order Carnivora; family Ailuridae; genus Ailurus; species Ailurus styani. The sequence goes on along the minus strand of LNAC01000008.1, from coordinate 7,347,138 downwards.
ATGTAGTTATATAAGTTTATATATATATATATATATATATATATATGTACATATAACGTGCACATTTGGAAAGTTAGGGTAAGCAGATTCTGCTGTAACCTGGGAGGGACTACATGCACTGTACATGGGAATCACGTATGCAACCCACAGGACTCCTAGTTCTCCTGCTGCTTTCCATCAAGCTACTCCCCTGAAACTCTGATGGCCTATTGACTGCATCTCACTGTGTGGTGACTGCTCAGGCCCTCCCCCAGCTGGCTGAGGGACACTCATCTTTACAATTCTTAACCTTCCAACGTATAAATGACTAGAGTCAATTGGTCAGACAGCAGGTAAGCTAGAGACCTGTGTCCGGAATCCTTCTAAGGGAAGAGAGATCAACTTCGAGATCCTGGGGGTGAGGGGAAAGGTTCAATGTTAGGAGAAAGGGGTAGAATGCAATCAAACCCCAGTAGGGATACCTGTATGAATTTCCTGTAATGTTTCTCTTTAGACCCGTTCACTAAATATTAACTGCTTGGTTTGCTTTGGAATGGATTCGCACATAAACAAAAAGGAAAAAAAGAAATTCTTAAAACTTTCTTAACCTTGTAAAATTGCACATAGTGGTGATTTGCCAATCCTTAGTGGAGTACCCAGTTAAGAGAGGACTCTTCCTTTGTGGGGATTGTCCCCTGACAGAGGGATATGCTGTGCGAGGACCTGGCCCATGCCACTGAACAGCTGAACATGCTCACAGAAGCCTCAAAGAAGCACTCGGAGCTGCTGCAGTCTGCGCAGGAGGAGATGACCAGGAAGGAGGCCCTGATCCAAGAACTTCAGCACGAGGTGAGATCCAGGGCCTCGGTGCCTTCGTTCGGTAAACAGAAAGGAGGGGGTCAGTTGGGCACTTTGCTGGGCGGACTGTGCTGCGGGCTCTGAACGACTTGGCTGCTTACGTGTTCCAACTTGGTTGGCTGCCTCTGTGCCCACCCCTGACCCCCTGACCCGGGCTAGCAAGTTCTGACCTCTGGGGCAAGCTTATGGCTGACTCCTGTCCTCTCGTTGGCTATTGTTTTATGTTTTATTTTCTTCAGATGACCCTTTGATTACCTGTGAAGCTTCAAGGTTTTTTTTGTTTTTGTTTTTTTTTGCTTCAAGTTTTTTTAAACACCGTAAAGTCTGTGAGAGTGGGAGATGAGAGGGTCAGAGCAGCAACCAAGGTCCATAGACACGAGCGGCAGGTGCAGGGTTTATAGCTGTAAACATTGCTGTGGTCTGGGTTGCTTTTAATACCTTACTGCTTTTCAGATTATTACTGAAGTCCTGACAAAATAACATCAAGTCTGTATCCTCCTACCTCGGGCAGCTTGTCTGTTCTAACAGGACCATGGTCCCCCCCATGTGATTTTCTAACACGTCATCTCACCTCTGTTCAATTTTCCCAGCTGAACCAGAAGAAGGAGGAAGTAGAACAGAAAAAGAATGAATATAACTTCAAAATGAGACAGCTCGAACACGTGATGGATTCTGCTGCTGAGTGTCCCCAGGTACTTGTTAGAAAAAGAGTGTGTTGCGGGAAGAATGAAGTTTTATGAGTGATAAAAGTTTGGAAATTGCGAAAACCATAGCTTCATTTTCTTTTCTTTTTTTTAATAGAGATTTTCACCAACACGTTTTCTACTTTTTACTTAATAAAAAAGTACCGGTGTTTTATTTGTTTTACTTGGACGGGAATTAGAATAACAAGTTAAACAGCTGAGTGTTTTCTGTGTGCTTGGCATATACACTATAATGAAATCTTTATCAAATCTCACTTAATTGAGTACTGGGATGAAATTTAATTTTATCGTAGAGCCCTAAAACACCACCTCATTTTCAAACACATTTGGCAAAACTCCTGGAAACACAAGAACAAGAGATAGAAGATGGAAGAGCCTCTAAGATTTCTCTGCAACACCTTGTAACAAAGCTAAACGAAGACAGAGAAGTCAAAAATGCTGAAATCCTCAGAATAAAGGTAACTTCGTGCTTTTTTCCCCTAAACCTAATCTTGTAAAATAAACAGTATCCAAAATAAATAAGTAAAATAGTATCTTTTGTGGTTACTGATGATACAAAATTCAAAAGGCACAGAACTGAAGGGACACAGAAAAGCCTTCCTCTGCTGACTCCACACTACCTAGGGGACCGTCCCTGGGGCTCCCACTGTAGCCAGGTTCCCATTTGTAACCACACCTGGAAGCATTGTCTCCCTGCCCGTTTTTTGTGATGGTATCATACCCAGGCCATACCAGCTACTCTCATGACAGTGCTGCTGACTCAGGTCCTTGCCAGTTTCATAGCTAAGGCACACTCTCTCACTACAGTTTTAAATTTGTATTTTTCGGGCGCCTGGGTGGCTCAGTGGGTTAAAGCCTCTGCTTTCGGCTCAGGTCATGATCTCAGCGTCCTGGGATCGAGGCCCGCATCGGGCTCTCTGCTCAGCAGGGAGCCTGCTTCCTCCTCTCCCTGTCTCTCTGCCTGCCTCTCTGCCTACTTGTAATCTCTCTCTCTGTGTCAAATAAATAAATAAAATCTTTAAAAAAAAAAAAATAAATAAATTTGTATTTTTCTTATTAGGAATAAGATGGAGCATCTTTGGTTTTTCTGTTTCTCTGACCTATAGCCTTTGCCCATCTTTCTATTATTAGACTTTTCCTTAATGATTTGTAGGCATTCTTTCTATATTAGATTTACTCTTGTCTATGATAGTTAAAAATACTCTTCTCTTATTTGCCCTTCCTTTAAACTTCCTTCTGGTTTTGTTCTGGTTTGGGTTCTACCCAGGGACTTGGGGATATGGTGATTATATGTGGGGAGAGTGTGTTTAGAGGAGCATTGAGGGGCGGGAGGTGTGTGGAGGAGCGCTTGCGTGGGTAGTGTGTAGCTGCGGAGGGGTGTGGGTAGAGCAGATAGGGTGCTGCATAGAAGATTGCGGTTGGGGCGCCTGGGTGGCTCAGTGGGTTAAAGCCTCTGCTTTCGGCTCAGGTCATGATCCCAGGGTCCTGGGATCGAGGCC
>LNAC01000008.1:7331218-7344019 GCA_002007465.1 Ailurus styani | reverse complement strand
AAAAAAAAAAAAAAAAAAAAAAAAAAAAAAAAAGAAGATTGCGGTTGGCCTGTGAGGCTGTTGCTCTGTAGTGAGTTTCTGTTTAGGAACAAAATTAGCTTACTGTAACCAAGTGACAGAAAGTGCATGAAGACAGCATCTCTCTTAGGCATGGAGGGGATCATTCCTTGCTTTTTTTAGTTAGGGCAGCTCTCAGTATGCTGCTATCCCAGAAATGTGGCTGTTGCCCAGATTGGCATGAGTTTAGGACTCAGAAGAAATTGGGTCAGGTTAAAAGAAATCAAACAATGGACAAGTAGAAGAAAAGGAGAAACGACACTCCCTGCAGACAAGTATTTATTTCTTCTGGATGGTTATGCTCATGATTTTCAACTTAGAGTTCATTTAAGGATTTTGAATAACGGGCTGTTGGACACGTCAGTTGGATCCTCCGTACAACATAGTGATTTGGCAGTTCCATCCATTACGCTGTGCTCACCACAGGTGTAGCTGCCATCTGTCACCAGACAACATTATTACCATATTATTGACTATATTCCCTACATCAGTTTTTTTTTTAGTTAGAATTTATTAAATAGAATCAAACAGAGCATTTACCAAAGTAGTCTAGACTTTTGAACATCTCTCATAAAGGGATTTTAATGAATTATGTGATATTTATAAGAGACTATGTCTAACACACCGTGGGTTTGAAAATGAGCCACAGTTCCAGGCCCCCAAGAGCTTGTCATAGTCTCCTTTTTATCCAGCGACACCCAGTGCAGTGTTCTGTGCATAGGAGGAGCTTCACATAGGAGTATGTGTCTCGTGTGGCCTTGGGGAGCAAAATCATGCAGCCTACATGTTTTCTTTTTTTTTTTTTTTTTTAAAGATTTTATTTATTCATTTGACACAGAGAGATTACAAGTAGGCAAAGAGGCAGGCAGAGAGAGAGGAGAGAGGAGGAAGCAGGCTCCCTGCCGAGCAGAGAGCCCGATGTGGGCCTCGATCCCAGGACCCTGGGATCATGACCTGAGCCGAAGGCAGCGGCTTTAACCCACTGAGCCACCCAGGCGCCCTTTCTTTTTTTTTTTTTTTTTTAAAGATTTTATTTATTCATTTGACACAGAGAGATTACAAGTAGGCAAAGAGGCAGGCAGAGAGAGAGGAGAGAGGAGGAAGCAGGCTCCCTGCCGAGCAGAGAGCCCGAAGCCTACATGTTTTCTGAAAGGACATGATGTCTTATTAGGAGCAGTTGTGTGAAATGGAAAGCCTTCGCGCCGATGCTGAGCAGTTGCGAGAGAGAAACTGGCTCCTGCAAAGTCAGCTGGATGATCTCGAAAGGGAAAAGACCAACAGGTGAGAAAGAGCCGCCAGAACTCTGGGGGCTAAATCTTACCCTGCCTGGGTGTAGTTAGGGGAAAGCTGTTGGACTTGGTTTCCCAGCGGGTCCAGGGGATGACCCGCCAGTTGCTTTTGAGTCAGGTCTGCTTTTTCCAGAATGGGGGAGTAAGGCCTTCATGATCTTGCCTACTCTGTTAACGTTTGCATTGTTGTGGAGCTATTGAAATGAATTTCAGACATGTGAAACATTTGAACCCAACTGTCTACTGCTATTTGACAGAAAAGGGGTGTGGGGTGGGGAAGCCATGACCTTGACAAGACAAGGTTTCAGAGGCCCAGCAGAAAAAGGGAGGATTTCCTACCAGATGATTTTGCTTCATGACCCATGGTCCAGAGAATGCTCCTGTGCAGGATGGAGCTTTCCAGAGGAGCGCTCCCTTGGGTTTAGGTATCTGTGCGTGTGATTTGCCTTTAGCTATGGCAGTTTTCTAATTGTATTTGCTAATGGCACGACATATTGTTACGGGCAGTCACATCCAGGCTCTATCCTGTCTCTGACCCTTGAAAGTCCTATGACTTTGGACACAGTTTTTAACTTCTAGTGCCTCAGTTTCCTGGGGCATGAAATGAAGAAAATGATGGCTCTCTCTCACAAGGTGTTTTAAAGACCAAAAATAACGTGCATAAAGTGCTGGTTACAGTGCTTGGCTGAGGGGTGTCACTCAAGAAGTGGCAGATATTAGGTATACAAGGTAGACTTATGATCCTGACCTTTTGTGAACTTTCCAGAGGGATTCGAGATGAGGGTGGTCTGGAAAATTATGGAACAAGTTGAAGTGAATCAAAGGGGGTCTCCATGTAAGATGGAGGCCCTGACCGAATTCAGCTTCCAAGAGTAGGGGTGCCCGCTGTTCCTCCCGTTACCAGCAGGTCTTGGGCAGCCGTGCCCCCTTCCCTGTCCAGAAGCAGCCCTGAGGTGCGCTGTCCACAGCCTAAGACAGCAGATGCTTGAGGATGGTAATGTGGCCGTGCTAACAGTCTGTCCCCGAACGCTTCTTTCCCACATGTCCGGGGCATTGGAGATGCTCAGTTTAGTAGCCACTGCTCCTTCAAGCCTGTTCCGACGCGGGTCGTCCGCAGTCTGCATACCTGTTCTCCACACGCTCCACCCCCATGTAGAGAATAGCACTTTACTTGGTACACTGTCTTTTATCAAGAGCTGGTTTGAACACGGAACATAGAATGTTTCTAGCTCATTTATAAAATCACAACTAAAAATACTCTATTTCATAGCCACATGTCCCTTATGAGGAACCATACAGAACCTCCTTCCTGAAAGATCAGAGTGGGAGAAAACTGTGGCTCAGGGGTCAGATCAAGCCCACAGCCTGTCTGGTCAAGAAGGTTTTATTGGAGCAGAGCCCTGTCTTTTCATTTAGATACTGCATTGGCATTAGAGCAGCCAAGTGGAATAGCTGTGACAGGGACCCCAATGGCTGCCAAAGCCTAGAATACTTTCTGTCTCATTCTTGACAGAGAAAGTTTACCCACTTTTGGGTTAGAGCATAGAAAACCTTCTCTAATGGTTTCGGGCATTTTCCTCACTGAGGTCTCATTACCGTTTCTATCTAGGCTGCCAGATTCATTAAGTGAAAGAAACTACTGGACCTTCTGTTTTCCTTCAAGAAACAATTTTTTGCTCATCAGTGAGAGATATTTCTAGAGGAGTCTGTGGCATTCAGGCAGGTTCTTCTTGGGGGATGTCCCCTAGGTGCAGGGGCTGCCCACAGAAACTCAGTTTATGATCTTGCCCTGGTCAGGCTCACAGAGATGGACTCCCGTTAGTCAGATTCATGTGATACGGATGCATCGTCCAGAATGTAATTTCCTTTATATAGAGAATTCCTTTTCTTTTCTTTTTTTTTTTTTTTTTGAGAATTCCTTTTCCATGAAAAGATTTATGTCTGGGGCTGGGGAATCCCCTTCCTGGTGTCAGCATATGTGGGATGCCAGGATGCCATCAGAAAATTGCCAACTGACTGTGAAGTCCAAGCCAAGGGGGCATCGGGGCTCCATGTGCTAGGCTGGCCTGAGAAACCCTCCCCAAACTCAGAGATGCCCCCTCCCAGCTGATCACCAGGCTTCTGGACTGCCTGTCTCAGCCCCCTTTGCTCACATTTGAGCTTCACATGGCACCACTCTTGGCTCCATTTCTGCTTTACTTTCCACCAGGCCTTGATTGGATTTCCCAGCTCTGTTCATCTCAGTTTTGTATGGGAGGCATCCTGAATTCCGGGGAGGTGCCTTATTTCACCCCTACATATCAGTCACATTTGTGAACTGTGCTAACTTGACTTAATCACCAGAGTTAGCTTCGCATTACGTAACTTGGCCTTGCTGCCTACAGTAGATAGGAAGGTGATGCTTGGATATGCCTAACTGCGTTTCCCCAGCCTCCCTTTCTCATCTCTGCAGTGAACAGAATCATCCAGATCATCAACAGCTGAAGAACGAACAAGAAGAAATGATCAAAGAAAGACTTGCTAAAGTATGACTTTTTTTTAACGTAATAATGTTTCTTGTCTGAGAAATGCTTTTCTACTTAGCATCTATGGTTATAGATTTTAGAAACCATTTTACTCTTGAAATTTCTGTCTCTTCTGTATGCCCCCTGTTAAGTTTGATATTTACCATCAATATTTAGACATTGTTGATGAAATAAGAGTGAATTTGTCTTTATGTTCAGCGGTTAGCCTCCTGCGCGCATCCCCACACAGTCTTCCATTTAGAATAGAAGCGGGTATAGGGTGCCCGTTGGAGGCCTCCTAGGGCGCAGTACGTCAGGTCTTAAGAGACAGGCACCCCCTTTAGGGGTGTACCGTTGGGATATGGAAGAGGATGTTGGGTTAATTGCTCTCATTACCATGAGGGTGAGTGGACTGCTTACTATCAATCTTTTTCTTAGCAGTGGTAACAACTTGAGCCATCTTTTTCTTTTTATCTTATTACAGAATAAATTAGTTGAAGAAATGCTGAAAATGAAGGCAGAGTAAGTGCATGGTTTTGTAATTCAAGTTCTTGTAGGTCTTTAATTTCTTCTCCTCTAAGGGAAGAAATACTATATCCACAAGGTAAGTAACTCCTTTCCTTCTTCTGGTTTCCTCTGATTTGAAACCTTGGGTCTCTTTACATGTGTCTATAAACAGGATTTTAATGTTTTCATGTTAATTTATGCCATCTTATAAACTGCCTCTTTGTTAGATGAACAAGATATACTCTCTTTTCTGTCAAGTTCAAAATATGTGAACTGGTGGGTATTAACAAATAAAATGGTAAAACATTAGATAGTACACTCTGAATATTCATCCAGAGAAGAGGGCCTCAAACATTTTCACTTGTTAAACTTCCTTAAAGAATTGTTTGTTTGTTTGTTTATCTGTTTGACAGTGAGAGACATTGAGAGAGGGAACACAAGCAGGGGGAGTGGGAGAGGGAGAAGCAGGCTCCCTGCTTAGCAGGGAGCCTGATAATTACAGGGCTCGATCAGGACCCTGGGATCATGACTTGAGCTGAAGCCAGATGCTTAACGACCAAGGTGCCCTAAACCTCCTAAAAGAATTTTGAAACACCATATACCCTCGTGCACATTTTTGGAGTTGACTTTATGTCTAAAATTTCTCACTGAAAGTTTAAATTGCAGCAAAGGGTAGAAGTTCTCACATACTGAAAATAGTGCCATAAAGTTCTTGGTGTCAGGATAGCCAAATGGTCTTAGGCACAGACTCCAGCTCCTGCTTCTCATGGTCCAGACTTCTGGTCTCTGCATGGAGGTGTGGGTCGGATCCCACTTCTGACACATCTCCAGTTTTGTTTTGGCCATTGTCCTATCAAAAGTCTCACCTTGAACTGGCCATAGAAATAAAGCTCCGGTAGTGTTCTCTTAAAAGTATCCAACCGACCTGCTACTTTCTATCCATTTAACAATACAGGAACAAATTCCTAAATCTACAATTGTACATTGTTCCTTTTTCCTTTCAAATTGAGTTTCCGTTCCATACCTACACAGAATTATATCCTAATTTATTAATTATCCTAATTAATACATTGGGAAATTTTTTGTTGATTTCCCTATCAAATGTCTGGACAACAAAAATATATATACAAATGGGAAGTAATTTCTAAGTTTCTTGTGTTGTAAAAGTAATTCATATTCGTATGACTGGCTCTAGTGCTATATTTCTTCTGGATTAAGTTTTCAGTACAATTATTATTAATCACGGTACCCTTAATTTATTACAAGTTTTTATAAATTATTATACTTAGTAAAATTTAAGTGGAAATTCATCTCCCAGTGCATTTTAATTTCATGCTTTTGCTTCAGTTACTCATTATTCTGTTATACTTAATTCTGGAATGAGACAGTATTTAGTATCACTTCTGTTCCTGCTTTCTGTTTTTATAGCTGTAAGTGCTGAGAAATCTTATTAACATAGTAAATAAATGGCAACAGGTGGAATTTTGTTAGAGTACTGTCATGCAATTATTTGAACTCCATCCAAGGTAGTATGTCAAAAATTACATAGTGGTATGACATCAAAAAAAATTTTTTTTTAAGATTTTATTTATTTATTGGACAGAGAGAGAAAGTGAGCACAACCAGGGGGAGCAGCAGAGGCTGAGGGAGAAGCAGGCTCTCCACTGAGCAGGGAGCCCAATGCGGGACGTGATCCCAGGACCCTGGGATCATGACCTGATCCAGAGGCAGATGCTTAACCCACTGAGCCATCCAGGCGCCCCAGTCAAAAATTCTTTTTAATGATCAGCTGACAAAGACCACCCATTTTGTAAAAAGATTTGTTACCCAGTCATTTGCTTTATAGCATTAGAGAGTGTAGGTGTGAACAGTGCTCGTTCCATACTTTGCTTTACATGTGAGCAGTTTACGGACTGGCTACCAGACAGTTAGTCATTGTAGAGCTAGGATAGAAATGTGGCTCACTTACAGGATCTATGAGAATCCCACTATGCAGTTTGCAAAATTGCAGCTCTTTCAGAAATAATAGCTATTTTAGACATTCTCACAAAAAGAATAGAAGCTCTCTCAGTTGGCATGTAATTTATTTCATAATCTCGAAACCAGGAGTCTCCAGTGATAACACTGTCCCTAGAAGATACAGGACCTCACGCTGGGCAAGGGAAGCACACACTAGAAAGTGGCACACCCAGTTTTATCGGTCCCAACCTACAGCACTGATTCTCACCATAATGTTATCTATTTGTGTATGTGAGGATGCTTTAAAAAGCCACAAGGAGGGGTGCCTGGGTGGCTCAGTGGGTTAAAACCTCTGCCTTTGGCTCAGATCATGATCTCAGGGTTCTGGGATCGAGCCCTGCATCAGGCTTCCTGCTCAGCAGGGAGCCTGCTTCCTCCTCTCTCTCTGCCTGCCTCTCTGCCTACTTGTGATCTCTCTCTCTCTCTGTTCACAAGAAGTCTGGAGGTGCATTGATTAAAAAAAAAGCTACAAGGAACTGAATTCCATGGTAACTGGTATAGGCAGGATATGCTTGATTTCATATCACAAGAAGTCTGGAGGTGCATTGATTCAGTGATGCCATCAGGGACCCATACCCTTCCCATTTCTGTTTTGCTTGCTTGTGGCCTCTTGGCCACAAAATGGCTGCCATAGCCCCAAATGTCGTAAACAAGAGGATCACAGCTTGTAGTGAGGTGGGTTCAAAAGGGCCTTCTTTTGTCAAGAGAGAAAAAACTCCTTCTAACCCCCAAGAATCAGCCTGTGCTTTGTGGCCAGAATTAACACACCTCCAGGCAAGCGGAGGAAACCAGCATCTGGCAGTAGGGTGGAGAAACCAGGCTTAGCCTAGACCAATTTAGTTTTTTACCAACACCTGGGAACTGGGTGTGTTTCTTCTTTTTTTTTCCTTTTTCCCCCAAATAAAATGAGTATTTATAAGAAGAGAAAGAGGGCGCCTGGGTGGCTCAGTGGGTTAAAGCCTCTGCTTTCGGCTCAGGTCATGATCTCAGGGTCCTGGGATCGAGGCCCACATCGGGCTCCCTGCTCAGCAGGGAGCCTGCTTCCCCCTCTCTCTCTGCCTGCCTCTCTGCCTCCTTGTGATCTCTCTCCCTCTGTGAAATAAATAAATAAAATCTTTAAAAAAAAAAAAAAAAAGAGAGAAAGAGCAAGGGAATGGCTGCTGGGTAAGCAGCAGCGGGGTCTGCCATGCCGCACAAACTTCATCAGACTAAAGCAAAGTACACAAGACAGATGCAGAACAGCTCCACGTGTATCAGAGAGAACATCGGTGCCTCCTCCCCATGCTGTTCTTCTGAGGTCCCACAGAATGTAGTCTGAGAACACTGCTCCTGAAATTAGCTTGCCTTAAGTGGCATATTAAATTCTGAGTACGATGTCATGAAATAATCATTCTATTCCATGTGCATAAAAATGCAGTAAAAAGTACTTGTTTCTTCTGGACAGCTTGTAGGATTCACATAATTTTATTAGAACAGTGCAGTTCTGTGTAATTCCACGATAACTTTGTTCCTCATTTTTCTTTTGAGTTGGTAATTGTATAGTGTATGAATTCTGAATAGCACGTCCTTGAAGAAATTACTGGTGTCCTGTGGTCTGAGAACCAGTTTTTAAAATCCAAAAGAATTAGGATACGGGGCATTGAATAAACCATGCAGACTGTAATAATACTTAAATTACATTTGCTCCAAAGGGGCCAGATCCAGAAGTTTCCATTTTAAATTTTTATTATTTAAAAAATGGTTTGAGGAGTTTTCCAAAATGAAAGTCTTGGGTAAGATAACAGAAAAAAGCCTATCTGCATCCCTTGCTATCGCCCTATGCCGTCACTAGGGGAGGGCTGAATATTTGTGACGCTTTCAAATCAAAATTCTGGCCTTGGGTGAAAAATGTCTCATTTGAATACTGTTGTGATTATTTTCCTTTGGAATCCCACAAAACCGCGATTTGTTATTACAGCCTAGAAGAAGTTCAGAGTGCCCTTCAGAACAAAGAGATGGACTGCCTTAGAATGGCTGAGGAAGTCGAGCGAACCAGAACTTTGGAATCGAAAGCGTTCCAAGAAAAGGAGCAACTGAGATCAAAGCTGGAAGAACTGTATGAGGAAAAGGAGAGAATATTCCAGGTGCATTTGTGTGTTGGGTGTTTTCATGTGCTTAGGACATGTCTGGGAGGGGTGCGCAGGGACGACTGGCCAGGAAAACCGGGCACCTGGGCTCTCTGGCGCCCTGTGCTCTTGGGAGGCGCGGAATAATGTGATTGTAAAAGCAAAATTAAGAGCAGCTCTTTTTCCCTCCCTGGTTGATTTGCCTGCAGGAGATGGAAATGTTAAGGAAGCAGGTGGAGTGTCTTGCTGAGGAAAATGGGAAGTTGGTTGGTCACCAAAACCTGCATCAGAAGATTCAATACGTTGTGCGGCTGAAGAAGGAGAATGTCAGGCTCGCTGAGGTAAGCTCTGAAAAGTAAAGAAACTCAGCCTGGTCTTAGAATGATTGTTTAAAGTTTAATTTAATCATTGAATCACTTAAATGCTTCTTTCAGGGAACATACTGAATTAAAAAAAAAATCAGTCCTGGGCGCCTGGGTGGCTCAGTGGGTTAAAGCCTCTGCCTTCGGCTCAGGTCATGATCCCAGGGTCCTGGGATCGAGCCCCGCATCGGGCTCTCTGCTCAGCGGGGAGCCTGCTTCCTCCTCTCTCTCTGCCTGCCTCTCTGCCTACTTGTGTTCTCTCTGTGTGTGTGTCAAATAAATAAATAAAATCTTAAAAAAAAAAAATCAGTCCTTATTATTCCAAGCATAATTCAGTCTGTTGTCAGGCTCCTACATAATCAGATTTGTGTGTAATGTTATAAATAGTTTACAAATTGAAAGTTGTAGTCTTAATTTTAAATATAAACTTAATGAATGCAAAGATTAACTTCTGGAAGCGTTTGAGCCTTAATTTTTTTTCTTTTCCTTTTTTTTTAAATTTACTTCTCAGGAGACAGAAAAGTTGCGTGCTGAAAATGTGTTTTTAAAAGAAAAGAAAAGGAATGAATCTTAAGGATCTTGGTCAACTGCCTACCTAGACATCACCTTTCTGGAGACTTTCTTTCCTCTTGCAAAAGTAAGCCCTACCCTAGTGCATTTAACGGAGCTGAATCAAGGAGTGTATACTATGTATGTGGCATTGGGGGCTGACCTTCACGTTTCTGATGAATGCTCTGCATCCGTACTCACCCTGTGGCAGTCAGCAGTCTGCTATTTGAAAGTTACCATCCCATTTCAAAGTTTTCAATCAGCTGTAAATACTGGGAAAACCTTTTGCCTTTTTAAAATAAAAAACTGTAGCTAAGGTTTACGGTGGTTGTTGGCCAGGTTATTTTTTCCTTAGGTACTACTCACCATAATCTTCAAGTCTTGTAGCAGAAGCTCTAAGGAAATGTAGTGCTTTCAAAACTTGACATGACATTAATCCCTGTTGTGTAGCATGTAGGAAAGGAAAACTTGTTAACATAGATTATTTTTGTATTCTTACTTTTTAAGTATTCTGAGCATTTTTTTATGACTGTACATATGCCCATTTTCCAAAATGTAATAAAAATCCCATAAAAATTAACAGTTTAATAAAGTGCTTTACATTGTTCACTTGGGAGAGCCAGATTAAAGACTTGTGCAGGGCGCCTGGGTGGCTCAGTGGGTTAAAGCCTCTGCTTTCGGCTCAAGTCATGATCTCAGGGTCTTGGGATCGAGGCCCACATCCGGCTCTCTGCTCAGCAGGGAGCCTGCTTCCTCCTCTCCCTCTGCCTGCCTCTCTGGCTACTTGTAATTTCTCTCTCTGTGTTAAATAAATAAATAAAATCTTTAAAAAAAATAAAAGACTTGTCCATTCACCATCTACTTAATGAGCACCTATTGCATGCCCTGGTCATCCGTGAACACAGCAAACAAAACCGCCTGTCCTCAAGGAACTTCTTTGTGTCACCACTTCATTCCTTTTCGTTGCGAATCATATTCTGTTGTGCCGAGATGCCGCATTTGCTTTACTCACCATTTGATGGGCGTTTGAACTTGTTGGCAGTTTGGAGCTAGTATGAATAACGCTGCTGTAAATATTTGTGTGCCCATCTTGCTGGGGACCGAGTTTCCTGTGGCTTGAGTAGATAAGATACCTAGGAGTGGAGTTGCTGGTTAAGCTTGTTTAACTTTTTTTAAGACACTGCCTCCCCTCTGGGGAGGCACTGTTTGGTTGCACCCGCACGCTCCCACCAGCAGGGGACTCCGTTTCTCCGCATCCTCCTCAGCTCCTGTTACTGCCAGGTGTTTCAGTATAGCCAGCCCGGTGCTTGCTCATGGCTCATTGCTGACATTTCTCCTAAGGCCTAATGATACTGAGCTTTCTTTACATATACTAGAACACTATACTCAGCAGTAAAAAGAGGCAACATGGATGAACCTCAACAACAAAAAAGTGAATGAAGCCAGACCCAAAAGACCACATTCTGAGTGATTCTATTTATGTGAAATGTCCAGAAAGGGCAGATTATAGAGATAGAAGCTTGTGGCGGGGGATGGGAGCGAGAGACCGTATGGGCACGATGGGAACTTTTTCGATGTGGTGGAAATGTGCTGGTTTGTGGTGGTGATTGCATACATTAGCTCTAAATTTACTAAAAATTAAACTCTTCAAAATGGCTCCATTTTATGGGTTGTAAATTATACGTCAATAAAACTGAGGAAAAACAAACTTAAAAATTAATGCACAGTTGAATTCCCAAAGAGTAATAGTCAATCCCTAAGAGCCAGAAACAAAAAAGGAACTAAAAACCAGTGTAGGGGGCACCTGGCAGGCTTGATGGTGGAGCGTGGGACTCTTGGTCTCAGCGTTGTGAGTTCAAGCCATGTTGGGTGTAGAGATTACTTAAAATTTAAAAAAAAAATAAAATTCAGCATAATTTAGAACACAGAATTCAGAACATAGAAACCGAGATCACCCTGGAGGTGGGAGAAGGGTGGGACACTGAAGCTGGTACTAAAGAGGCTTGGGTCTTACCCACCCATGGGAGTGTCTGGGGGCTGCTGGAGCAAATAATCACAAACTCGGAGGCTAAAAACAAATGTATTCTCTCACAGTTTCTGGAGGCTAGAAGTCCGGAATCAAGGTGTCGGCGAGGTCATTCTCTCTGAGGGCTCCAGGGAACTTCCATGCCTTTCTCTTAGCTTGTGGTACTGACCAAAGTCCTTGGTGGACTTAAACGTATCATTTTGGGGGGACACAATTCAACCTAGAAACAGCAGTTATCAGCGCTATCCGTGCTTTAAATTGAACCACAAAACCACCCTGTGAAAGAGAGTGGAAAAGAAGGTCTTTCACGAAAACTTCCTGCATGGTAAACAAATGCTGTGCTCAACAGTTCAGTGAGAACTCATACTAAATTTTAAAAAGTCCCATACAGGGCGCCTGGGTGGCTCAGTGAGTTAAAGCCTCTGCCTTCGGCTCAGGTCATGATCTCAGGGACCTGGGATCGAGGCCCGCATCGGGCTCTCTGCTCAGCGGGGAACCTGTTTTCTCCTCTCTCTCTCTCTCTGCCTGCCTCTCTGCCTCCTTGTGATCTCTCTCTGTGTCAAATAAATAAACAAAATCTTAAAAAAAAGTCCTATACAGATGATGTAAACTATTTTTTAACGTGTGCTGTATATAAAACTGTGCCTAGACAGAAAGTACTCTGATTTTCCTGGAGAGTGGAAGTAGTCCTTTGATACACTCCAGCAATTCTCTTTGAAAGACATGTGCTTTTTACACACATTTTAAACATTTTAAGTGCATCGGAAATGGGAAGTACTGTCAGTCCTGGTTATCTGAGCGGAGTGATTATGGGTGACTGACGCTAATTTTATTTTCTAAATCCCACAACGAGCGCGCATCCGTCTGGGCCTCTTGATTTGTCAGAGGGCCTCAGCGGAGCAGGCCTCCAGGCCGAGTGTGGAGGCCTCCAGCGCCCCCTGCTGACGCGTCCTTCCACTTTGCGCCTCCCAAACCCGAAGGTGCCGGTGAGTCCCCCGGGCGTCTCGTTGAAAAGCAGATTCCGATCCATGGGTCTTGGGCGGGCCCGGGATTCGGCATTTTGAACAAATTCCTGGGGGAAGCGGATGCTGCGCCACACGCAGTGGCAGAGACTGAAAGTGCCGGGTCACGGAGAGTCACTACCGCAGCAACCCCAGCAGCACGGCCGCGGCTTCCGACGCCAGACCCGGACAGCTCCCGGGTAACCTCAGCCCAACACGGCGGACTGCCCGGCGCCCCACGGCGGCCCCCGGGGCTCGGCTCCGCCCCGGCCACGCCCCCCGAGGCCCTCGCCGCGCCCGAATTGGCCTCCCTGCTCACGTGGGCGCCTCGTCACGTGAGGCCGCCGCCCAATCGCAGCGCGCGCTCGGTCCCGCCGGTGGC
>LNAC01000008.1:7225245-7306271 GCA_002007465.1 Ailurus styani | reverse complement strand
ATTTTATTTATTTATTTCACAGCGGGAGAGAGATCACAAGGAGGCAGAGAGGCAGGCAGAGAGAGAGGGGGAAGCAGGCTCCCTGCGGAGCAGAGAGCCCGACGCGGGCCTCGATCCCAGGACCCTGAGATCATGACCTGGGCCGAAAGCAGAGGCTTTAACCCACTGAGCCACCCAGGCGCCCTCATTCCAGGCTTTGGTTCTTCGGAGACGAAGTATTCCAGAGAGGAAATGGCGCGACTAATGGGACACGGGACACCCGCACTGCTACCCAAACTCGCTCTGGGGACACGAGGTCACCAAGCCCGGGCACGGAGGCGGACATCTGCCTGGAGGGAGGCATTTTGCACGTTCAGCCCGGATGCTAGGAGCACAGGCCTGAGGTCGACGGGCAGGGAGGAGTCACCTGATCCAGCTCGCCACGTCGCCTTCCTCTTTCTCTTTCCCTGCCACGGCTGCCAGGGGCTAAGTGCCCAGCGGGGCACCCCCCCCAGCACCGCTGGAGCCCCTGTGCCAAAGCCAAAAGCCGGGGCCGCTTTTGTGCAGAGACACGTCTCCCCCCTCAGCCACCAGGGAAGACTGGGGGCCGCTCAGGGGTGCCCGTTGCCTGCTGTGTGGACGCCAGGCTGCGGGCCGGTCACTCCGCTGCCAACGACAGCCCCGTCCCCAGTCCCTGAGCTCCCGGCAAAACGTCTCCCGTTCCAATGAGAGGGAGCGAGGAAAACCACGGGGAACCCGGGGCTTTCCTATCTCCCGAGGGCAGCACTTCCCTCGGGCTGAACAGAGGGAGAATCATACAGGATGTCGAAAGCAGCCTTGTTCTCTGGGAAGAATACGCCTAGGACGCTCAGGTTTAAATGATGAATTTCTATGCTTAGGACTCAATAATAAAAAAAAATCAATATGCCTTCAGCACTATCTACTGCATTCCTCAGACATTCCATGGGAAAAAGAACCAACCTGGGTCACTTAAAAAAAAAAAAAGTGGGCACCTGGGTGGCTCAGTGGGTTAAACCTTCTGCCTTCAGCTCAGGTCATGATCTCAGGGTCCTGGGATCGAGGCCCGCATCGGGCTCTCTGCTTGGCGGAGAGCCTGCTTCCTCCTCTCTCTGCCTGCCTCTCTGCCTACTTGTGATCTCTGTCTGTCTGTCAAATAAATAAATAAAATCTTAAAAAAAAAAAAAGCAAGCCTTGAAGATGGAGTGTTTGGAGGGCATCCAAATATATAAAAAATATTCTCCCGGCAGGAGGACCAGATGCAGCGCTGCTTCCCAAGGGACGACGGGTCCCCCAGGGGTGGGAGAAGGAGCCTGCGGGAAACAAACGCTATAAACTAGATTTAAACGGTATTAAAGAAACAACGCTCCAGACCTCAGCCTTGACTTAGGGCGTCAAGTGCACAGGAGAGGCAAGCCGGGGTCAACTGCTTTTGGGGGGGCAGGCGGTCCTGGAGTTGTCCGGTGGCAGGGGAGGGATGAGGAGATGCTCCTCAGAGCCCTGGAATGGTCTGTGGAGGTTTACCAGGGCCTTCCTCCAGCTCGACACCGCTTTCTGCTGGGTGCGAGAGGGAAACGGGTCTCTCCCGGGCAGGAAGGCTTTTCTGTAACCCGGGATTCAGGCGGCAGAAGCCAACGAGAGGCTAGGGGCAAGGGTGGGGGTGGGGTAGGCTCGGTCAAGGGTGGGCGGCTAACTCATCCTTTAGAAACAGCGCAGCGGGGAGCCTGGGTGGCTCAGTGGGTTAAAGCCTCTGCCTTTGGCTCAGGTCATGACCTCAGGGTCCTGGGATCGAGTCCCGCATCGGGCTCTCTGCTCAGCGGGGAGCCTGCTTCCTCCTCTCTCTGCCTACTTGTGATCTCTCTGTCAAATAAATAAATCTTAAAAACAAAACAAAAACAAAAACCAAAAGAAACAGCGCAGTGGGCACCTCGTTCAAGACGAGGAGGAGAAACAAATACCATTGACGGGCAATGGGACAGAGGCCCCGCTGCAGCCAGGGCGCCTCGGCTGGGCGGTCGGCTCTCCCGGAAGGCAGCACTGTGAGATCACGGCTCAGTGAGAACAGGTTTTGGAAAAATTTTATTGCATCTTGTTTCCATGTGGAAGCACGGACAGAATTGAAAAGAGGCAGCATGTTCCACTGAACGGTTCATGGGGAATCACACGGCTCGATGAGCTTCCTCCCTGTCCCGGATTGGGTTCCGCAGACCTTACCCCCCACCCCACCCCCAGCACGAGCTCAAAGAGGTTGTTTGTGGTGATCGCTTATAAAAAAACCAAATCCACGCGTACGAAGTCACAGATGGGCAGTCCTCCGATTTCTGTGATTTCTGCACTGGCTGGGCCCTCCTTGTCCCTCGGCCTCCTCATCTCCCCGCTCTCCTCGGGCCTTCCCATTGGAAGTGGGATTTCATTCGGGAAGTGCCTCCGGGGGGCACCGGTTCCGGTGGCGGTGGTGGGGGGCGGGGGGTGCCATCCGCCAGCTTCCACAAGTCTGGGGGCCGTGAGGTCGACCCCTCGCATCCCCGTCAGCCCCAGGCCGGGACGACGGCCCCCCGGGTTAAAACACAGATGAGACGTGGCTACGTGCACATTTAGGAGTCCGAAACGTCAGAGAGGGAACCCGCTTTAGGGACTTAAAACGTGGGGCAGAGGGGGTTGACTGACGGGAGCGGCTGTGCGCGCTGGGGGCTGTGGCGGTGTCACTTGGCATTAGGGCCACTCGCCGGCCACCTGTGGGGGGGATGGGGCGGGGTGGGGGGGGAGAAGGGGTGCTAAGAGTAAGCAGACCCGACGAAGGAAACCTGAAGTCGCGGCATTTGTTTTCTCCTTTTGACTGTGTAAGGCATTTTGAGCTGGAAAAACGTCTCTCCTTCACACTCTTGCAAATAATCCGCAGGAATGTCATCGTTGATTCAGAATACAAATCAGACCCCTTTGATCCCACCCCCACAAAGTCGCTCTGCACACCCCAAGCTCATGGAGTACAAGGAGGCAAACCGTGTCCACACCGGGGGACGAGGCCGCTGTGCCAAGGGCCCTTTTTAGGGCTCTGGCCCTGATCCTGCCCCTCTGGGCCACAAGGGGTAAGCATCCGTCTTCGGTGACGTTTTAAGTCCCACGGGGGCGCCTGCCACCGCCTCCTGGGCAGCGGGAGGCCGCGGCCCCCGGCCTGTCCTAGCGTCCCCCACCAGGCGTCGGGGCCGCTGGTCCATCCGCGCCCCAGCCAACTGTTCTCTCGGTTAGTCGAGGCGGGCCACCCGGAGACAGCGCCGTCCACGTTAGTCAGGCCGGACAGACAGCAGAGAGGAAACCAGAGGCCAGAGAAGTGATTTTAAAAAAAAAAGGAAAAAAAGAAGAGCAGCTTCGGTCACCAAAAAAATAGAAAGGATGATCTCTTAAAAATAAAAGGTGGGACATTTTTTTTTTTTTCTCTGCAATGCTCAGCCATTTTACTTGAGACATAAAAAAAAAAAAAGTTTTAGAGTAGTTGTTTTGCTTTTTCTCGATTTGAACATTCATGAGAACGGATGGGGCGGTAGTGCTGTGATGTGGTTTGTGTCTGGGTGGCAGTGTTGGTCAGGGTCCTTCAGACCACATACTGGTACGGGTCTGCCTTCCCTTGGTCTGGCGTGGCAAAGGGGCTGGCCCAGCCTAGAGAGAAGGGGTGGCCAAAAACGGCTTTCATGTTCATCCATTTTGTTTTTTTAGCCCATCTTCTCTCTTCCTTTTTCAATTGTTCTATCCCCTGGAAACAAGAGCAGTCATACTTTCAGTCAAGCACTTTACTGCTGTGGTTTGGGGGGAGGGGGGGGAGGGGTGTCCGTTAGCCAGGTGAATGGCATCAATGCTTCCTTTCAAGGTCATCAAGCTGCCTACATCGCTTTTCTTCTCTTTCCTTCATAAAAAGTGTCAAGGGAAAAAAAAAAAGATATTTTTTTGGGGGGGGGGGGAGGGGGGGTGGGGGTATGTGGGCGTATATTTACAAGTCCCTCCAGGGAGGGGGAAAATGAGCGAATCCAGAGGCTGCTGAGCCCGGATTCCTACAGGCGTGCCTGTCTGGGGTGTTTCACTAAGTGAAGGAGCAACGTCTACGCAGACTGGGCTCTACAGAGGCGCTGCGGGCCTGGTGCGGGGCCTGGCTGTGTGTGGGGGTGCTGTGAGGGCTTTGGTGCCAGAAGCCTCAGAGCCGGCAGGGGCTTGTAACCGTGACAGCCAATGCTGGCCTTTAATTTGGGTAGGTTCAAGTTCGACACGACTATGACCACTTTGCAGACAAAAAAAAAGGAACAAACGAAAGGACCGCTGTGGTGCTGTTAGTCCCAGCAGCCTGATGGGTCAAGAAGGACCCAGCCTAGTGGGGCGGGCAAGGCAGAAGGAGGAACAGGAGTCAGAGACCGTGGGGGAGGGGAGAAGCCACCACAGAGGAGGAAGGAAAGGGATTAGTATAGGTTAGAGGGGCGGCCTGGACAGCCAGCCAGCCCCGGGCATGGCAAAGGTCTTCCGTGTGCTCCTCCGGGAGGAAGCGGGCCCAGAGGCCACCTCGGTGGTTGTCCAGAGCCTGGACCGCTCCCCATACTGAGTCTCACAGGAGAAGCGGGCTGGGGAGGAAGCCCGTCCCCTCCCTTCTCCCCTCCTCCGATGGAGCTGGACAGCGGGCGGGGCCCAAGGATGAGCCCCTGCTCGGAGAACGGGAGAGAAGCAGCCTGGCAGGAGCCTGGCCGAGGGTCTGTCTGCTTGGGTCTCGGGTGAGGAGGAGGAACGGGGAGGAGTCGGAGGGCCCAGCCTCACTCAAGTCTCTGCTCGGGGCCAGGGAGCTGGGAGGGTCCAGGCCGAGGGGAAGACGCCCTTTCCCCAGAGTGCCCTTCCTTCTTTTCTTTCCTTTCCAACATAATTCCCTTTAGGAACGGACTGGAAGGGGAAGAACAGCTAGGCCAGGGCTGTGTGGCCCTGGGCAGGGCTGGCTCCCCCAGATGGCGGCCCGTGTAGTGGGGCTGCAGGCAACAGTGGGCGGGGCGGGACGGTCACTCTGGGTTCCCTGTGCGTCTTAGGCAGAGAAGCTGGTCACACTTACTGTTTAGACACACAGCCGGGTCCACGCCATGGGCTACTATTTTTACAGAAACTCTTACAGTGATGTTATTTCTTATAAAGTTGTGGAGAGCCCCCAGAACATTCTAAACCGTCGGGAATTCTCACAGATCCGAAAGGTGGGTATCTTGGCGGCAGTGGCAAGGAGTCTGTCTCCCTACGAGCCTCCCTCTGACGCTGACTAATCAGCAGGCCCAAAGCTGCCTCACAGGGCCCTTTGATGACTGCCACCTGCCTCCTGAGGGGGACCTTGGGAAGCCAGGAGTGCGTGCCAAGAAAGGCCCAGGACCTCACGCCTCTGCTCCTCACACCAAACTGAGTGCTGCCCCTTCCTCCCGGGGCCCCTCACCTGGAACCCAGAGCCAAAAAGGCAAAAAAGCCCACGTCACAGCAACAGACTGACCACCTTGAGGCTTTTGGACACTTAGGACAGACAGGTGGCCGTGGCAACAGGGGAGTGGGCTTCAGTCCTGTCCCAGCCAGCAGCCTCAAAGCTCCCAGAGAAGGAACTGTGGGTAGGGTGGAGGTAGGGGTCGGGGTGGGGGGGGAGTGGGATTGGGGAGGCAATGGACGAGAACCAGAGCCGGACCAAGCAGAGGTACCCAGTGGCCACGTGAGCGCTGGGCCCAGAGCTCAGGGATGCTTGAGGCAGGCTGCCTCCTGACTCTGCCCTCGGGACCTATTCACAGAGTCACCTCCTCCACGAAGTTGGCCCTGCCCATTCCAGCTGGTTTTAGGCCCCCTTGGTCCATCATCCCCTCTCTAGGCCTGTAGTCCTCGGATGGGAAGCGTGGCCCTGTACCCGGGAGAGTGCCTGACACAGCAGCGTGAAACACGGAACCATCATGGGAAGAGGGAAGGACTTTTGGCAAAGGGCACCCTTCACCGAGGCTGCTAGGCTGCGTTCCTGGTGTGATCTGCTGTGCTGGGCCCCAGGGAAGACTCGTGTGTGTGTGTGTGTGTGTGTGTGTGTGTGTGTAAGATCGGGGGTCACTGCAAGTGGGGGGACGCGGCCTGCACGCAGCCCCCTCCCCGGGTCCTCCCCGCAGCCCAGGAGTGGAGGTGGGGGGCGGGCCGCCCGCTTACCGTTTCGTCTGTGCAGATGGAGTGCACCTGCGTCCCAAACATCACGGAGGTGAAGATGAGGAAGAGCAGCCCTTCGAAACACAGCAGGATGAGGAGAATCACTGTGGTAGGCGGCGAGAAGGAGCTGCACTCTGAAAGAAAAGGGTCATGTGGGACTTGGGGCTGCCCCCCCCTGCCCTCTGCGTGCCACTCATCGTCCCCAGGGCCCCCGCCCTGCTTCCGGCCCCGCAGGGCCTGGTTCCTCCCGGGTGCCACGCGGCCCTGGCCTCCAGGCCCCCGCGGGCACCACCGTGCCACACACCCGGCTGCGCCAGCACTCCCTCGGGGGAGCCCTTCTCCACAGGCCAGACCCCTGCTGGGGCTTCCCCTCCCGACACCTCTTCACCCCTGCTCTCTCCCCGGCCAAGCACGGTGCCGGGCGCATGGAAGGACCCAGAAAGGCTGCAGGGCTGGGGCGTGAAGACAGGGAGCGCCTCCTCCCCTCAGAGAGCACAACACAGGCTGCGCAGGTGGGGTGGCCTCGGGCTGGTTCTGGTTTGGCCATGAGTTTTCTGAACATTCCTGCACCTCTGTCTGCTTCTGGGGGATAGGAAAGGGCAGATCCGGAGGATCACTCAGGGGTCTTGGGATTCGAAGTCTCTGAGGGGCCAGTCTGGCTGCGGGGCCTGGCCCTGACTTCGGGGTGAACAAGGCCCTGGGGAAACGCCCCCCTCAGAAGCGGCTGTGTCACTGAGTTGGTCCAAGCGGACAGCCGCCTGGCCCTGAGCAGCTGCTTTCGCTGTCCCGACCTCTGTCTGAGCCCAGGCTGCCGGGTGTGTGTGTGTGTGTGTGTGACCTGAGACAAGTCCTCGTCCCTGTCCAGGCCTCTACCCCCTCCTCAGGGAGCAGCGAGGTTTGGCCGAATGTGTGGCTCTCTTCCCAGCAGTAGAAGCCTCTGTCTGGACCGAGCCTAAATTGCAAGGGCCCCTGACGGCAGAGAAAGGCCGAGGTGCTGTGGGAGATGGTGGGGATGGGGGGTCCCTGGGGGAACGGGGACGACAGTGGCAGACGGGGGTCCTGGCTCAGCATGCGCCGCATGTTTCTCGTTGCCTCAGGGTGCAGGCCGGCTGCCCCGGCCGGAGGGGTCCGACCCGGGAGGGAATCTGGAGATTCCCTGCTGCTTCCTTCGCTGGAGCTTCGGAACAGGCCTGGAGACACAGCGCTGTCCGGTTGGTGGGGTGAGCAACAGTGCATCCAAATGCCTTTATCTCCTCACGCTTCCCCTCGGGACCCACCAGCCCTCGGACGCCTTCCCCTCTGGCTTCCTGGCTGGCAGGGCCTGGCAGCGGGCAGGATGAGGGTTCCACCATCCGGCGGACACAGCAGCGGGAGGATCCCGAAGCTAACTCCCACCGCGAGCTCTTGCTAAGATGCGCCTACTAATATTCGGTGGCCCCTGCGTCTTTCCCAGGCCGCACCCCGTGGAATCCTGTTTGTTCCTGTCCTGGCTTGCCATCTGCCTTGGCCACCACACCTCCAGGCCCAGGAGGCCGGGGCTTCGGCTCCCCACTGTACAAGCTGTCTTGGAGCACAGCCCGACAACACAGGAGCGTGGGCACGCGGCCGGGGCTCTCCGGGCTGTTGTGCTCCCTCTGGCTGGGAGGTGCGGTTGAGAAAGTGTGAGAACAGCCGCACAGGTCGGCCCCGGGCCCAGCACGGGCACGTGGTGGGTGCCCACGGGATGGAGGCGCCCGGCTCCTTCCTTCCCCACCTCGGCTGCCCCAGGGACACCCCCTTCCCCTTCTCACGCAAGCCGGATGCGAGACCGCTCGCCCACGGCTGAGCGGTGATAGGTCATGGTCGCACTGGGCCGATCTCAGGCTTCCGCTCTGGGGACTGTCCTCTTTGCCCAGCGGCCGCAGGCACTGCGGCCTCAAGCCTCTTCCATCAGGAATCTTGACAGAAGTCAACCAAGAGCCCTCAGGGAGGACCCCAGGCCCCGGGGTCATCGAGGCGGGGCTGGAAGAGTCCGCTCCAGACCGGGGCTTGAATCACGGCCCTCTTCTTTCACGTGGGAGCTTGGGGACCGGCTGGACCCCTGGGCGCCCCAGCTGGTGCTTAGCGGGCAGCAATGACGTGGGCCCTGCCAGCTGCGCTCCGAAGATAGACACCTTCTGCCTCATAGCCGGTCCGGGGCGCTCTCATCACTGCCCGAGTCTGCTAACCCGACAGCGGCGGGTGGGGGGACAAGCGCCGGGCTTGATGAAACGTCCTTGTCAGACTCCACTGCCAAGCTGCCAAGGCCACATCTGGACTTGGACTGGATCCCCGGGGCCCAGCAGGGTGTACACTCTCGCAGAACTGTCACTAAGGAAAGCACGGGGTGCCGCCTGCTCTGCAGAACCCTCCGAACGCGGAAGCCCCCCTGCCCCCCTCCTTTTCTCCCTCCTCCCCGCCAGCCTGACCTTCCCCCTGGCTGGCTGGGACCAGACTGCAGGAGTCACGACAACTGGGAGACACGGTGACACCGGCCAAACTATGTCACCCGCAAAATTCATACGTGGGAACCCTGCCCACCACGTGATGTTATTTGGAGATGGAGCCTTCGGGAGGTGAGGGGGGCGTCACGTGAGGTCAGGAGCTGGGGGGCGGGGAGGGCCGTGATGCGGTTAGTGCCACGGGGGCACACGAGAAGGTGGCCGGCCGAGGGCCGAGGGCCTGAATCGGCTGGTATCTCGTGCCTGGACCTCCCGGCCTCCAGGGCTGTGACAGATCCATGTTTGAGCCACCCGGCCTGTCGCATTGTCATGGCAGCCCAAGCTGAGACTCGTGGGGTTCTCCTCTCCTCAGTGGGGCCGGGCCAGCCTCTCCATACCCGGTAGGGGGCTAAAGACCCCATCCTTCCCACGGCCTCCCCAGTTTTGGGGAACAAGAACAGCAAGCGAGTGCCCGAGAAGGTGGCAGATATGGGAAGAGTGAAGTTCTGAAAGGTGGTGCAATGGAAAAGGGGCCCATCTGAGGCTTCTGCTCAAGACGTTTGTCTCAGGGACTGAGCGTGTGCGTGAGATTTCTCGTCCGGCCTGTGGCTTCTCTTGATTCCTCCAGCATCTAGTAAAAACTTTTCTTCTTCTTTCTCATTTTTATTCTTCTCTGAAAATCACAGGACGGCATTTGATTTCCAGGCATCTGTTTTTTTCCCTCCGGATTTGTGTGGTCTCCTGGCTGGAGTTCCTTGCTCAGCGTTTACTCTGCGATCTTAATGTGGATTGGTAACGAAGCAGTTAAAAAACACCCACAGGAAACGAAAATTCAGAATGGATTCCTGAGACTGGAATGAAATGACTTTTGATTAAAGTACCTCCTCTTTTTTTTTTTTTAAAGTAGGCTCCAAGCCCAGCACAGAACCCAACGTGGGGCTTGAACTCACGACCCTGAGATCAAGACCTGAGCTGAGATCAAGAGCCAGACGCTCAACCGACAGCCACCCAGGCTCCCCTAACGTGCCTTTCCTTAAAGACCAGGAGACAAAGGCTTTCTCCCTGGCAAGGCTCCCGTGCCTCCGGGAGGGACGCGCTTCCTGCAGGGGCCTGCATTTCCCCTGGACACGCTCAGGCTAGAGGGTCTGTCCGACTCACTACTTTACCTGTGGAACTGACTTTAGGGGGCTGCTTTTTTTCACAAAGAGAGATTCGGGCCTCTGCTGTCCCTTCCCTGGTCAGTCCGTAGGCTTGCAGCAGATCTAATAAAACGGGGTTGGCCCCTGGCACCAGGACGCCAACCAAGAGCCCACCCCGCCTGGGTCGCACACCGCCCCTTGGAGCAGGAGGGGGAGCGCTGGCACATACTCACTTGTCCAGTCTTCTTCAAAGCAATGCAGAAAGTGGAATCCCACCATGATGAGGGCGTGCAAGGAAATGAGAGCTATGTACATCTGAAACAGGAAAGCAGTGCAGACGCCATTGTTGTGAGAACCTTCTGAGCAGGCAGGCTCCCGGGACAGGGATGCTCAGGACCTCCCATTCCGGAACACGCAGTCAGGCTGAGGGCTGACTGGGAGAGAGCCAGAGAGGCCTCTGGTGATTCCCGGACCAGTCTCCCGCCCTGGCTATAGGACTGAAGTGACCGTGTGTGGAAGAAGACAGAAACAACCACCCGTCCCCAGGTGTGACCTGGGCCCTAGGTGGGCTGGGGGTGTTCCAGGCCGGTGCCTTCCCTGTGCTTGAAAACTCAGGGTGCTGATGGCCAAGGGCTCTTCCAGCCCTCATGCTAAATCTTCTCTACCTACCTGCAGCTGAGGGAGGGCTTGTGGTCACCACCCAGACTGGCTTCCGGAGCCACTTAGACTGGACACTTGGGGTGGGAACACAGCCCACGGCTCTTGCTTAGAGCCGATCGACTTGAGCCCATTTTCTAGGTGCTCAAGCAGAGGGCTTAGGCACAGGTGCTTGTTGAGCCCAGGAGCGCTCTGGCGGGAAGGTGGAGGTCTACGTGGCCAGGCGGGATTCCGAACAGCAGCACAAAACGGTGAGTGCTGAGAATTTTCCATCACTCCCCGGAGGGCGGGGCAGGACTGGGAAGTGGACTTACTGTAAACAGGACGAAGTACTTCTGGTTGTTCTCGCCGACACAGTTATTGACCCAAGGGCAGTGGTGGTCCATCTTCCGAATACACCGCTTACAGACGCTGGAAGGGCCCACAAGGCAGACCTTCAGGGTATCATCAAGGCGGCAGGGGCCTGAGCTCAGGCACTGCCCCGTGAACTGCTAGGGGTGTGGCAAGGGGCTTGGAAGGCGGGATCAGGACCCCAGGGTCCCCCTCGTTCCCAACAGGGGACAGTCACTGGCCCACAAGGGCCCCTTCTCTTGTTTGACAGGAAACAGGTGGCACCGAGGGGGCTGAACAGGAGGCTGCTCTGTGGCAGGGACGGTAGCTGGTTTACTGAGAGGACAGAGCGCAGAGGCAGTTTACAGAAAACAGGTGCTCCCAACTTCCCCCGAACACCCAGAACCCGAGGGCCGGGGGCCAGGCGGGAGGGTGTGGCTGACCGAGGAGGGTACTGGGAGAGGTGGCTGGGCTCAAGGGCAGGATGTCTCGGTGGCAGGAAGTGCCCCTCAAGAACCTTCCAGATGGAAGATAACAACCGCTTAGCTGCAAAAGCAGAATGTATTTGAGCTTAAGTGTTGATCAGAGATCCTATTAACTTGCAAATTGCTAACTTGTAATTGGGCTCCTTTTGGGACTGGGGCTGTTTCAAGTTTACCTGACAGCAAACATCCCTTTTTTGGAAGAAAGAACCTGAAACAGGAGTGCAGGCTCCTGGGGGCTTAAAAGCACCTACTCCCAAAACTTGGGTTTAGAAACACCCCTTTGCCAACCGATGGGCTCCCCAGAAATTGGTCCTGTCTCAATTTGTTAACTCAGGCTCGTTGATGTGATCTTGAGGGTGGCATTTGTTCAAAACAGTTTGAAATACTGTAAATAAAGGGTTTTCTGTTTTGAAAGCCCCTTTGCTCACACCAGCTTTTCTTTCCACTGTTTGCACAGCTAACTTTATCTCAGATTCTGGGCCCTGGCGGGTGTGTTTTGGGGGGGCAGGGGGACCCTGGCGGAAGGGCTGCGTCGTGTTCCTGCATGGGGAGCTCATGCCTGCTGAGCTCTGGCGGGCCACCTGTCTGGGCAGGGCGCACAGACCACTCTGAAGGAGGGCCATGGCCGACCTGGGGCTGTGGGCTCATCCATACCCCGAGGACGACATGCAGCCTTTTCTGAGCAGGGCGTGAGCTTTAGTGGCAAGGTCAGCCTGGGCCTGCTGAGCTACCTTGGTCAGACCGGCCAAACTCGGGGCCTCAGGTTCCCCGTCCACACAGCAAGTAAGTGTTGTAAGGACAAGGTGAGGACCTTGGTTCTTCTCAACTTCGAAGGTCCTCACTAACACAGGGGGGAACGGGCACATCTCAGAGAGGTTGGCCCCGCTCTAGACTCTCCCTGGGAGCCAGGAGGGCAGGGGAGAAAGGCATGAAAGGGACACAGAGGGATGTAAAGAGAAAGTCAGGTACCTGGTTCTGTGTGTGTGTGTGTGTGTGTGTGTGTGTGTGTGTGTGTGTGTGTGTGTGTGTGTGTGTGCATGTGTTACTAATTTAAAAAGTACATATGAATATGTATAATAGAGATTTCAACTGATAACACTTGTTCCCAGGATACAATCTTAGGAGTACAGACACGCAGAGAGTGAAGACCGAGCCGCTCCCTGCATCATGGGCTGCAGCCACCAGGCCCCACGTTCCCTCCACAGAGCCACCTTGCACGCCCTTCCTTAGCTCCGGGGTCTTCGCCCCCTCCCAACCTGGGGACCAAACTCCCGAGGGTAACCCCCTCCCTGCCCCGGGTCCCTGAGCCCTTTCTCCTCCAACCGTGCCTCCTTCTGCACGGGACTCCCAGTGGGTGCCAGAGGCAGTGTGCTCAGCAGGAGAGAGCGGCCAAGTGGCTGAGAGCGTCTGAAAGCCTCCTGAGTTTCAACGAGCTCTCGGCAAATCCATCCCTTGCTCTCCTCCCAGCCTCTGAAGAGCCCCGGCGTGCACCCCAGGAAGTGAGTTTCACGATGGGCTATGTGTCGCTGGGCAGACGCGCTCCTGGGGCACAGGCACCGAAGGCCTGGCAGTGTGTCCCAAGCCTGTGGGAACAGTCACTGCAAAGACCAAACGTCTTCCATGTAAGGATCTTTTGATGTCCCTGCCTTCAGGGTTTCCAGAGCCCCTTCAGTGTCTTTAAATCAATGTTCGAGAGGAAGGCAATGCCCCTCCTTCTGACTTCCTCCAGGTTCCCTGCCATTTTTCAGGTCCCAAAGCACTTCCTTCAAAAGCTTGGTAGAGCCGACAAGCTCATCGGCTCATGTGCACTGAGGCTCCTGGTTCTCAGCCCCAAAGTTGCTGGCTGAGTCCCTTGCCCAAGCCTAGGTGATGGTCTGCCGTGGAAACACAGCTCTGTCCCCAAGTCTCCCGCTGCAGAGGCACTTACCAAACTCTATTGGGGTGGAAAAGAACATCTGCCCTGCCTCCGTGGGAGGCCCCGAGGTCAGGGTCAAGGTCTAATCTGCCGCTACAGCCCAGGGCCAGGCCCAGGACCCCCTTAGGCGGGGCAGGGGGAGCCCGAGTGAAGGCCCTAAAGCTACATATGGGGAAAGAGCAGGCCTGGGCAGTGGCTCCACCATATCAGACTGGGACGCCCGGCAGGGCGTGAGCAAAGAACAAAGCAAGAGGATACCAGGTGGACCATACTCCATGTCCAGGTTTTCACCCCACACCACCTGCAAAAAAGGATCTACCACATCCTGGCCCCAGCTCAGCAAGAATTTTGGGTAAGGAAGTCTGGTGCAGCAGAAAGGACACTGCTCTCAGATCCCCACGCTGGGCACTGGGCAAAGCAACTTAGCTTCTCCGAACTGCCCTCTGCAGAGCCGGTCCCCATCTCCCAAGGTTAGAGATGCTGTAGGTAAAATGCTTTAAAAACAATACTAGCACTACACAAATTTTATCAGTAGTGACAACCACGAGAGAGACAACATAAGAATCTGGCAGGGGCCCTAAGCAGTCTGGGACGTCTCAGCCTCAGCATGTATGTGTTTGCAGGGGTGGGGTGAGGGGAAGGGTGCGAGGCTTTGCCAGGGGCACAGGTCTCCACCTCCTTGTGCAAGAGGAACCTAACTCTTAAGCCTACCACCATGGCTGTTCACTTTAGCATGAATGGCTCCCTCTCTAGCGTTTCCACAGGCCTCCATGGTCCCCAAATGCCAGGATGAAAGCAGCCCGGGGTTCTGGAGTGCCTCTCCGTGGAAAGAAGACCCACCCACACACCACTGGGCTGGAATATCCACATGTCCAGGGTCAGGGAGCATCTGAGGTACCCATCAGAGCTCAGGGAATGAGGATGGATTTAAACTCCATGGGGCTCCACTGGGAGGACAGGATCCAAAGAGCTAGGTGCATGCACGGGCACACAGACATGTGCCTTCACCGGAGCAGGGACACTGACACCGACTCTCTTGAGCCAGGCGGCAGGCCTCTGCTCAAGCATTCATAAACCCAGCTCTGTCTGGTGTGCTGGGGATGGTGCTTATCCTAAACTGCGGGTCCCCAGATGGCCTGGGCTGCCACGAGCCCTCACAGAGGAGCAGTTGTCAGCACACACTTCCTGACGAGGGAGCAGGCGACACACGGGCATCCTCACTCAACTTCATCTGAATCAGCAGCTCTTGTTTTGCTCAAGCTGATTTGTTTACTAGCACTCAAGAATACCTCCCTCGGATCATCCTGGGGAGAGAGGCGAGGAGGAGGCGGTGAGCGAAATGCCAGGCAGTGGAGGCAGCCGAGGGCTCAGGGAGGGAAGAGAAAGAACCACTGTGATCACCCGAAAGTTCTTTCCTGCAAAGCTTGCGCCTTCCTGTTGCTGGTCCAGCCTGTAAACCCAGCACACCCTGCTGTTTGCACACACCTCTACTAACCAGGGGCTTCTGCTGGGGGAGCCAGTGGACTCCCACAGTCACTCATGTCTAACATTTGCGACAAGCCGCCGGGCAACAACCGCCTTTGCAGAGGACAGGGCTGAGCTCAGAGAGATGGCCGCTGCCTGGTCCGAGGTCCCACAGTGTGGCAGGGGCCCTGCTGGGCTTCCATTGCCGACCTCTCCGACTCTAAGGCGGGAGCCTGCTCAGCACACCGGGCTGCCCTGAGTCGGGGACTGGGGAACCACATAAGCAAACCGGGTCTCTTTACTCAGGCAATAAAAACAGCGAGCTTCCCATGCCTCGGGGGGCAGAAAAGGCTAGACAGGTGCCTTCACCCCCAGGCACGAGCAGCAAGCCCTGAATTTGTCTGTAACACAGATCTCAGAGGTAAACTGGCCCCACGCTAGGCTCATCTCCAAACTGCTGGAAACCCCACAGGAGACAGCAATTGGCACAGGCCCTGTCCAAGGCTCCTCAGCTGTCACCCTTAAGAGAGGCCAATTAGTTGGGGAGGTCGCCATCTCTTTTCTGACAGAAAGACGTAGGTACAATTCCATCAGGCCACACAAGTCACCCCCAAACTGTAGTTCTAGTGGAAAGAGCCCTGGACTGGAGCCACAAACAGTGGGCCCCACGCCTGTCTGTAGCACTCACCAGCTGCGTGAGCTCAGTGTTCCCCTCTCGGCCGCCCATCCCCCACCCCCCTCACCTAGTCTGAGAAAAGGACCACCAAGGGACACCAAGGGTAATTTAGCATTAAAGTCCCCTTGTAGTGATAAAATGCAGTTTTTAGCTAGATGTCTTCTCACTGAGAAGACTCAAAACAATGAAGAAATCTGAAAACCAAAGGAAAAAATCACCACAGATGAGATGGGGAAAGGCTTTTTGGCCGAATCCCACAACAATCACCACCTCTAGAAGTTCTGTTTTAAAGAAACACCTCCATTCAGGCACAGTCCCTTCGTTTCCCTCTGAAAGTCAAGTGAGCAGGGCCCACCTCTTAAATGGGTCAAGTATTGGACACTCAGGACGATTTTCCAAAGCTCTGTCTCCTGTGCTCTTAATAAAGTAATAAAGCTGTGAGGCAGGAAGAGCAGGAACCCCTCAATTTTACAGAGAGGCAGAGAGAGTCAAGGGCCTGATAGGGTCCTTCATCAGGGGTGCAGAGTCAAGTCTTAGGATAGGTGTCCTGAGCCCAAACCAAATGCCCTTTCCAATCTAGTGAGCTCACGGAGATTGGGAGGGAGTCACGGTGGTCAGGTGCCCAAAGCAGCGGACGTTCAGAAGTCCTGTTGCTGAGGGAGGGCACCCGAGTGGGAAGCAGGGGTGAGGGTGCTGCTCCAGAGCATGTGAGAGGTGGGGGATGGGGGCGGGGGCTTGGGTACCTGCAGTGGTGGGCTCGGTCAGGCTTGATGCTGCAGCATTTGGGACACTTGTACACCACCTGTCCGGGCTTCAGCTGTAAACTCTCGATGAATTCTTTAGTGGCATTTCCTTTGGGCACTGCTCCCTGTCAGAAAGAGGAAAGGCGTTCAGGGCTGGGCTAGGGCTTCTGGGAGTTCTGACGCTCCATGGTGGGGATGGTTACTTGGAAGCAACAACTACACACATGGACAGGACGTTTTCACCCCAATGACATGTGTGTTCGGAATTATGACAACCCTGATGGACACTTATGGACAAAAAAAATTTCCCTGAGGAAAATTACTGTTTAAATTAGAATCAAGTTTTATTTTTTTACCAATCCTATCGTTGTGAAGTGTATCGGTGATCTGTATTTGGTTCTCATGAATCCAAAAGCACCTGTGAGCCACCGCCCTCAGATTTCTGACTTGCTTTTTGACAGGAACTGCCCTCCAATTTGCTATCCCATCCTTTCTGTATGCTTTTTTCTTCTTTTCTTTTTATTGATTTATTTGACAGAGACACAGCGAGAGAGGGAACACAAGCAGTGGCAGAGGGAGAGGGAGAAGCAGGCTTCCTGCAGAGCAGGGAGCCCGATGCGGAGCTCGATCCCAGGACCCTGGGATCATGACCTGAGCCAAAGGCAGACACTTAACGACTGAGACACCCAGGTGCCCCCCCCATATGCTTGTGAATACTTCGCGTTTTGTTCTAAGTCTCAACACTTTTGCGTGGCAGACCCAAAATGCCACCAGACTCTACCAAGGCTGCATGCCAGTCTGGGCAGGAGGAAAACAGGCCACGTCCCGGCCTAAGCCAGGTCCCAATAACCCATCTTCACCAGGCACCTACTTGGTGCTCAGCCTGTGCTCCCGTGCTCACTGCTGTGGATTCAGGAATCGAACAAGGTATCTGTCTCAGCAGGCTCCTAGTCTTTCAGGGAGTGACAACAATTCTAGAAGATGGCTGTGCTGCAGAAGAACAGAGGAGCGGCTGCCAACTAGCCAAGGCAACCACAAAAGTTTTAAGAGGTGAGGGATTTTTTTGTTTGTTTGTTCATTCGTTTTTTAAGTAGGCTCCATGCCCAGGGTGGAGCCCGATGTGGGGCTTGAACTCACGACCCTGAGATCAAGACCTGAGCTGAGATCAAGAGTCAGAGGCTTAAGTGATGAGCCACCCACACGCCCCTCAAGAGGTGAGGCTTAAGGACGGTCCTGAGGCATGCACAGAGGTTTGCCAGGTGGACCTGAGGGAAAAAAGGGACGGTGGCCAGCGGAGGGCCATAGGGAAAGATGAAAAGGTGAGAGTGAGTACGGCACATCTGGGGGACGGTGAGAAAATCAGCGAAACTGGTGTAACAGCTGAAGAACAGAACCGAGGACCAAGCTCAAGTCCCGAAGGGGCCCCGGGTGGGGGGCGACAGTGTGGTCTGCTAGGGTGGGGAAGGTGGGGATCTCAGCTCTGACGGACTAGAACACGCCAAGGGAGGAGTTCCCAGCACAGAAGAGATGAAACCTGGGTCTCAGAACCTTTCCCACAAAGGAGAAATTCTGGGATAGGAAGAGCCACTGAAGAAACAGTGAGAACTTGAAATGCTGACGATGCAAGGGAGCTGGGGTTTCATCATTTGCTAAGAAAACGACTCACAGGGGACAAAGATTCTAGCTATGGAAACTGCAAATACAAATGAACGAACTCTTCCTGAAAATCTACACCACACCGAGCATGGTGCAGGTGCAAGGAAGCGACGGGGGTCTGGGTCTCAAACAGCGGGTGGGGCGGGCCCCCAGGTACCCCGACATAGCAAGGAGGCTGAGCACCTAGTGAAAGGCATGGCCACCAGTGCAAGAGGAGCAGGGGGAGGCAGGAGGGCTGCGGCTGGGGGCCTGGGAAGGCCAGGAGGATCCTGGTGGATGCAGGAGGAGAGAGGCACCCGGGAAGGGAGACAGTCCAAGCAGTGGCCAGAGGTGGCCTGTCCAGGGGGTGCTCCAGGAGCAAGAGGGCACGTGGGGGCTGTCTTCCTGGCAGCGGAGAAAAGATTCAGTACCGCAGTTCAATTAGGGGAAGATTTTCCATTTGTCTCAAAGAGGCCCTGGGGTGCAGAGTCCTCCCTTCTCCTGCCCATCACCCCATCTCTGCTGGGCTCCCCAACTTTCCCTGCTGACCTGTCACCAGCTCTTTAACTGTTACCACCACACTTTCCTGTCTCATCAAGGACCTGCTCACACCTGAGATGGGCAGTACCTGGCTGATTTCACGAGGGACAGAGCCACGCCTTCTCCACGGGTCTGCCTGAGGGCGATGGGGCAGCAGACAAATAGGGAATGAGAAAACCCAAAGGACTGCTCATCCACAGGAATGCTCTTCTCTTCGGTGCAGGCTCAGGATTTTGGGTGGGACAGAGAGGCAGTCCTCGGAAGAACCTTCTAGACACGTGGATCCTGGTAGATGGGCACCGTGGGCACCCAAGTTGCTGAAAATTACATGTAATTCAGGGCACCGTGGGCACCCAAGTTGCTGAAAATTACATGTAATTCAGGGTAACCATCACCTCCGTGGTGGTGGGGAGGCTGGGGGAGGAATAAAGTGGGTCGGGGTGGGCAGCGGATACAAAGAGGCTAAACTGTCTTTATGATGGTTTATTTATGAGGCTGGAGGGGAGTGGAGATGTCCTATCACTGTATCATCGTATTATCTTTTATACCCTTTCAACCATCGCTAACATTTTTTCTAAACGTTCAAAAAAGTAGAAAAAAAAATCTGGTCTGCAAAATACAGTCAGATACCAGAAAAGCCTAAGATAAAAACTTTCTTTTCTTTCTTTCTTTTTTTTTTTTAAGATTTTACTTATTTATTGGGGGGGGCGCGGAGAGAAGCAGGGGGAGGGGCAGAGGGAGAAGCAGGCTCCCTGCTGAGCAAGGAACCTGATGCGGGACTCGATCCTGAAACTCGGGGATCATGACCTGAGCCGAAGGCAGATGCTTAACTGGCTGAGCCACCCAGGCGTCCCAAAGATAAAAATTTTAAAAGCAAACAAACTTCAGTAGGCAAGGACTCTATGGTATGTATAATGCCATTTAGGATACATGCCCTGACATTAAATATGCCATAAAAGTATACAGCGATCAATGTGGAGAATATCTATGACAGATTGTTTTTTTTTTTTTAAAGATTTTATTTATTTATTTGACACAGAGAGATCAGATCACAAGTAGGCTGAGAGGCAGGCAGAGAGAGAAAGAGGAGGAAGCAGGCTCCCTGCCGAGCAGAGAGCCCGATGCGGGCCTCGATCCCAGGACCCTGAGATCATGACCTGAGCCGAAGGCAGGGGCTTTAACCCACTGAGCCACCCAGGCGCCCTCTATGACAGATTGTTAAAGGCAAATGTAGACTTCTAAACAGTGTATGGCATATAAGACATTCTGGAATGGATTTGAGACATAGACACTTGAACAATGCAGGGGTTAGGGGCCTGTGCAAACAAAACCCACATTTAGGTTTTGACTCCCCCAAAACTTAACTACTAATAGCCTACTGTTGACCAGAATATCAATAATGTAGTCAACTCACATGTTGTATGTCACATGTATTATATACTGTACAATAAAGTATTTACAATAATCTAGAGGAAAGAAAATGTTAAGAAAATCATAAGGAAAACACATCAACAGTACTGGACTGCATTTATCAAAAAAAATTCATGTATAAGTGGACGTGTGCCAATTCAAACTCACGCTGTTCAAGGGTCAACTGAATATACAAAAGACAAAGACACTTATTAACGGTTATCTCACAGAGTAGGATCACAGGTAATTTGTACTTTCTGAACCATATTTCTGAAATGTCCTAGGTATTTGCAATCAGAAACTCACTAAAAATACAAACAAAAAAATCTACCTCGGGAAGGATCTACCCAAAGTAGGAATATAACCAGCTCTCCTGAAAAAAAATTTTTTTTGAAAGATTTTATTTATTTATTTGACAGAGAGAGAGAAAGAGAGATCACAAGTAGGCAGAGAGGCAGGCGGAGAGAGAGGAGGAAGCAGACTCCCTGTTGAGCAGGAAGCCCGATGCGGAGCTTGATCCCAGGACCCTGAGATCATGACCTGAGCCGAAGGCAGAGGCTTTAACCCACTGAGCCACCCAGGTGCCCAGCCTTCCTGAATTTTATAATCAAAATGCTGTGATCCTCTCATCTGGGGATACCTGGGGCCCTGCCCAGAGGCACCAGGGAAAGGCAGGGTCTGGAAATCTTTCCAAAGGCAAAGCAGGGCCCTGACCACTCAGAGGAGAAGGTTTTAAAGGGGTATTGGGAAGGGCACTGGCCCAGGCAGAGAAGAAGGCCCCACAGAAGCCCAGAGGGCCACATTAATTCCTTTTAATGTAGAAAGTAATTGAGTTTGGGCAACTGTGTGACCTTTTATGGATCCTGAAGCCATAAAAACCACAGTTGGACTTCACTCTCATCTTACCTACAAAGGAAAAGCCCGGAGGGACATCCCTGGCCCAAGGAGATAAAGCAAGGGGGCCGAGCCATCCTAAATGAAAGCCCACGTTGTCCACCCCCCACATCCAGTTTTTAAGGTCCCAGCCACCAGAGCTTGCTGAAACCTTGGGAGGCCACACAGAAAGGGCTACAAGAGGGAACCCCAACACCACAAAGGGCCATCGGAGCCCTCATGTGTACCCTCATTATCGCCTGCTACTCCAGACCACGACGGGAGACATCATACAACGGTGCAGCCTTTTTAAAAGTCTGCCCCTCCAGCGGCACCCTGTGTACATACATTCCCTTGCAGGCGAGACCCCATCTGCCTAGTGAGTCCCTCTCTCAGAGCCAGAGACAAGCTGGGCCAGTCCCTGACACCGACCAGACTGTGACACGGGCCCTTCCCTGCCTCTGGTTCAAACGTCTCTTGTCTCTTTCTTTCTCTTTTTACTTTTTTAAAAAGATTTTAGGGCGCCTCCTTGTGATCTCTCTCCCTCTGTGAAATAAATAAAATCTTTAAAAAAAAAAGATTTTATTTATTTGACACACAGAGAGAGATCACAAGTAGGCAGAGAGGCAGGCAGACAGAGAAGGAAGCAGGCTCCCTGCTCAGCAGGGAGCCCGATGCGGGACTCGATCCCAGGACCCTGAGATCATGACCTGAGCTGAAGGCAGAGGCTTTGACCCACTGAGCCACCCAGGCGCCCTCTTTCTCTTTTTAAAAAAGAATATTCTCTTCTCTGCTTATCGCCAAAGATTTCAGAATTCCCGGTTACTGGTTTATGGTCAGGAATTTTGTTCAGTACAATTCTGGACAGACGGCAGGGAGTCGGAAGGCCTGCTGAGACGTTTCTGCCAGTGTTGTCGAGCCAGCTCGAAGGAGAACCGCCTACCCCCATTCTTATGCATCTCACAGGGAGGTCTCGAAGCTTCCATGTTACTGTAGCCGGGCAGACCACAACGTACCAATGTTTTTTTCCTCACTGCCATGGTAATACTTGTTCATGACTAACAAAAATATAGAGATGAGAAAATTAAAAAGGAAAACCCATCCTTTGATTTCACCACCCATAGATGCATATAATTAACATTTTGGAGGATATTCTTCTAGTCTTTTCTCTGTGCACAGCAAGCTGAAAACACTGAAGAATTTATAAGTCCATAATGCTCTTATGTTTCTAAAATATGTATCTGGCCCCGTGGTGGCATGTGTTTAAATCTGGGGCAGCGAGGTGTGATATGGTTCTAGCAACCATTCCCCTCAGTGGCTAGCCCAAACTTCCAGTACCTTCCTTGACCCCTAACCCAGTTCCTTTTCTATTTCAGAGAAACCAAGTCTGCTTGGGTAAACCACCAGCTGGGAGGGTGAGGGCCGCAGCTAACCCTGGTCTTCAGGGGCCGTGGACTCTTACCTCAAAGCTTCTCCCCTGTGTTGTGGGCACACTCCAGGCTCTCCCTCACACCTGAGCTTCTCGAGGTCATGAGCACTTCCGTCTCTGCTCCCTCTCCCTCACTATACTTCACCGCTCTCCAGCACTGGGCATCTCCACACCACGGACACCTCTCGCCCGGTCACTGTGCAATTCCCAGTGACAAACCCCAAAGGTCGGTTCTAAGCCCTCATCTCCCTCGGATCTCCTGTGACCACCAGTCCCCTCTGTCATTCTTTCCTGAGGATGCTCTGCTCCCTCGAGGTGTCCTCTTGCCTCTGGGCCTGGGACCCTTGCCTTCCCTTGGGATGCTGCCCACCTTGGACCCCAGTGCTCCTCAGGGATCCCTACCGCCCCCCCCGGCTCATTCTGCACCTCCCCCACCCTCTGCCACCGATAGTCCTCCCTATCACCCCCAGTGGTGATGCTCGATCCCCGGCTCCAACTCCGACCTCTTTTCGAGCTGCAGACATCTCTACCTGGTTGTTCAAGAGGCATTAAAGCCCAAGAAAACCAACCCTCCAAATTCACCACATGAGAACTGAATCCGTTCCTTTCTCCCCAACCCCCCCGCTACTCTCCCTTCCCTGGCCCGTGGGACAGCGGTTACTATGCATGTAGTGTAGAAATCTGGCAGCCACCCCAGCTCTCCGAACCCTCTGCCCCACGTACGGGCCCCAAACTGTGCCTCAAATCCCACGCTCTCCCCTCCATGCTGCCGTCCTGGTCTTCCTTCTGGCCCAACCTCACGTGCCCCAGATGCTAGAGCAGCTCTCACCTCCGGCCATTCTCCTGAACTATTTCCCAGACTAAACTTTCTAAAATGGGAATCTGGGGGCGCCTGTGTGGCTCAGTGGGTTAAAGCCTCTGCCTTTGGCTCAGGTCATGATCTCAGGGTCCTGGGATCGAGGCCCGCATCGGGCTCCCTGCTCAGCGGGGAGCCTGCTTCCCCCTCTCTCTCTGCCTGCCTCTCTGCCTACTTGTAATCTCTCTCTCTCTGTCAAGTAAATAAATAAAAATCTTAAAAAATAATAAAATAAAATGGGGATCTGGCCATGTTATTCTCCCTGCCTGGACGGTATCACAGGCCTCCCTCGGGGCCCAGCATCTGAGCTCCTGGACCAGCGCCCCCCATCCCTGTGGACTACCTGCAGTTTCCCAAAGGCACTGTGCCCTCCAAGTCCTCCTCCTGGGCCCCCAGGGACCCCGTGTCAGCACCTCCGCCCAGCCGGCCAGGCACCTGCTTGCCTCTTGCACTGGAACATAACCCGCTCTGGGATCAGCTCCTCTGCCTTCTTCCTTATGGCCCCGGGCCCCTCCCAAGACAGAAGCCATCGCTTGGCCTCGGCTGCCTGGGCCTGTTTTTATTTGTCTTCTAACATCTATCATTTAAATACACGCTGATGGTGCACGGCTGTAAATTCCTGGATGACAGAGACAACGTCTTTCAACCTGCAGCCCAGCGCGTGGCCCAGGGGCTGGCATGGAGCATATTTTCAATAAACCCAACTGAAGGATAATGATGATACAACAGACATTTACTGAGGGCTCCTATGCCAGGCAGTTCCAAGAGCTTTATTGTATCTTCTCAGTTAATTCTGCCAATAAACCTATGAGGCAGAGATTGTTATTCCCCATTTTACAGATGAGGTGATGAAAGCAGAGAAATCAAGCAGCTTCCCAAGATTATATGGCCAACGGGGGGCAGAACCAGGATTTGGACTCAGTCTAGAACCCTCGTCTCTACCGGAAGACAACTTAGCTAGTTACCAGATGCCAACTGAAGAGGCTTTTTACAATTGCCTTGGTGTGATCATATCATTCTCCTGCCAACACCTCTACCAGCACGCTAACATTAAGACTGAAACAGGGGGGCACCTGGGTGGCTCAGTCGTTAAGCATCTGCCTTCAGCTTGGGTCATGATCCCTGGGTCCTGGATCGAGTCTTGCCTCGGGCTCCTTGCTCAGCGAGAAGCCTGCTTCTCCCTCTCCCACTCCCCCTGCTTGTGTTCCCTCTCTTGCTGTGTCTCTCTGTCAAATAAATAAAATCTTAAAAAAAAAACCAAAAAGACTGAAACAGGCCTGTCTCAGTACATATTTAGGATAACACGACAGTGTAAAAAGGACACGATGGAAAGCAACACAGAAGGTTCCAAAGAAATACCAATGAGTCCAAGGACTCAGGATCCCCATGCATTTTAAGTGACAAGGATAAAACTTGCTTCAAGTGTTTTCAGGGGCCCTGGGATTGAGGAATGAGTGCACCTGCTGTTCAGCCAGAAACTCTCCCTTGATTAGCTCTGCCAGGGACATGGTGACCAGCCCCAGGCCTGTGTCACAGGCCACCTGTCTCCTCCGCAGAAAGGTGGGAGGTAGGTAACCCCCAAATGGGTCAGTCTCCTCTCTCTGGAGCCAGGAAGATTTTTCAGATGGTGTTTCGAAGCTGCTCAGGGGCAGGTCGAGGAGCTGCCTGGCACGAGGGAGGATGACCCCTGAGGCAGCCAACATGACCTGGGGGGAACAGGTCACTACCTCTGGCTGCATCCAGCGCCAGCCTCTTACCCGGCATGCTGTGGGAGGGCCCAGTGCCATCCCGCTTCTGCATTCCTGGGGGCCTGCCGTCACGCCGCCATGCTGCTGGCCCGAGTAAACACTTGCTAACCGACTCTGTGCACAGCGGGTAATCGATGAGGTCACGGACAGAGGCTCCAGAAGCGAATGCCAACTGCACGTGGATGAGTTTTGGCAGGCGAAACTGAGATAGAGGCCTGCAGTGGTCTGGGACCATTGTGTGAAGTCTGTGCATAGCAAGGTGTTCACAGATGGGATTCAAAGGGAGGGAGGGGCAGTGGGGCAGGCGGACAGATGGATTTTTTTTTTTTTAAAGATTTTATTTATTTGACACAGAGAGAGAGATTACAAGTAGGCAGAGAGGCAGAGAGACAGGGAGAAGAGGAAGCAGGCTCCCTGATGAGCAGAGAGCCCGATGCGGGCCTCGATCCCAGGATGCTGAGATCATGACCTGAGCCGAAAGCAGAGGCTTTAACCCACTGAGCCACCCAGGCGCCCACAGATGGATTTTCTTTTCCTTAACAATGTGGTTAAATTGATTTTTATGCCTCCTTCTGTCAAATCTCAGATTTGGGATCATTTACAATGATGAGTTAGTAAATGATCAGAAGGGTTCATACGATTATAACGACTGTGCCGCGGCTTGGCTTTGAGCTTCCTGGCAGCCAGGGCAAAAAGGGACAAGCTAGGCCTCTCAGCTTTAAGCAGCTTCCGGGAGACAGACAGATGTCCCAGATCTAAATTTTAAAGATTTAAATTTTAGATTTAAATTTTAAATTCCCGAGGAAGCTCATGGGATGAGGAATTAAAATGTATCTGCAAAGGGAAAGGAAAAAGTGGCGATGCTGGGGTAGGATGGGGAGGGAGACGGGTACCAAGGTAAGAGTCTTCGAGCCTGGTTTGTTTTTAAGAGACTGCCTCCTGCGGGCGCTCAGAGCCCCCTCCAGACCTCTGAAATGTTTCCAGAACACGGAGAGCTCCCTGACGTGACACACCCTCAGTGTGAGCAAGGTGAGGGCACCCGAGCCCAGACCCTGGTCTGCCTTGGGCTCTGCCTACGCCATGCCGCCTCTAGGCCAGCCCCCCGCCAAGTGAGGCCCTTTTGGCCCCTTTTCTGCTCCTTCCAGGCCCATTCCTTTGACCCTACTTCCCACGGGCGCTTCATCTCCAAGGGAGGGGTCCCTACACATTTGTGAGCCATTTCCCTCTTCCCCTTTCTGCGGTCTAGAAACTGTTTGGGGAGAGACTAGAAGAGATTTCTTTTTTTTTTTTTAATATAACCTAGTAATACTAACAAACCCAAATGATAAACAATGCATACATTGTTATATGTTGCTTACAACCCACTGAGATAGTTTCATTGAGAAGAACTATATGCAACATGAATTCCTGAGATACAAAACATAACCCTGTTAGGGAGCTTCTGAGGGCCATGCATTGGCACCCTCCTAAAAACACGCCCGTCCCACAGTTTAATCAGGAACCCCCAATCTGATCTGTTTTCAGTGTGAGATCGAGGCTCCCCATGCTGCCCCAGGGCCTCCCACCTCTCTCTGGACGCACTGGGTTTTGCATAGGACTGGGTTTTGCATAACACATCAGTGTGCTGGGAAAGAGGAAAAACAGGTGGCCGGGGAGCCCGAGGCGGGGCATGCCTTTAGGAGATGTCTGGAGTTGCTCTCCCTACTAATGGGAGATATTTGAAGGATGCTTCATTTGGGGGCCCAGTTTTCTTTGGGGCCACTAGCAAAACACACCGATGAGAAGCTGACTGGTGTTTGGGGTATAGTCTACGGTTCCCACTCACTGGCAATGGGAAGCCATGAGAATCATCCCAATCATCCAAATGCAAGAGACCCCTGGAGAGGCCACGTGAGTCAACATGGGGGAAAAGGACGCATGCGTGTGAGGGCAGCTGGAATGCCAGGCCAGAGCCTTCCCACCGTCCTCCTCCTGACATCCGGTTCCCTGACTCACGTGCCATCTAGACACCAATGACGCCGCACGAAGCTGTCTGATCCTGACCCTCCACCAGCCGTAAACCTGGCTCTCTACCGCCCACCTGGCATCTCTGCGTACCTGTAATACAGACACAGTGGCCAGAACAGAAGCCTTGATTTCCCTCCAAAATCTGTTCTCCTTGACTCTCCTGTTTAATAAACGGCATCAGCAATCCCCTAGTTGTTCAAGCCAAGATGCTGGAAGGCACACTCTCCAGTCCCTCTCCATTCTGTCAGCCCTTCGGAATAGTGGGTCTCAGACCTCACTGAACACAGAGCACGCCTGCGAGCTTTTATTTTTTTTTATTATTTTTTAAAAGATTTTATTTATTTATTTGACACAGAGAGAGAGATTACAAGTAGGCAGAGAGGCAGGCAGAGAGAGGAGGAAGCAGGCTCCCTGCAGAGCAGAGAGCCCGATGCGGGCCTTGATCCCAGGACGCTGAGATCATGACCTGAGCCGAAGGCAGAGGCTTTAACCCACTGAGCCACCCAGGTGCCCATGCCTGGAAGCTTTAAAGGACCCCGATACCCAGGGCCCTACCCCAAACCAATCAGAGCAGGACCTCTGGGGGTGGGGCCCGGACATCCGTACTTCTTCAGAGCTCCCTAAGGGATTCTAATGTGCAGCCAGGTTTGAGAATTAGTGGCTTAAAACACACTCCAAATCCTGAGCTTCTGTCCAGCTTCGCTGCTCCCACTTTGGTCTGAGCCGCCGATCATGTCGTGGGCGGACCACTGCCGTCCCTCCAATCCTCCTGGGTCTCTGCTCCACCTCAAAGCCCCGTTACAAGCACAAGGCTCTGTCTTTTTAAAAATCAGCTCGTGAAGGGGCGCCTGGGTGGCTCAGTGGGTTAAGCCTCTGCCTTCGGCCCAGGTCATTATCTCAGGGTCCTGGGATTGAGCCCCGCATCCGGCTCTCTGCTCAGCAGGGAGCCTGCTTCCCCCTCTCTCTCTGCCTGCCTCTCTACCTACTTGTGCTCTCTTTCTCCCTGTCAAATAAATAAATAAAATCTTTAAAAAAACCCCAGCTCATGTCATGCCTCTTCGATGGCTTCCTGCTGCATGAGAGTCAAGAGCAAAGCTCTCATGAGGCCCTTGAGGCCCTGCATGATCTGGCTTCTGCTGTCCTATCCACCTCTTCCAGCTCCTCTGGCTCCCGCTCACCACGTGGCAGTCACCCCGGTTTTAGTCCTGTTCCCCAAATATGCCAAGTGCTTGCCCACCTCTGGGCCTTTGCACCTACACTCTCTTCTTCTTGGAAGGCTCGCCCTCAGGGCTTCATGTGCCTGACTCAGAGCTCCATGTAATTTAGGTCTCTGATTGAATGGCACCGCTCACAGTCCTTCTCAGATCCCGAAGGTAGGCCCCCCCTGCGCCCCAGAAAAGTCACCACCGCATCGCCCAGATCACACTCTTCCACTGTCTTTAAAATACTTATCGCTGTTTGAAATCACCTTGTTCATGGCTCACATCTTCACGGCCTGACCCCCTGTGCTAGGATGTGCGCTCCGAGGAGGCAGGGGATTCTGTCTTGCTCACAGCTGACGCCATTGCCCAGAAAGGCCCTCTCACGTAGGAGGCGGTCAATGAGCATGCCATTCACTTCGTCCCACTCATCAGGGCCCCCAGGGCCCTTCCTCAGGGCTGCCAGCATGATTCCCCGTAAAATGACAACTGGGGTCTCGCCACTCTTTTACTCAAAGTCCTCAGGGGCTCTAGACCGTCCCTCATCATCCAACTGGCACCCAAACCCCTTCTCCTCCTCAGGTCCCACCATCCCACGCACCTCCCGGGTGCCTCGAGGGGCCACATGCTGTGCGCCCGCAGCTCTCTCCGCCAGGCCCGCTGTCAGCGTCTTCCTGGCCCAGCACCCGCCACTTC
Organism: Ailurus styani; assembly: GCA_002007465.1. Taxonomy (NCBI): domain Eukaryota; kingdom Metazoa; phylum Chordata; class Mammalia; order Carnivora; family Ailuridae; genus Ailurus; species Ailurus styani. The sequence goes on along the minus strand of LNAC01000008.1, from coordinate 7,277,839 downwards.
CCCACCAACAGATGCTGCTCGCGCAACAACTGGCTGGCCGAGCCGGCAGCAGCCGTCCTGGCCGCCTACGCTGGCTCACGCCCCCTCCCTTGTTTTGCCACAACAACCCGGGCTTGCCCCTGGCATGGCCTTCGTCGCACCGGGCTGGCCTCACCTGTCTTCAGACAGAGGGCACTCCGGTTGGAACCACATATGACACCCCCTCCCTGCCCAGATGTTCGCATTACGTCACTTTGCTTTGATGAAAGACCGCTTTAGTACCGGTTTCAGCCACCGGAAGGACGTCCGTAGAGGATGTTCGCTTTTACAAAATGCGAATTCCTTCTTTGCTTGTTGCCGTTTGTGGCTTAGGAAAGGTTTCGCAGGAATGCTCTCCTTTCCGGATAGTGGGGGGAAACAACGCCAGGTCCCTCGGGGGCCGGCTGATCGAGGACCCCACCAATGGTGCCTGCACGTGCGGGAGAAGGGGTGCTGCCTGGACTGGCTGCGGACGTGGAATCAAGCCGGGAAAGCTGCTCTCCTTGGGACGGATTAACCACCCACCGCCCGAACCAGCGGGAAATGGAGCCCTTCCAGGGGGGAATGAGCCCAGGACCCCGGGTCTCTATTTTGCTCTCCCTGGGGATCCCAGAAACAGGGTCTGGGTGGCCAGTACCACGGCCAACAGTGGGGCTTTCCCTCTCTTAATTTAAACACACTTGTCGGGCGCCTGGGTGGCTCAGTGGGTTAAAGCCTCCGCTTTCGGCTCAGGTCATGATCTCAGGGTCCTGGAATCGAGGCCCGCATCGGGCTCCCTGCTCGGCAGGGAGCCTGCTTCCCCTTCTCTCTGCCTGCCTCTCTGCCTCCCTGTGATCTCTCTCCCTCTGTGAAATAAATAAATAAAATCTTTAAAAAAAAAAAATAAACAAACACACTTGTCCTATACACTCAAACAATGAAGCCATAGGAGGTCTTTATCAAATCACATGCTTTCGCTTCCCCTGTAGGAGAGAATGACCAGGAACGGAGAGCTTACTACCGGGGTACACGACACCCAGTAGCCCCTGGCACAGCCTGGTATATTTAGCTAAGTCATCAGGCAGAACACCACCGCTCTACCCACAGATATTCACCAAGAGGCACTTGCTGCCGCCCGAAACAGGCTTGTCCAGCTTTTCAGGAAAAGATGAGCCTTGCCCAAAGTGAAGTCCATTTCTGTGCAGGTTCCTGGAACCGGATATGGCTTTAATTTCCAGAGCACCTTGCCGCAGTCCTGTCTTCACTGGGAAGCCCTGCCCTGACGCAACCCCCCCAGTATGCTTCCCACTCTGCTGATCTGTCCCCAGTCTCCATGGTTATCTGACCGTGCCTTCCGAAAGGACGAGAGGCTAAGTTTCCCCGTAGGCCAAACCCCTCTGGCAGCAGCCTCCATTAACGTGTACACTAGTGTACATACAGAATAATCCAACCAAGACAGAGAGGCTGTGGCACAGATGGTGTCCCCTCGGGGAGCCCGAGTTCACTTTCCCACCCCAGCCCCGGCCCTCCTGTTCTCCACACTCCCAAGGTCTGGGGGAACATGCAGGCTGTGGCCATGCCAGGGCCAGAGGAGGAGAGTGTGGGCTGGTTAAAACAGGCCCAGACATACTCACGGGGTCCGTCAGCATGGCCCGGCAGTGGGAAGCCAGGGCCAAGAAGGCCAGCAAGTTGAACACGATTCCGTTGATGATGCTGTACACGTAGTCTCGGGAGGGAATCAGCATGACAAAGAGGACCACGAACTCGGCATAGAGGACCAGAAACCAGGTGACAATGGCACAGGCAATGCCACAGCCGTCACGGATAAACCACATGGTTCCCACAGGACCGGGATGGGGAGGTGGGACACACTTCTCCGGCTGGAGGTATTCTGGCTTCCGCTCAATGTCTCGGAAGTGGTGGGTGGGGATAAGCATCATAAACTATTCTGTCCATACTGGCATCTGGAAGAGAGAAGAAAGGACCCAGAAAATTGGTGGCGTCTTGTTATCAAGGAGACTTGACAAAATTGTCTCTATAAAGTGAGCCATGATGGATGCCTGGGTGGCTCGGTCAGTTAAGCATCTGCCTTCAGTTCAGGTCATGATCCCAGGGTCCTGGATTGAGCCCCGCATCAAGCTCCCTACTCAGCGGGGAGCCTGCTTCTTCCTCTCCCTCTGCCCTTTCTCCCCCAACTCAAGCTTGCTCTCTCTCAAATAAAGAAATAAAAAATAAAAAAAAAAAAAAAAAGTGAGCTCTTGGGACACCTGTCTGGCTCAGTTGGTAGAACATGTGACTTTTGATCTTGGGGTTATGAGTTCAAGCCCCACGTTGGGTGTAGAGTTTACTTAAAAAAAGAAAAGAAAAGAAAAGAAAAGTAAGTTCTCTTCCTTACTTCCTTCCGAGAGTTAACTTATTAGCCTTTGCGAAACAGGGCCACCTTGCCCAAAGCCTTCACATGACAGATATGAGAGCCTACCAAGGGCGAATGCCTCCCCCAAGGTCAGCTGGAGCTGGAGCTGCACACACAGGACACCGACTCAGAAGTGGGGCTAGAACTCACGTCTCTGTTTACAAGGGATCGATCTACTGGGAGGATGGTGTCAACAGATACATTCCAGTTCTGATGCAAAAGACAAGACGGGGCATAGAGCACCAAGCTCTCTGGGAAAACCCTTCGGCACGAACATTGCAGCCTGGATGCCAAGGACAAACCCAGAGACTGGTGTTGCAGGCTGTCTGGGGTTAACAGGGATGAGCAGGAGGAAAGGACCTGGTGACCTAGGACCAGGGTTAAGCAGCAACCATGAAGCAGCAGCAACCATGAAGACGGTAGAGCCAAAACAGTCACCCGGAGTGGGAAGGTCCTTGAAACCAACCAGGTTTTTTCAGTCCTATGGCCCAAACAGTTGCTTTTCCAAGAATCAGAGACTCCCTGAGTTCTGCCCTCCTCGCAGGTGATGGGGTTAAGTGGAGGATGTTGGACAATGAGTCCAAAGATGTTTCTGCAGCCCTAGTGCGAGGCTTCGTGAGCCTTCATGTCCTCGCCTGCGGAGACACCCCCTTGCAGCCCCGGTACCCGCCCCCAGGGCTGGTATAAGGCCCAAGGGAGCTGGAGGTGCTCCTGACGAACGCTGCAGACCATAAGAGCCCACACACGTGGCATAATCTCTCTAGGAAAGACATCCCTTCCTTCCGAAACAAGTGCTGAGCAACACGCCCCTTCTTCCAAACAGCTGCAGCCTGCGTCTCTGGAGACGTTATTTAATGAAATAACTCAGGATTGATAATAAAGTCGATCTGTCCACAGCGTGCGCCGCGAGACGCAGCAAGTACACATTTCCCTCCTCTGATTCCTTATCGTATGTGTGGCGGCCCTTTGCATCACCAGGCCTGTTTCTCAGTCGGAAACTGCACTGGTGGCAGGCTCGCTCCAAATGGCAGTGCCACGGAGAGGCCACCGGCGTGGTCTATGGCACAGTAAGTGACATCTTTGGGCCCTGAGACCTGCAGGCACTTTGAAGCGGCAAAACCATTCCCAGGCGGCGCTGGCTCTGAGTGTTTTTCTGGAGGCCGGGGCTCTACAGGGCCCGGGCAAACCTTCAGTGGTTGTGCTGGGCTTTCCTCACCCTTCTGCCTTCTTCCTCCCCTGCCCTCAGCCCCAACGGAGAAAGAGCCTCTGGACTGAATATGCTGTAGTCGTGACAGGTCAGGACGTGTCCAGAAAGCTGAGTGGGCAGAGCAGTCACCGCTCCTCAAAATGACGGACACTTGAGAGTCCCAAGTTGCAGAGGCTAATAATGGAAGAATAAGGCCAGGGCCTCCCCTCTGCAGGATGGTGAGAATTAATGGCCGAAAGGCAGTTGGACTCAACAAAGAGAGTGACTATCACATGCTGGGTACACCGTGCCGGGAGCCGAGGGACAGGGACTCACGACGTATGGAATAAGTGTCCCAAGGTGAGTAAAAGCAGTGGTTTCCCACAAGCTGTCAACCAGAATCGTCGAATAAAGCAACCTTGTGCTTGCTGCAAGACAATGGCAGTTGGTGCCGCCGGCGACAACCTGGAGGCATGAATCATGCACGGATACCCTAGTGAGGCACCAAATGGAAGGACAACAGGAGCTCACTGACAGGGGTGTCTGTGACTGGACCCGGGCCTGGCAGAGGCTAACATTCTAAGCTCCGTTCAACCAAAAGCCAACAAATGAAAAGCTGAAATCCCACGAAATTCCACAACGATTCCAAAGCGGATGAAAGCTCAGCATTTTGACAACTTCCACAGGCAAGCATTCTCTTGGGTTTTCCTGCTGCCATACAGGTCTGTGGGTACTCAGGCTCTAAACCCATGAAGCTTCCCTGGACCACAGTTGCGTGATTCGAAGACATACAGTCTCTGTCTGCTTTTGCATTACAGTGGCACGGCTGAGCGGTTGTGATGAGACCCTAGGACCAGCAAGCCCAAAGCCGATTTACTCTCTAACAGTTTTTTTTTTTTTTTAAGATTTATTTTATTTAAGTCATCTCCACACCCAATGTGGGGGTCAAACTCATGACCCCGAGATCAGGAGTCACATGCTCCACCGACTAAGCCAGCAAGGCGCCCCCATTCTCTCCATTATACAGAGGTTCGCTGACCCACAGGTTTGAGGCAGTTGTTACCCACCAGATAACTGAGATCTGTCTTGGCTCCTGCTTTCCCCACAGAACAGCTCAGTGTGACAGAGATGGTGGTTACAACTCACCCCACCCTACCCATGTGCGTGGCAGCACAACCTCCTGTCATCTGCAGCCCGACGGTCATCTCCCTGAAACCTGTGTACTCCAAAGTGTTCTGTGGGGTTTTCTGAAATGGATGATCACTGAAAATAAATTTCAGGGCAATGCTCCTGCGTAGGCATTTCCGGCGAATATGTTACGCTCATAGTATAATCAGACTAGTTGACTGTAACCTCTTGTCAATTACTCATTCTTGATTGTACACATGGCAACAACTTGACTAGACTGATGTTGCGTATGTGTGGTTTTGCTGAAGAATTTCCCAGTAACTGTGGCTTGTTCCTGAGCAGATGCGCAGTTTAACCACTAGGATGGTTAAGGTGGAAATGAAAAATAAGACATGGAAGTAAAATAAAAAACAGACCAAAAAAAAAAAAAAAAAAAAGGATACTATACCTGCTCCTGTCTTGAGTACAATAACCATCCATTTCTTTGGAATGATTTAGTTATTACCGGGAACATCAGTTACTGGAGTGTATCAGGGAATGATGTCCTCAGGGGTCATTGAGACTCACTGAGCTCTTGGCCTCACACCAACTGGCCTGTTCAGACTACTAGGATTCTAATTCCACCATCTCCTTTGTATGGTTCTTTGTCTTCCTCTTCCATTCCTGGCTACTGTCATTTCTGTGTCTACAGTTACCAATCCCCCTTGACAAATTCTCCCTTTATGACCACTAATTGGCTGTGGGCTGGAAAACAAATAAAACTAAATCCAGTTTAGTTTTATTTGTTTGTAAAAGAAGGGTACTCATTTTAGGTAACAGGCCTTTAGGGAACACCTGCTATGCTCTCCCACCGTACGGTTCCCGCAGGCTGGAAGCCCTGTCTTTTCGTTAGCCCAGGGCCTGGCACGTAGCAGAGATTTACTGTGTGTGTTCGTTACACAAATGCTCAAGTACAATGCCAGAGCTTTGTGATCCCAGGGCCACCTCTGGAGGCCCTGTGTGCTTCCTTTCGGGGGTATGGCCATATCCTAGACGGTGGAAGGCGCACCAAGCAGGACTGTGAAGTAGGTGGACTGTGACTCTCATTTAAGTAACCAGAATGTTCTGTCTTCAAACAATGTGGGACCAAAGAGTTTACAGAGGAACTCTGTTTTCCCCTCACTGGTGAGGGAAAACCTGTGATCTGGGCCAGCACTCCGACAAGGGCACACTCGGCAGAGTCAGACACCAAGTACTGAACTCAAGTTCACATTCCAACCCACACTTCAGAGTTTCAAAATATCCTGCTCAATTCCAATCAAGGCACACTGTGATAAAGAGTTTACTTAACCCCAAGGCCCCTCAAGAGCAATGGAAATAGCTTTCCAATAAGGATCTGTTTCTTAAATTAGCCAACTGGAAATCTGAGAAGTATGGGGAAAACCTCACCTCGAACAAACTGTGCACCTTCCCTTTACTCTGCCCCTAATGACCGCAGCAGGAGAGGCAAATGTTGACCTTTCTTCTTTTTCTATTTTGAATTAGGGAAACTCCAATCCTTCGGGTTGAGGAATGGCTCTCTGCCTATGTCCGATTCCCCATGAGTCCCTTGCTTATGAGCAGAACTGTTTGCTCAGGCCTCTGGGTTGTGCATACAACGAGGCTGGTGGTCCGGGGACCTTTAATTCTGCCCACCAGCTCACACCCTGCAAGGAGTGGCCTCCTCCAGTCCTCCCTGTGTCCCACACCTTTCACCCCATTCCCTTGCCCTGTTGACCCTCTAAATTCTCCTGTCTTCAGGTCAATTCAATTCAAAAACATACTCCCGGAGCAGCCACTAAACATAAGGAACTGTGCAGGGGGCTCACACACACGAGGGATGATGAGGCCAATAATGTGTGCGTGCTGCCCAGTTCAGGCCCTGCCACTCCCCTCTACTAGCTCCCAATCTGCTAAGACTAGTCCTACTTGCTTTGTTCTACTAACCTGCAAGTCCCATTTTGCTTGGTGTTGGAGCCTGGCATCTGGCAGGAATATGTGCTCAAAGCTTTATTTCTTGAGTGAACAGATGCAGAAGTCAGACACACCTACCCCGCAATGACCCTAACACATAGGTTTCTAATGAACAGCACAATAGAGAGGCAAACATAGGGCGCCTGGGTGGTTCAGTGGGTCAAAGCCTCTTCCTTCAGCTCAGGTCATGATCTCAGGGTCCTTGGATCCAGGCCCACATCGGCCTCTCTGCTCAGCAGGGAGCCTGCTTCCTCCTCTCTCTCTGCCTGCCTCTCAGCCTACTTGTGATCTCTCTCCCTCTGTGAAATAAATAAATAAAATCTTAAAAAAAAAAAAAAAGAGGCGAATATAGTACCCCTCCCCCCTCAAAACAAACTAAGTCCAGAAATGAGATCAGTAGACTTCCTCATGGCTAGGGCATCTAAAGGATGAGCAGGGCACGGAGCCAGGTGAAGCGTTCTGCTCAAAGGCAGGGAGAGTGGTGACACAGGTTGGGGGGGGCTGGATTGTCTGGGGCTGTGTGCCTGAGCGTGTGCACACAAAGGTCGTGTTGAGAACAGGAGGTGGGGGGCGCTAAGTGGACATGAAGCTTTAAAGGTAGGGTTATGTGACGTAGGCTATGTTTTATGAGGCCTCGAGCTTCACGGTGAGTTGGAACTTCACCCTGGAGGTCCTGGGGAGGCACCCCAGTCTCTGAGGAAAGCCAGAAGGGCTACAGTCACGCTATGGTAAGACTGCTCCTGTACCGATAGACAGGACAAATTGAGACAGACAGGACGGCTTGGAGTCCACCAGAGGCACTGAGTCTGGGGGGGCACTGAGGCAACACGCCAGAGTTCCAGCTGGGTGGAACCAGGTTTTCTGTTCCTCTTCCATTTTGTTTCCAAAGAAAGATCAAAAACAATGATCACTTGGCCATTTTAATGACAGTAATCTATGTTGTACTGTTTGGCCAACAGTTCTAGAGCATTAAGAAGAGTTCGCTTTGGGACGCCTGGGTGGCTCAGTTGTTAAGTGTCTGCCTTCGGCTCGGGTCATGATGGGATCGAGCCCCGCATCGGGCTCCCTGATTGGTGGGAAGCCTGCTTCTCCCTCTCCCACTCCCCCTGCTTGTGTTCCCTCACTGTCCCTCACTGTCTCTCTATCTCTGTCAAATAAATAAAATCCTAACAAAACAAAACAAAATGAAACACAAGAGTTGGCTTTTCCATATGTTACTAATCCGTGCCCAAAGACATTACTCTTCTACTTGGTGGAGGAGCACACTGTGGCCCAGAAAGGTGAAGGGACTAAGCCCCGGGGGTAAGGAAGTCATAGGAGGATTCCCGGTACTGGAGTAGTTCTGGAGCTCCCAGGAGATAGCGATCCGGATGATAAGGAAGATGCGGTGTTGTGTCAGAATGACCTTCTGAGTTCTGTGCTATCTGAGCATGTGGGAATTCTAAGGAAACCATCCAGTCCTCCTCCTTAGAGTTTTAGAAGCAAAATAACTGAGAAATGACTGAAAGTAGTGATCATTTCCTAAAACAAAGGCAAAAACAACCCTCCCCCCCACATCTGGTCCAGGGAATTGCCTTCAGATCTGTAACTCACATGCTTCATCACACCTGACCACAAGTGTGCCCTTCCACTAACCCAGACAGGCAGACGCAAATGTGTCTAATGAAATGCAGCCCGGGGTCCTATAAGCCCCAGGGTGTGGGGAACTGGGTTGGCTCTGTGGCATGCACTCGTGACTTAATTTCCACAAAGGGGTCTGAAAGGGTGATGCTACAGCCAAGCTCCCAGGTTCTACCCCACTGTGGCCCATCAGCAGGTTGGCCAGGCTGGATGCCTAGCCAAGCAAGAGTCCAGATACAGTGCCTGTAGTTACTCATCATTTGTTGAACCATCACCTGCTAAGAAAACTGACCCAAAGCCCAGACTTTACACGCAAGGGTCAAAGCCATCACATAAAACATACAAGTTCTGTACTGGATGGATTACAGCCTCCCGCCCAACTGTTCTCCATCCAGCAAGGGTCCCAGGAACTGCAGACCCTCTCAGATTGCCAACTTCAACGACTCTCACGATATAAGATGTTATCCCGAAGTCCCGGATTAGTTCAGCTAGATCTAAAATCCTTAGAAGCATCTCAAAGTACTTTGTGAAGATTACTTTCCTAAGACACCACACCCACTCACATTCTCACATCCACACACGCATTCGCACACAGCACAGAAGTGCGTTTTGGGGACTGTACAGATTAAAGTAGCATGAACACACCCAACCTGGATGAAATATCTGTTTACAGACTAACTGAATAAACTCAAATCAGGTGTAATTATTTTCACTGGACTTAAAGACAAAAGTCATCCAAATACTCCAAAATATTTTTTTAAAGATTCAACTTTCTGGGTCTAGGAACATATAGTTCATGTATAGTTCAACTCAATTTCATCAACTCCTCAGCCGATGTCATGAACATCAGCAAGGCAGTAGAAACCCTTAAATTGGAGGCTTTTTTTTTTTTTAAGATTTTTTTTATTATTTATTTATTTGACACAGAGCGAGAGAGAGATTACAAGTAGGCAGAGAGGCAGGCAGAGAGAGAGGAGGAAGCAGGCTCCCTGCTGAGCAGGGAGCCCGATGCGGGCCTCAATCCCAGGACGCTGAGATCATGACCTGAGCCGAAAGCAGAGGCTTTAACCCACTGAGCCACCCAGGCGCCCAAATTGGAGGCTTTTAACATAGGTCAGCATTTGTTTCAGGTGAGTAGTTACCATTTTAATAAATGTAGTATTATGCTGAATTGCTATTGGGGGGGGGGGGAGTTTGGTATGCCTTCTTGAACTTGCCCTAAACGTTGAATTCTCACCTAAACTAATTTTTACTACCGTTAAAGAACTCAGTCTACCCTTATACAATCGCTTAAAAGGTCCCCTGACAGAAGGCAGCATCTTTTCTGGTACTTCTATCATTCTTCTCAAATGAAATTCATCTTAACGAGTATATCGATAACCCACTATGGTTTAATCCTACTGTCTCAAAAATATGGTGTTTGGCTCTTTTAGAACTTCTCACATTTCAGAGCGATAGACTTAAAAGCATTCAAAAGCCAGCCCTACAACTTCAAAGATAAATAAATGGCCCATGCCCTAGAAGCTTTAGAAAGGTATTTGAAGAAGTAGAAAACCAATTTATCTGAGCTACAATTCTCTTAATTTGTGTAAGGATCCAAAAGGATTGTAAATTTTATACCCATTTTTAGAGGGTTCTCAGAGAAAGAAAGAATGAACCATGAATCACTATGTTTGAAATATTTCATTAAAAAAAAAAAAAGAATGAGTCACTAAACTTTTTCTAAAAGGTAAGGGTGTGGTTCAAAGGAAAGATGCCTTATCATCTGCATCACAACCTGCCAGCCAAGGAAGGCGTCCGGGCAGGCAGGACGCCGTGGCCTGTTCCAGATCTTTACCAACAAGTCCATACGACGCCTCCCTCTGTGGGAGGGTCCTGTCCTGCTCTGCTTGTCTCTTGTCGTCCCATATACTCAGCTTTCAACAAAACACTTAAAAAAAAAATCACACCCCAAACCAAACCCTATAGACAATAAGGTTCACCGAGAAAACCAGATAGGGGTCGTAAGTTAAATTTTCCTCTGGCCTCCTAAACTTCTTCTACAACTCAGACTTCTATTAGCAATAATCGCACCTCGGATAAACCTCATTGGCTACGATACTGCCACTGCGCAAAGCTTACAACTCAGACTTCTAATAGTAGGCTTTCATTTCAGAACAAAGTCTGGGATTTGGACAGCTCATGGACGTTAACAGTTCTCTGACCACAACGGACCACTGTACCACAACTGGCCAGTTCGCCAGCTCCTGACTTTCTAAATCTACTAAAAAAAAAAAAAATACACATCTGATGCGGGAAACAAAGGCAGAAGAGAAATTATTAAATTTCCTTACTATCTACAGCCGATTGACAAGTCCTTGAAACAGGCAGAGTGACCTTTCCTCTAGGGACCCAACTGCCTCAATACTGATACTTTGCTAAGAGCAAAAGTCAATCTTAGCCCAATTCCCAGCATCTAGGAAGTTTACTTCAACATAAAAATTCCTTCGCAAACTCCCTTTATCTCCCCCAAGATACCCGGTGGCAATCACAGCAAGTATGTGGCCCACCACATGCATCTGAATGGTCACAGGACCGAGTTTCTACTAAACAGCAATAAATGACCTTTCCGGACAATAGCCAGCCCCCTCAGGACCTGGAAACCTTGTTTGCAAAATACCTGGGAGGTATCCCTGACCCTCTCCCAACTTGAAAGTATAATGGGCCACTCCTCATGACCCCGGGGCAGCTCTTTCTGCCCACAAGTCCTGTCCCCGGGTTGCAATAAAACCACCTTTTTGCACCAAAGACCTCTCAAGAATTCTTTCTTGGCTGTCAGCTTCGAACCCTAATATCTTTCCTACATCACATCCACACAGGGGATGCCATAATACAGGTCACAAACATTGGGGATCCGAAGAAACTACACTCGTTTGGGTAATAGAGTCTACTATCCCCTTTTATAGGGGTACTTTATGATACACTGTAACAATGAGGAAAATTAATGAGACTTTAAAACAAGACCATGCATAGGTGAACTGGTTAAAAAAAATCACTACCTGGGTCAGAATTTTAGAGCTGGAAGAAACCTGCAAGACCATCTATTAGATTTGAGCGAAACTCCTTCTGTTCCATAGATGAAGAAATTGAAGTCCGTTTGAGACTTTTAAAGTTTTAGACAAAACATGCAGTGTTGTCTCTGGGAATGGAGTTGGGCACCAACACGGACCAAATGCCTCTGATGACCGAGGACTGAGATGAAGCAGCTCATTGTAATTCTTACAACAACCCAGCACCTCTACCCTCTTACGCCTGGACCCGGTGAGGGGCAGAAGTCTTGGGTAATACTCCCAAGGTCATACAGAGCAAGGGAGTGGTAATGCCAGGACGCAAAACCAGCTCTGCCTGCCACTACAGACCACAGTCTGAGCACAGCACGTGACTTTTTCTTTTTTTCCCAGAGCGGGAGGGGAGGAATGACCAAGCAGGAAACTACTCCCTCACACAGTTGATGGGCCCGAGGAAAAGTCACTTCAGCTTCCCTTTGATGGCTTCACCTCTTAAGCGCCTGGGAAGAACTAGATCTCTAAGATTCGTGACTTCTTTTGAAAAACCCAAGAAATGAACTCCAAACAGACATTCCTTTCGCTAGTTCCTGGAAGCCTATTGTACCTGTTCTTTAAAAAAAAATTTTTTTTTCTTTCTTCTCTGAGCCATTTGACTGACTTCTGGCAGCTGTCTCTTCAATGACCACGACCCCCCCCCACACACACACACGCGGGCTCTCAAACACTCGGGCTTTGAGAAAGAGACTAGCAAGGGTTACCTGACCTCTTCCAAACTAGATGAGTAAAGAAGTGGAGCTCAAGGAGTGAGCTGAAGGTCCATAAAATGGTTAGAGAGGTGACTAACATCCCCTCTCAGTTTAGCAGACGGTATCTGCCCCTGGTTTGTGCAGCCATCTCCCTGCATGATCGTCTCTCCTTCCAGAAGTCTGCAACCCAGCAACGAAATCTTTCCAAGGGCAACAATGTATCACCAACCCAGCAGCCTCGAACACTGCTTGTCAATGAGTACGTTACTTTCACAGTATGTGAACCTCTCCTAATCAGGTGCACTGGCCTCTGGCAGGGCAGGTTCCCAGCTGGGCGTTCCGCCTGGCTCCTGCCATAGTGGGGGGTGGGCTGAATCTAAGAGTGGGGCCCCAATTCTTCCTGGGTGTCTACTACCCACCAGGCACTGGGCTGTGCGCTAGACACGTCTTCTCCTCTTTGCTCTTCACATCTGCTCTACCTTGTAGATAGAGACCCTGGCTTTCCCATGCCCTTTTGGAGAAGAGTGAACTGAGGCACTGGACGGATATGCCTAAGTTCATACTTGGAAGAAGCAGTGGAGACAGGGTATACTCCCCAGCCTGCTCTCATTCCAGAGCCTGCTTTTTCCTCCCCACTGCAACCATTAATTTTGCCCCATAACCAGAAAACAAAAGGGAAAGGTGGGCCGGCGCCTCTGCCGTGACCTTGGGTTACTTACTGTTTGGCTCTTTTGCCCACACATGGTTATGCGGAGATGGTGCTAGTAGACGGGCCACACGTAGCAGCATTCACAGGCCACAGGCCTGAACTTAAGCATTCTGTCCTCTAAGGTGGGGCCCTGGTTGAACACCAGCCAACATTTGGAAGGACTGATCCTGCCTTAACCTAAGAAGCAGAAGGGATGTAAAACTTCAGCGGGGACAGTCACCCTAGGACTGAGTCCCTAAAATCTGCTTCTGCTGGAGAATGCTTCTTGGGGGGCTAAGTTCCAGCACGCTGCTTTTTCGGAGAGAGAGCCCACCCATGCTAGGCAGAGACCAACCAGCAAAGGGTCCCACCTGAGGGTGCTGAAAATGGCACCTGCCTCCACATTGTGCCATGGGCAGACATGCAGCCACTGTGACATCACCCAGGCAAGTACTTGGCTTTTTTAGGGACTAAAAGCAGAAGGCCCTTGGAGGGATCTAAGAGCGAGGGGAGAGCAAGAGAATGAGTTACTGTAATGGCACTGGGAGCAAGAAGGGAAGCCATTCAGCTTTAGATCCCTGTTGATGCCACTGATCCCTGGCACCCATAGGTGCCACACCAGAGCAGAGACTTGGGAAGAGCTTGGGACCAAGGAACAGGGCTGTCCACGTCCGCGGCCCTTGCCTCCCAAGCAACAGGCTCTCTGGCACCTATCTGAGGGTTTCGGAGACAGAAGGGAGGCTAGTGCTAACTAAGTTAAAACTGACTTGGAGTCAGGAGGCCACAAGTCTACTCCCCCTCCTGCAGCCACTACCTCCTGATTTCTGGCCAGAGTTGCCCTTCCTGAGCCTCAGTGGCCTCATCTCTAAAACGAGGTTAGACTGAGCTGCATGCCAAGATCCCCTGCAGGGCTGAGATTCTGACTCCTTTGTTCTCATGAACAAATTCAATATCTTCTTTGTTAATTTCTTGGATTTTATATGTTTACCAAAAGTATCTCTTAATTTCCTTTCCCCATTCTTTGTTCACATACAGAAAGAAATCCACCAATAACTGTTAGCCATTTTCCCAAGCATGTTCAGTTTTTCAATCAATTACCATTTCCTTTTGTTAATTCATTTCATTTTTTTCCCCCAGAGTGGAAAAAGCACTACCAAAATGCATCAAATATTACAAAGTGGCAAGAGAGAGAAATCTTTAAAAGTGAAGCAGGACCGTTTTTCATTGTTTAAATATATGTATATCCATGATCGGTTCTGAGCTTTACCGTCTTGGTAAGATACACATTTTAGGGTAAAATAAGGCTTAGAACAGTTAAGAGACTTGCTCTTAAAAAATCACAAAAAATGATCTGTGGCAAAGCCCAGATCACCGGACTAGACACCCAGTAGTCTTTGTACCAAAAGATCATTATCTTCCTAATCATCTTGCCTTTCTAGATTTTTTTGCTGCTATTTCTCAGTTTAGAAATGTACACTTTGTCCATAGCCAAGTCAAAAGTTACTGCAACAGAACTGTGGCCAGAACTGCATCTAGGCCTATTTTTCTAAGGTGAGCTGTCTATCTCACCCAAAGGGATTCCGTCCCCACAGACCCTGACCAGGAGAAATTCATGTCTCAAGGTAGCCCAGAAAAATCCAGAGTTCAATTGCCAAGTTTCTACATACCAGGAAGCTTATAGTTTGGAGGAAACTATGGAAACATGGAGTTTTCCTGGTATTTCCTGGCATTTCTTGGATGGATAACTGAATTAGGTGGGACAGGGAACTGGAGCCTTCTTAACTTCACAGTTGAGAGACAGGAATAACCTGGCCATTTGTCTCTGGAAATCTGCTTCCCAAAGAGGAAAGCAAGTGATTAAAAACATGCAAAAACAGGAAGCAACTAGAAGCAGCATGGCATTTGCTTCTCCTCTCCCCGCCCCCCAAGCAGGTCAATATTCAGACTTCACTCCTCCATTTCTATCTGGATTCTGGGGCTATTAGTATGGGTACGCGTGTTTAAGTATTTCCAGATTTGCTAATCAGAATATGTGACCCCCCCTTTGTTCACACATGCCCTAATGAAAGACGTAAGAAGCACCCTGCTACCCTCTCAAAATGAAACACACGTGAAGACCGTTCCTCTAAGTGAGAATAAGCTTTACCGACGTAGTCCTATCAATTTTTCTACCACCATAATTATGAGTTGTAATTTCTGGAAAAGCAAGACAGCCACAGACCTGCCCGCCTGACTGACAGGTTATTTACATTGAGTGTTTCTTCAGACAAGGGACAGGCAGGATAAACCAAAGTGTTTTAAGGAAACAAATCCAAAGGGAAAATAGTCACCCGTATTTGCTTTTCTGCGGTTTTGGGCTAATTGTGAAAATGCAAAGGTAAAGGCTTTCCACTTGGCTCCATCTCCTTGAGACTGGGAAGATGTTCCCCTGCTGGTCTTTTAAGAGCTCCCTGCAACTTCAGCACCACGGACTCAGCATTGCCCCAAGCTCTTCTGTAACTGGCTTTTATTGCTTTAATTAACCAAGGTTAGGTGGGACAGATTTACTCCACCTCTGTACTGTCATCGTTGCCTGCTAGTGGCTAGCAGCAGCTCTTTACCTCTCGTCCTTGATGCCTGGCCTGCACAATTAGCACCTTATTATAGGTTGGCCTCATGTCTAATTACCACACTGGCTCAATTGGGTCCTTTATTTCATTGTCTTGTTTATGTGCTAGTTCGGGTGCCTGGGCTCTCCCGCTATAGTAAATCCTCAACTCCTTTTAGGCAGGTGTGTTTTCAGCTTCCCATCTCCTTGAGTCCACAAGAACACTAGACACTCACAGGCATGCAAACAAATACTTCCTGTTTGAAGAGCTTCTAGATGTCTATTCTGGGAGTAAGACACATGGTCAGCATCTGGGTTTCCATGCCTCGCTCCATCATCCATCCCAGATCCATCAGCCTTCTCTGTTGTTGAGGGCTCTTCTCAGCTACTCTGAGTTAAGCTCCACTTGGCCTGTATGTAACCTTTTCCCTTATCTAAAGGGGTCACTGAAACAGACACAGGGAGCATCTCCTCAGCACCGTGTTTGACATTCCTTTAGAATAAGGATTCAAGGGATGTGAATTTAGGGTTGAACAGACTCCCTGCTTTTGGGATAAAAACTAACTACAGCCTACAGGGCAGTTAACAATTCCATAACAAAATAGGCCTCCTTCACCAAATACTCTGGCAAATGAAGTATAGTTTGGTGGGGAGACTGCATAAGGGGATGGTTAGGAGTACAAGTATGGGAGTTGGATTGCCTGGTCTCAAATCCCAGCTCTGGCACTTTTCATTCATGTGACCTGTGACCTTGATCGAAACAATCAACCTCTCTGCACCTCAGTTTCCCAGTCTGTAAAATAGGGATAATAGCACTTGCCTCATAGGGCTCTTGTGAGGACCCAATCAGTTAATCATTGTAAAGTGCTTTAGAACAGTGCTCGGTAGGCACCTAATGAGCACTACCTAAGTTAATGTTAAATAAAATTAACATAGTAAGAGATTCAGAATGGACAGACCTACAAAACAATAGCCCCTCCCCCCTCCCAAAGACTCTGACAACAATGGAAAAACATGCTGGTTTTATAGACTAAGGTGTTATTCTTGGCTTTTTGATTTTCTGGCTAACATGACTTCTTTGACTTGCTTCAATTAACCAAAAAAGAACTCTGAATTTATTTAAAAATGTGTAATACATTATCACAACAAACATGATAAAAAATCTTCTGGCAGCATTGAAATGTAACGGTTATTGAAGGTGTCATTGTTTTAGTAGAGAATTAAAAAAAAACATTCCACTGTTTACACCTCTCAGACCTACTTAGCCTAACATGTCAGACATTCATAATATTATTTAGCAAATACTGCCAACTCTTCTCCAGCAAGGAACCTTTAGTCAATTGTCAGGGGAATGGGTCAAGTATGTGCTCTGTATTTTTGAAGACATATTGAAAGATCTTTATATAAAGATGATTCCATGATATCCAATTCAGACTCTTTCTTTTTCTAATCTGTCCATGTGCTGCCACTTTTTAAATCCACAATCCTCTTAGATATCATAGCTACTAAAATTCCACCTTCAGGGTCTCTACTTTCTGAGCATTCTCTAGAACAAAATATCATTTCTAACAGCAGCCCCTTGTTATCTCATCACAAAACTCCTCACATAGTAACCAGGTGCCCAACCACACAAAGATTCCTCTGTGCCACAACAGGTGGGGCACTTGTGCTTTCATTCGGAAAAGCCTTCTGGCTTCACCTCTCCCAGTCTCCCTGGAGGGCAAAGTCCAACCCTGTAGGATGTCTTCCCTGGAGGTGCACCTATAAGAGAACTATGGAGATGTAAGAAGCAACTCATGTCCAGTCTACTAAGAAGTGATCATTTAGGGCGCCTGGGTGGCTCAGTGGGTTAAAGCCTCTGCTTTCGGCTCAGGTCATGATCTCGGGGTCCTGGGATCGAGGCCCGCATCGGGCTCCCTGCTCAGCAGGGAGCCTGCTTCCCCCTCTCTCTCTCTGCCTGCCTCTCTGCCTCCTTGTGATCTCTCTCCCTCTGTGAAATAAATAAATAAATAAATAAATAAATAAAAAAAGAAGTGATCATTTATTTTGGAACTCAGCAGTTAACAGCTTATGAATATGGGCAGGTACTTCTTCCTCGTACCCTCCTCTGACCCACCTCCCTAATCCCACTGTGTTCATGGGTGCCATCATTGTAGTTCTTAACCATGTTCTGCGGTTATGTTGACCCTAGAGCCTTTCCCTCTGCCTGGGGAGCTTCTCTGGGCAGAAGTTGTTCTTTATTTGTCTTAGTGTTCCAAAGTTGGCACAAAGCCCATCCATAGTAAGCTCTCAATAGTTACCTATGAGACGGTATCAAAGATACTAAGAAATACATTCTTTATATGATCAAGCTGTCAAGGGTTACTGTATTTTCACTTTTCAGAACAGGGAGGCTCCTTAAAAGAGGGACATTTGGAAATGTCATCAGATATCCTTGCTTCAGTCACTCTGGGTTAACTTCCCCCATTTATCCACATGACCTCTTTAAAATCTGTATGGTACCTTACCTTCCTTGCCTTAATGGGCTCCTTCAGTGACCCTATATTCACCTTGGGGGTATCCCTTCTGGAGATTCAAGGCCCATACTCCCACTTTGCCACCGCCAGGGTTGGGATTTTTTTGGGGGGGGGGCAGCTGTCTACAGCTCCCAGCGACCACACCATCAAGCCGAGGCTTCCAGCCATTGCTGGGAAGCGCTGGGAAGCACTACGGACGCCTGGGCACTGTGCCCCTCGCCAGTGCCACTTACCAAGACTCTGCCCCCTTCCGCTCTTTGGGACAATGCTCCAGAGACCTCCTGGGGCAAGGGGGGAATCCTGTAAGATTCTGGGTCAGGGTCTGCTCAGTCCCTGAGAGAGGGGGGCAGGGTGGAATCCTTGGGGTGGAGTGGGCACTCACTGCCGGCCCGGACCCTTCCCACCGAGAACGAAGTAAAGAGGGCTTCACCGCCTCTTCTTTTCAAGCATCCTAGGCACTAGGGAACTGAGGGGCGGAGGTAGGGAGGAGAGGCGAGGAGAGCAAGGAGAGAGCCCCTCGGGCCAATCATGACGTCCGCCTCCCCTCGCTCGGGGTCGGTCTCCTCTCTCTCTCTCTCTCTCTCTCTCACACACACACACACACACACACACTCTGCTACTTCAACTCCAGCTCTGAGCAAACTGCGACGCGCGCCTCTCCCCCTGCAAGTCCTAAGCTCCGGCCCCGGCCAGCGCCTCTGGCCTCACCCCAGCCTTCTCACTCAACCCCAGTTCCCCCTCCCAACTGACCGTGAAGCCGGAGGCAGTTCCCCAGTCCCAGGCCCCCGGTGGGGCTCCCGCCGCCGCCGCCGTCGCCTCCCCCTGCAGCCCCCGGCCCGGGACCCGGCCCCGGGCTGCAGCGATGGCTCCCCGGCACGAGGCGCCGCGGCTTCCTGGACTCGTCCAGACACGGGGCGGCGCGCAGGAGAAGCCCATCGAGCTGCCGGCGGTGGCGGCAGCGGCGGTGGCTGCAGGAGCGGCCGCCGCGCAGGGTGATGACGCAGGGCGCGCGGGGGGGGGCGCGGTCGGCGCGGGGGCGACGCGGGCCGATGACGTGCGAGGAGCGGAGCGGCTCGGCAGCATGGCGTCGGTGGCGCTGAGCGAGGCGGAGAAGGTGTATATCGTGCACGGCGTTCAGGTAGCTACACGGCGGCGTCAGCCCCCGGTCCCCCTGGCGCTGCGGGTGGCGGCGCGCCCTCTGTTCGCTCGCGAGGAGGCGGCCAGGCGGCGTGCTGGGGTTACCTGGGCATTGGACAGCGCTGCGGCCGGCGTTTGCCGCCCCGAGCCGGCAACGGGGGTGTATTTAGGACCCCACGGCGAGGGTGCCCTTAGGACTGTATGCGTTCTTGAAGCCTGCCGCGTCTACAAGGTTCCAGACCTGGGTGGGAAGGCGGTCCCTGAGGCCTTTTCTTAGTGAGGGAGCACCGCCCCCCAGGGCCGTCTCTTCAGCCTTGGGGAGTCGCATCCCTGGGCCGAGCCTCACTTTCTCTGCTAGGAAACGGGGGTTGGCGGGAGGCTTCTGGCCCGCTGTTCCTTACCTCGTGGTTGGGAAGCCCAGGGAGAGAAGGCAGTGAGGCGAAAGCGCTCTGGAGATACAAATTTCCTTACAGATAAAGAGGGAAGGATGTTTAGAAGGCAGCTCTGCAGCCAGTGGCACTTAGTTCTACAGTGGAGTATTAAGGTCCTTAGAGGTAGGGGCGCCTGGGTGGCTCAGTGGGTCTCTGCTCAGCGGGGAGCCTGCTTCCTCCTCTCTCTCTGCCTGCCTCTCTGCCTACTTGTGATCTCTCTCTCTGTGTCAAATAAATAAATGAATTCTTAAAAAAAAAAAATCTGGGCGCCTGGGTGGCTCAGTGGGTTAAAGCCGCTGCCTTCGGCTCAGGTCATGATCCCAGGGTCCTGGGATCGAGGCCCACATCGGGCTCTCTGCTCAGCGGGGAGCCTGCTTCCTCCTCTCTCCTCTCTCTCTGCCTGCCTCTCTGCCTACTTGTAATCTCTCTCTCTCTGTGTGTCAAATGAATAAATAAAATCTTTAAAAAAAAAATCCTTAGAGGCAGCTGTAANCCTCCCCTCTCTCTCTGCCTGCCTCTCTGCCTACTTGTAATCTCTCTCTCTCTGTGTGTCAAATGAATAAATAAAATCTTTAAAAAAAAAATCCTTAGAGGCAGCTGTAACTATATTCAGATCTTCTGTGGTCAGTTTCCAGTCCTTGGAGTCAAGACCACTCCAGAGCGAGAGTTGGAGAATGTTGGGTGTAATGAGCTACCAAAGAAAGCCAAGTGTGCCATCTTGTTTGTAACCGACCCAGGTTAGAGACTCCCCCAGAGGTCTTGGTGAAGCCTGACCAGAATCCTGTTCTTTTTTTTTTTTTTATTTAAAGATTTTATTTATTTATTTGATACAGAGAGAGAGATTACAAGTAGGCAGAGAGGCAGGCAGAGAGAGAGGAGGAAGCAGGCTCCCTGCGGAGCAGAGAGCCCGATGTGGGCCTCGATCCCAGGACCCTGAGATCATGACCTGAGCCGAAAGCAGGGGCTTTAACCCACTGAGCCACCCAGGCGCCCCAGAATCCTGTTCTTGCCCGTAGAGGCCTAATAATTTTGTGTTTTACTTTTCACCTTCAGTCCAGTATGGTCAAATTCAGCTTCTGGAGTCTGCCTTCTGTCAGCCATTGATTCCTTTATTATTTCAAAGATGAATAAAATAAAGGCAGTGGAATATAACATGTATGCTAAGGGAGTGGTATAGTTAGCGGAGGTCAAAGGAGCTATACAATATTGGGGGCTGCGATGCTCTGAAGGCTTCCCTAAGGAGGTGGAATTGCTCCCTTAAATCCATGTCAAGTGTCCCTCCTTTGTGTTTTCAGGACTCTGTATTCATTCATTCAACCTAGAACTAAGCTAGACTCATGGGGTGGGAAGGATCCTGCCCTTGTATAGCTCCCATGATAGAAGGAAGAGACAGAAATTACAGATCTATTTGTGTGTTTGTATGTAAAATTGTACTGGTAGCTGTGAAGGAAAAAAAAAAATCAGGGACTTGATCTAGTCCAGGAAGTCAGGGGAGGCTTCCCTAAGGAAATAATATTTGAAATGAGCTCTCAGCATGCTTAAGAAGTTCTTAAGCATGCTGAGAGCTCATTTCAAATATTCAAAGTAGGGTTGAGCCTTCCTGGAGAAGAGTTGCTGAATCCGCAGGCTCTCAGGTGGAGGTGTGGAGCCACAGGGGTCGGCTGGGGGTAATGGTGGGAGAGATCAGGTTGTTGAGGTGGCTAGAAGCCTGATCCTAGGGGGTTAAGAGGCTCGGTCACCCCTTCCTCATGGATCTTGGGAGGTAATAATCCGTTATTTGGTCCCTTGAAAACCTAGTCGGTGTCCAGTGCTTAGTAGATACTCAGTGACATTGACTGAGTAAGGTAGGTCTTGAAAAGGAGATCAGTTGGACACTCTTTTCATTTTTAAAGTTAAACCTCTGTACCATGAACCTAATATTAGGGCCACAGTTTTTGGTAAATGCTCTGCTCTGTGTATCAAGGAGCCGTGCAGAGTAACTGACCTTTTTTTTTTTTTAAGATTTTATTTTTCTGACAGAGAGAGAGAGAGAGCACAAGCATAGGAGCAGCAGGCAGAGAGAGAGGGAGGGAGAAGCAGGCTTCCCACCGAGCAGGGAGCCCGATGCAGCGGGGCTCTATCCTAGGACCCTGGGATCATGACCTAAGCTTAACTGACTGAGCCGGCCAGGCATCCCCAGAGTAACTGACCTGAAATAAACCTCTTCAGAAGGACTATTAGTGTTGGCTACAAATTTGCTATATTTATGGAGGAGGGAAACGGAATTGACACCATCTGAATAAAGGTTAGAGGGCAGGGCAGGTGATTAAGCTTCCCATGGGGTCTCCACTGACTCAGTTCTAAAATCACCTCAACTTTTGTTTTGTTGGTCTTTGAGTGCCAGCAGTGCACCTTATACAATACCTACCTGGAATCCTGTTCTTTCCTGTATCTGTAGACCTATTTGTGTGTTTGTTTGGTTGGTTGGTTTACTTTTCACCTTTGGTCCAGTATGGTCAGTTTTAGCTTCTGTCATCCCTTTCCTTTCAGCCTTTGATTCCTTTACTATTTCAGGGATATTTCATCTTGGTGGTAGGTAGAAGCAGTTGAAATTATTATTATTTTTAAAAGATTTTATTTATTTGTCAGAGGGAGAGAGCAAGAGAGAGACAGTGCACGTGTACAAGCAGGGAGAGCAGCAGGCAGAGGGAGATGCAGGCTCCCCACTGAACAAGGAGCCTGATGAGGGACTCGATCTCAGGACTCTGGGATCACGACATGAACCGAAGGCAGACGCTTAACCAATTGAGCCACAGAGGTGTCCCGGAAGCAGTTGAAATTAACCTCACAATGTGTGTTGAGGACTCAGTTGCTAGTAATGGTAACCCACAAACTCGCTCAAGCAGAAAAAGTATGCTTTTAGAAGGTTATGAGTGTTATTCCAGGAATTCAGGGTCATCTTCAGGCTCTCCCTTGGCCATCTCCGCTGCTTTTTACACCTCTGCTTTTTCTTACTCTGTTCAGACTGGCCTATTTCTCATGCCGTGTGGTAGGAAGAATGTGGTTACCTCTCAGCTCCTGGGGTTACAGTTCCTCTCTATATAAGAAGCCATCCCTTCTAGTTCAGTTCCAACGTCATCAGGAGAACAATTTCTTTGCTTCAGCTTGGGTCAGGTGAAAGAATGGACAGAATCATTAGGCTCAAAAATGGCCACTGGGAGCATGGGGCACACTTGAGGGAAAGAATTTTGTGAGCAAGGAGGATGAATCCTATCAGGTCCTTGAAGAATATGGAATCCCATTCAGATAATTCTAGAGACTTGTATAATGCGACTATTTATAGTGGTGTGGGTGGATTTCAGGGAACTCACCAGAGTTACTGCGGAGCCCAGAGACTAGCAACCATAGGGAGTAGCTGTTACCCCTAGGCTGAAGGGGCCAAGGGAGGCAGTTGTGTTACCAGATGCCAATGATAGCTAGAACTGTGGAGGAAGAGATGCTTGACAGAAATTGTAGGCTTGGCTAGATGAAAGCACTGTCAGAAATGTGGCCCCAGTTGGGGGTGGTAGGGATGGGGGGGCGGGGAGCATTGTCTCATCTCCTTTTGGACTTTTCATTGGCCAAACCCAACCACAAGCCAGTGAAGGGAGTCCAGGTGACGCAGTTTAGAAGGAGTTAACCTGGTGCACAGATGAGGCCAGAGAAGGATAGAGAATGGATCTGAGGGAGTGGGGATGGGATAAATAGACCATCTATTAGATATCCCAATAGATGGGATAAATGGAGAAGTTGATCAATCGATATTCTTAGTATATGGTTGGATTGGTTTCTGTTAGGTTTCCTGTCATCCTTTGAAGGCTGAGATGCCCCACTCTGGTTAGATGCATATTATAATTTTTATGTCATTGACTCTTTGAAACCGGTTTTAAGGTGAGTAGTATTATCTCTAAATTACAAATGAAGAACTGAGCTCAGATCACACAGGGTCCAAGATCACACAGAAAGTATGTGGTGGAGCAGGGACAGAAATCCAGATCTGTGTGATTGCAGAGCCTGTACTTGACTTCCATGCTGCTCTCCTACTGCAGTGAAAGCCATTGTCGTCCAGTCCTTAAATAGGGTTCCCAAAGCAAAGACCAGAGAGAATCCCCATTTCTACTTCTCTTTCTTTCTCTTCCCATCTGGAAGCATGAGAGCAAACAGGAAGGAAGGAAGAGGGGACGTTCCGGACACTGTCCCCTCCCACACTCCATTTTTCTAGACTTTAAATAGTTCATGGTACACACTGTATTGTTTATCTTTCCAAGTAGTATTTTCCCCACTTTTGTTATAAGTTCCTTTAGAGCCCTATTTGCCTTTCTTTATACAGGTTTTGTTTTACCAACTTGTATCTCAAACTTTTTTCTCTATTTATAATATTCAGGAATCGTGGGGGGCAGATTTTAGAATTTGCAGAATCTAGGATTTACCCTCTTTCAAATTTGAGTAACTGACTAGATGTGCGTTTTCTTCATGAGGGGACACGGCTCACCTCCATCTCAGCCCGGTGATTCTGAAGCCTTAAAGTATCTTTTATTCCTCGGTCATCATAGGCATTTGGTTCGTGTTGGTGCCCAACTCCATTCCCGGAGACAACACTGCATTTTTTTTTTTTTTTTTTTTTTTTTTTAAAATTTTTTTTTTNGAGAGAGAGACCACAAGCAGGCAGAAAGGCAGGAGAGAGAGAGGAGAGAGGAGGAAGCAGGCTCCCCGCTGAGCAGAGAGCCCGACGCGGGCCTCGATCCCAGGACCCTGGGATCATGACCTGAGCCGAAGGCAGCGGCCTCAACCCACTGAGCCACCCAGGCGCCCCTGCATGTTTTGTCTAAAACTTTTAGATAGAGTCTCAAACGGACTTCAATTTCTTCATCTATGGAACAGAAGGAGTTTCGCTCAAATCTAATAGATGGTCTTGCAAAGTGCAGATTCCCAGGCTTTACCTGGACCTTCTGAAGCTGTACCTGTGGGGCCGGAGCCTGGGAATGGACATGTTCCTAAGTGTTGGGAGATTTCGATGCCGCCAGCAGACATCGGCCTCTGGGCAGACCACTGGCCTGGTCCAGCTCAGAGTCTGCCGCCGAGTCTCTGCTCCTGGCGGTCTGAGGTCACGTGGTCTCCCGCTGTGGTCGAGGCAGGACCTGGGGGCCAGACCTAGCGGAGCTCCTTTCTCAGCTGTGCCATTCACAGCAAGGGTGGGTTTACCTGAGTTTGGGAGCCAGCTCCCTCTGGTGAAATGAGACTGTGTCCATCCGGGGGCACAGAATGGGGTTGTGGGGAATGATGAGATGGGGAAATATAGAGCGCCTGACATGCGGTCAGCAATGAAGAGATGTTGGCTCCTTTTCAAGTTTATTTTTTCTGTCAGAAGTGTGGCTTTGTGCTGAACCGTGTGCACTGTATTCCCAACCTTCACAGTGACCCCCACCAGCAGTTCAGCCTGTGGGTGTTGAGGGCTAGGGATTATTAAATCATCTCAAGAAAAATCGGATTTGTGGCAAGGGCTAGAAAGTCCTGAGGCAGCTCCAGGGCACCGCGTCTCCTGGGCTCCACCATGGACCACATGGTCCGTGTGACTGTCCGCTTGTCTTTAGGTCAGCAGTGACCACTCTACTCCTCTCTCCTGAAGTGTATCTCTTCTCTGCAGCACTTATCTGTCCAGCTTCCCTTCATCTTGGGAAAATCTG
Organism: Ailurus styani; assembly: GCA_002007465.1. NCBI lineage: Eukaryota > Metazoa > Chordata > Mammalia > Carnivora > Ailuridae > Ailurus > Ailurus styani. The sequence goes on along the minus strand of LNAC01000008.1, from coordinate 7,252,649 downwards.
GGGCACCTGGGTGGCTCAGTGGGTTAAAGCCTCTGCCTTCAGCTCAGGTCATGATCTCAGGGTCCTGGGATCGAGTCCCGCATCGGGCTCCCTGCTCAGCGGGGAGCCTGCTTCCTCCTCTTTCTCTGACTGCCTCTCAGCCTACTTGTGATCTGATCTTTCTCTCTGTGTCAAATAAATAAATAAAATCTTAAAAAAAAAAAAAATCTGTCCCCGCCCTGGCCTTTCTTTGGTGTGGCAGCTCCAGCCACCCTTGGTACCTGACCTGTTAGTTCCTCTTGAACTCCCTTCTCAAGTATTTCCCGGGTCAGAGATCAGATTTCAAGGAGAGAGTCAGTTTCGTGCCAGAAGAGCCAGTTGCTCTCTGGATTGTGTGTGGGGTCAAGCCCTAAGCACTGGCTCTGGCTGTTGGAGGTGGACCGTGGCTCTGTCATGTGGCCTCAGTGGAGCCTGAGGCATGGTAGGCTTCCCAGAGACCTGTTTCTTGGTGCTGTGGGTGTGACCAAGACATGAAATTGGTCTTCTAAGCTTCAGACCGGTCCCTAGCGATGGGTTAGCCCCACCAAGAGGCATAGATTCCTCTTGGGGCCTTGTCAAAGCCATCTTATGGAATTTTTCCTGGCAGTTGAAGGGAGGTGTAGCTCAGCTGATGGTTTTAGTTTCTTTCCTGTGGCGCTAGCTTTGAGTGTAAGCAACGTTGGCAGAACAGCGCAAACAAGGGGGAACAGGGCTGAGAGTAGGTAGGGTCCTTAACTGTAAAACTGAGCAGTCAGCTGCCCAACCTGGCCATGCAAAGCTGGAGCTAGCCTCCAGGACTCTTGATTTTGAGCCCCGTGCCTTTGCTATTTGCGGGCGCATGACACAAGCCTGCACCCATGCTGCGTGAAGTGAACAGAATCACATCCTTGAACTGCAGACTACTCAGTATGCTTGGAAGGTGCTGTGACTTGGGCCATGGCCTGCATAGCTGGATCTGATGTGGTCCTTCTAAGTGGGGTCACATTCTACTAGAAGCATTCTAGTCTCCATTCTGTAGCAGGTCCAAGGTGTTGGACAGGTCAGGGCAAGGTAATGGGGGGTTAACCTCAGTGCCAAGGCCACAGTCTAAATTCTCCCAAGCGTGTTAGGTTAGTAGAGCCGACTTGTCAGCTTCCTTTTGCGAGTGATAGGACGGGATTACTTGGGTCTGAGACAAGTGGCTCTGGGTGGAGTCACTTGTCCTTCCGCTCTGCCACAGGCCGTGAAATGGGCGCCTCAGTGACCTACCTCATCCGTAAGCTTCCTGCAGGGTTGTTCTCAAGGATTCAGTGAGCTGATAGCTGCCCCAGAAGCGGGAGAAGGGAACTGTGAAGAGGGCACTTCTGTGTGCTGCACTGTGCTGAGGGTCCCCTAAATGATTCCTGGCTTTTGGGTTCTCCTCTAATTCTGTAAGGTTGGGGTGATTCCTGCTTTCCAGACGAAGAGGCGGACTCCAAGCTGTTGAGGAGCTAACTTGTGCAAGGTCACAAAGCTGGTATGTGACAGGAGAGATTTAAATATAGGTTGGGGGACACCTGGGTGGCTCCATCGGTTGAGGATCCAATTCTTGGTTTTGGCTCAGGTCGTGATCTCTGGGTTGTGGGAGGGAGCTCCACGTTGGGCTCCGTGCTCAGTGGGGAGTCTGCTTGGGATTCTCTCTCTCTCTTCCTCTGCCCCCTCCCAAGCACGCTCTTTCTCTCGCTCTCTCTCTCAAATAAATAAATCTTTAAAATATATATATATACATATATACACATATATACACACACACACACACACACACATATATATGTATATACATATACATATATGGGTTGGAGTGACTACATCACACCCAACTGGCAAGGGTGTTGTGATCTGGTGAGAAACAACTGGAAAGTCACTGGGAGCTGTCCCAGCCCCCTCTGGCTCTAGCCCCCTCTGCCGAGAAGGACAACCCTGTCCATCACTCCATGGTGGTGTCCAGCCCACGTTGACCTCTCTGTTGGTTTTTGAATGGAGCTTTCGCTGCAGGGCAGCCCCTGTTTAAATGGTCACACATGGATTAATTCCTTTGCTTCCAAGTACTATTGGTGAATAAATGTTTTGGTAGGGTGTCTGGGTCTGAGCCAGACCAAGCAGGTTTGGGTAATTTTTAAGCCTTTTATGAGGAAAGCTGGATTAAAAAAATAAAAATAGTCCTGAGTGCAGTGATTCGTGGACTAATTTGGGTTTTGGTTTTTTTGTTTGTTTGTTTGTTTTGTTTTTCTCCTATTCTCTTGGGTGCTTTTTTTCTTTTTTTTTTTTTTTTTAAAGATTTTATTTATTTATTTCACAGCGGGAGAGAGATCACAAGGAGGCAGAGAGGCAGGCAGAGAGAGAGAGGGGGAAGCAGGCTCCCCGCTGAGCAGGGAGCCCGATGCGGGCCTCGATCCCAGGACCCTGAGATCATGACCTGAGCCGAAAGCAGAGGCTTTAACCCACTGAGCCACCCAGGCGCCCTTGGGTGCTTTTTTTCCTGTGGAAAAAAAAATACGTACTGTGTGCATCCTTGGAAAGGAAAATTTATAGCTTTTTTTTTTTTTTTTAAAGATTTTATTTATTTGACACAGAGAGAGAGAGATTACAAGTAGGCAGAGAGGCAGGCAGAGGAGGAAGCAGGCTCCCTGCCGAGCAGAGAGCCCGATGCGGGCCTCGATCCCAGGACGCTGAGATCATGACCTGAGCCGAAAGCAGAGGCTTTAACCCACTGAGCCACCCAGGCGCCCAATTTATAGCTTTTTGTTGATCTCTTGTCACCCGAGCCTTTCCCAGAGAGTCTTCCCCAGGGAGCAGAGAGTGATTTAAAGGCTGGAAAGCAGTACCTGATGAGGCCCGGTGTTCTGACCCCCTCCCAGCCCCATCCTGGAACAGGGGAGTTGTCACTACAAAGGGTAGTGACTGGATCTTTCCAGAGAAGTGGCATTTTAAAGATTTTTATTTTTATTTATTCATTTGACACAGAGAGAGGAGAGATTACAAGTAGGCAGAGAGGCAGGCAGAGAGAGAGGAGAGAGGAGGAAGCAGGCTCCCTGCTGAGCAGAGAGCCCGATGTGGGCCTCGATCCCAGGACCCTGGGATTATGACCTGAGCCGAAGGCAGCGGCTTTAACCCACTGAGCCACCCAGGCGCCCGAGAAGTGGCATTTTAAAGCCGTAGTTGGAAGCTCTGTCACCTGTGGCTTCCCTGCGTTCAGAGTTGTTTGTTTTCTCCATCGTTGGGGCCAACTGGTAGAGCCAGCCATTCACCCTTCGAGGGAGGCCTGTGCTGTCTCCTGTTGCCCAGTGAAGAGACCCTTCAGAGTGCAAGGGACCATGTGGAATTGTGGATTAAGAGCTCTGGCTTGGAGTTCAAGTGCTTCTTACTGGCCATGTGACCTGGGGCCAGACATTTAGCATCTTTCATCCTCTTTCCTAATCTCTAAAATGGGGTGAAAAAAAAGCTATCTTGTAGGGTTATTGTGAGAGTTAAACGTGTCAACTGTGTAGCGTTCCTATTGGGTTATCCCAAATGTAGTTAAGTGCACATTAGAGAGTAGCTACTATTAGTTTTTGTAAATAATTGTGGCAGTTTTAGTTACTTATTTATTTTTTAAAAAAGATTTTACTTATTAATTTGACAGAGAGATCACACGTAGGCAGAGAGGCAGGCAGAGAGAGAGGGGGAAGCAGGCTCCCTGCTGAGCAGAGAGCCCAGTGCAGGGCTTGATCCCAGGACCCTGAGATCATGACCTGTGCTGAAGGCAGAGGCTTAACCCACTGAGCCACCCAGGTGCCCCAATTGTGGCTGTTTTAATTTATGGATCTGTAGAATTAGAGAAGCACCTTTGAGGCTTTCTGATTCAATGTCCATCTTTTAACAAAGGAGGTACTAGTCTTGAGCATCTTCCCCCATCTTTAGTAAGTAAGCATCTTACTTACTAAAGTAGTAAGGTCAAGCAGTAGTTATGCAGGACCAGGCCTGGAGCCCATGACTAATACTCCTAGTGATTGCTCACACTTGCACCTGACCTGCAACTCAGGCAGGAATAGTCTTCGTAAATGATGTTTCTGGGCCCAGTTTTCACTTTCCTCACAGGATACACTCTGGGCATCAGAGATTAACCTAGGAAGCCTTTCCTGTTTTGTGGGTGGGGTTGTCAAGAGACAGTTACGTAGTTTTGGGATCCTCCAGTGAAGAGGAATCACTTTATGGATTTCCTCCTGGGAGGTTTATTTCCTAGACTTGAAATTCTGTTACTTTTCAAGTACAGGTCTCCCCAGACTCAAGATGGGGACTCCCTCCAGGAAGGGGATGGCCTGGGCAGTGGGCGGGGCACAAAGGGACTTTAAGCTGACTTGTGATGTTTATTTCCTCTGCATTAACAGGAGTGGGATAGGGAAAGAGTAGAAACAGGGTAGAAGGTCCCACAGCTGGGTGAATACAGTGCTTTGCTGGATTTCAGTGTCTCCAAATAAAAATGTCAGTCATATATGCAGTTAGTGAGGCAGTTTAAAGGTAAGTTTGTGACAGTTAGGTACTTTAGGAAAAGTGTTTTTAAGCATTTTGAGGAGCATTAACCCCTTTGAGAATCTGATGAAACTAATGAGTCTTTTTCTGAAAGAAGAGTGCTTTCAAAAAATGTTTACAAAGAATGAGGAAGATCTCCATGAGCTGATGTGTAGTGACTACCTGCATATGTATTATTCAATGTTAAAAAAAAAAAGTGAAGTATAAAAGAGTGTCTATGGCGTGTTACTCTTCATATAAGAAAGAAAGGGATATAAATTCACCTATCTGGGGCGCCTGGGTGGCTCAGTGGGTTAAAGCCTCTGCTTTCGGCCCAGGTCATGATCTCAGGGTCCTGGGATCGAGGCCCGCATCGGGCTCTCTGCTCAGCAGGGAGCCTGCTTCCCCCTCTCTCTCTGCCTGCCTCTCTGCCTCCTTGTGATCTCTCTCCCTCTGTGAAATAAATAAATAAAATCCTTAAAAAAAAAAAAATTCACCTATCTGCTCTTTGTGCAAAGGAGATACAGGAACGATGAACCAGCAATTAAACAGACCGCCTGGGGCAGGTGGGAAAGATCTAGAANTCACCTATCTGCTCTTTGTGCAAAGGAAATACAGGAACGATGAACCAGCAATTAAACAGACCGCCTGGGGCAGGTGGGAAAGATCTAGAAAGAAGGGGGCATGAAAATAGGGCTACGGGAGAATGGCCTTTCCGTGAGCACACCTTTTCTGATAACTTTGACTGCTAGAGTCATGGCGATAGTCCACATACCGAAAAAGTAAATGAGTAATTAAAAGTAGCTAGGATATGAGGGACCCACATGGGAGCGCAGTTACAGATGAACCTCAGGGGGTGTTGGGGAGTAGCAGAACCCCACTGAAGGGTGGGGAAGACAGCTGGAAAACAGGGTTCCAGGTGAGCACTGTAAGGCCGAAGACAGTAAATCTGTTTCTCAAGATCTAACAAATACATAAATACATTGTGGATAATGAGAGCCAGGTTTCTCACTTTCTGAGAAAGAAGTTACAAATAAAACAAGGAGGAAGGTTAGAACCAACTATCAGCGTGAACACATGACCTTTCGATAGTTATGTGGATAGACTCAGAAATAAATACAGCTGTGTGGGTTAGCATACCTAGATGTTATCTAGCTCCTCTGCAGAGAAGTTCTGGAAGCAATGATACCCCAGTAGCAATGAATTTACTTAGCAGCCAGATCCTGGTTTATAAAGCACCATTCTTCAATGAAAACCAGGACTCCTCGGAGAAAGGGCTGATCCCAGGGCTGGGACAGGGAAAACCAGAGGCTGAAACATCTTGTCTCACCAAAAGTAAAGATATGCTCAAACTAGATTGCAGGCATGTTGAAAGAATGCAGGAACCAACACAAAGGAATCCCGAGTGGCCAGATCGGGAACACTTGGAGCAACAGCGTAAGTAATGACAGTATTGGATTACAGACACAGCATAAAACAGGTATCCATGAGTTACACTGATAGACGTAAATAACGGAAGAAGTAAACACACGGAGATGAGAGGTAGGCAGTACGTAGACCACTCTGAAATCCATCTTCGGTAGCAGGGGTTGGCAAACTTTTCCTGTAAAGGGCTGGATAGTGAAGATTTGGGGCTTGCAGGTTATGAGATCTCTGTCACAACCACTCAACTCTGCCATTGTAGCATGAAAGCACCCACAGACTGCCTCAAGGGACAGGTGTGGCTGTGTTCCATGAAGTGTTTCACAGAAGCAGGTGGCCCTCGGGCGGAAGTGTGCTGTGCCTATTCTCTGGTTTAGAGGAGATGCGCTGGGTGTCTTTGGCTGTCCACAGAGTAGATCTTGTTAAGTCTGGCGGGCAGGAGGGACACAGCTGGGACAGGTGTAATACTACATACTTCCTGGTGCTGTTTGGAAATTGCCGATTCGGGAAGAGGCAGCTTATTTTTGTCCCTTGTTCAGATTTGGTCTGTTTTGTGTGCCTGTTTGGGGTCGTGAGATGTAGTATGGCCTTTGCCCTTGGTCTGGTCTGGGTGGAAACCCAGCTTTGCTCTCACCAGCCGTGGGACCTCCGGTATATCGCTTTACTTCTCTGAGTCTTCATTCCCTCATGTGAAAAATAGTAGCATTGTTCCTCGCTACGAGGATAGAATTCTGGGTGATTTGCTAAGAGAGGAGGGGGTGCTGTACTGCCTGGTTCTCCTGGGGGAGATGCCGTGAATGAGTTTAAACGTCTGCTGGTGGTTGGGTTGTGGTGGTATTAGGGTTGTGGTTGTTGCCCCTAGGAAGACCTCCGCGTGGATGGCCGTGGCTGTGAGGACTACCGATGTGTCGAAGTGGAAACCGACGTGGTGTCTAACACCAGTGGTTCTGCCAGGGTCAAGCTGGTGAGTACTGGGGCCATAGGGTGTACCCAGGGGGAGGACAGGCAGGCCCTAGGGAGCCAGCTGCAGGCCTCTCTGGGCTTTGGGAGTCATATTTTTCCAGGGAATCCAAGACCCAGGCCAGACCCTGGGAGGGCATCTGTCTAGATCTGAAGGACCCCTTCTTTACCTCTTCAAAGGGCCACTTCCCAGCTTCCTTTGCAGTGCTCCTAAAGGAGTCCCCCAGCAGCCTCGTCTGGGAGAGGAGGTTGGTGGTTGGGTATCTGGCTACCTACCCTGAGTGAGGACCCTCCTTGCATGTGTCCGCAGGGTCACACAGACATCTTGGTGGGAGTGAAAGCAGAAATGGGGACGCCAAAGCTGGAGAAACCAAACGAAGGTTACTTGGAGTTCTTCGTTGACTGGTCAGTACTATGCATCTTTTTTTTTTTTAAGATTTTATTTATTTATTTGAGAGAGAGAGAGACAGAGCACAAACAGAGGGAGCTGCAGGCAGAGGGAGAAGCAGGCTCCACGCTGAGCAAGGAGCCCGATGAGGGATTTGATCCCAGTACCCTGGGATCATGACCTTGAGTCAAAGGTAGACACTCAACCGACTGAGCCACCTAGGCATCCCACATTTTTTTTTTTAGTAGACTTCGTGCTGGGCGTGGAACTCCATATGGGTCTTGAACTCATGACCCCAAGATCAAGACCTGAGCTGAGTCCAAGAGTCGGACACCTAAGCCACCCAGGCATCCTTTTGCATATGTTTGGAAAGAAAAATGATTTATATTTTTTAAAAGATACATTTATTTATTTGAGAGAGAGAGAGAGCACGTATGTGTGCATGAGTTGGGAAGGAGGGGCAGAGGGGAGGGAGAGAGAATCCTCAAGCAGATTCCCTGCTGAGCCTGGACCCCGACTCAGGGCTTCATCCCACCACCCTGAGATCGTGACCTGAGCTGAAATTAAGAGTCAAGCACTTAGCCAACTGACCATGCAGGCACCCTAAAGGAAAAACGATTTAAAAGAAGATTCAGAGACTACACCTCTGGTTTCCGTTGAGCCCACTTTTATTTTGTATTCAGTCATCATTCCTGCAGCCAGCAGGTATTTCCTGCATTCCTCCCAGGTGTCAGGCACTGGGGTATGTGGAAGAAGGCCTTGGCTTGAGTCCTGCCCTTGTCCTAGTCACCCGGTCTGTGCTGGGCCTTATGGTCCCTGTCCGAGAAAGGAGGGCACTGCCAGGCAGCCAGGCACATGGTGGTTCTGAGAGTCAAATGAAATGGTGGGTTTTGCAATGCTTTGAAAAATATCAAACATAGATGATAGGGGTCATTTGGTTTAAAATACCTTGTTTCTCTTCCTGCTCTAGTTTTGCAGAAAACTTTTCATGACTTGCTTGGCAGAGAAAGGACGAGGGCCGGCCAAATAGCCGGACGGAGGGAGTGGCAGCGAGGCAGGCAGTGTGGGTGCTGGGAAGAGCCAGGACTCTGCACTTTCTTTAGCCAGACTCTTCCGACCAGCTGTGTGACCTCAGGCTAGTTACTCAGTTTCTCTACGCCTGAATTTCTTTTTTCTTTCTTTCTTTTTTTTTTTAAAGATTTTATTTATTTATTTGATGGAGAGAGAGAGAGATCACAAGTAGGCAGAGAGAGAGAGAGGAGGAAGCAGGCTCCCCGATGAGCAGGGAGCCTGATGCGGGCCTTGATCCCAGGACCCTGAGATCATGACCTGAGTCGAAGGCAGAGGCTTTAACCCACTGAGCCACCCAGGCGCCCTGTGCCTGAATTTCTTTATCTAAAAAATAGGAATAATGATACTGTTGCAATGATGAAGAAGGGAAATTAGGAAGACAGAGGGCACCACCACAATGACTGGCTCCCAGTGGGCTTTTGGGAAGTGTTCCCTGCCCACCCCCATTGCCTCCCCTTTCTTAGGCCTGAGGCTCTTTACTGGGTTGCTCACCCAGCCCCATCTTCTGTAACTTTGCTTCTAATTAGGCAGTGACAGCATGTTTTCTTGAGGTGGTAAGGATCTCTATTAGTTCATACTAGGTGCAGGTATATAATATCGATTCTGTATTAGAGTCCTGAAGGCCACCCCCGTATTTGGAGATGGACTGGAAGAACCCACAGGACTCAGCATATAGTTGTACTCATGGCTGAGATTTATCATAGCAATGGAAATGCAGCAACATGTGTGTGATGATTCTGCCCAAGAAAGCCCATTAGAGACTCAGCACCCAAGATTTTTATCAGGGCTGGTCACATGGGCACCCTCTGCTTAACATGTACCAAAATTCCAGACTCCTAGAAGGAAAGCACATATTCACCTTATCACATTATTTGCACAAATAGTCCAGGCACAGCAGACCACAGTTCACTGTTGACTGGGAATGGTCTTATTGTCAAGTTCCCAGATGGCAAATAAGAGCCCACCTTGCAAGCAGGCCCTTCTAAAGATAGCAGCCTTGGGCCTGCTACGTGCACCTTTCCGGCATAGATGCTAACCCCCATTTACATAGTGAGTTAGAGTCTTCCAGTCTTCTTTCACACTCAAAAGTTGGTCCTTGAGGTGCCTGGGTGGCTCAGTTGGTTGAGTGTCTACTCTTGATTTCAGCTCAAGTCATGATCTCAGGGTCATGGGATCAAGTGTTGGATTGGGCTCCACAGTGGGTGTGGAACCTGCTTAAGATTCTTTCTCTCCCTCTCCCCATGACAAATAAATAAACAAAATAAAAAGAAGTTGGTCCTCACAACATCACTATGAGAGACATAACCAGTGTTGAGAGAGGGTGAGTGAATTCCCCAGGGTCGTAGAGCTGGTCATGCCAGCTCAGGCTTCTCCCAGTCTGGGTCTTGGCTTGTTCTACTCCCTGCAGCCCGCAGAAACCAGCTTTCTAGGGATATTGTGCTCAGAGTTCTGAGAACATATCTGCATTCAGCTTTGTGGCCAGTTTTCCTTCCAGCGCATTCCTGCACCCTGCCCTGTGAGACACCCCCCACACCTCCAGGCAGTCTCCTCCCCTTGGTTGGACCCGGCTGCTCTCAGTCTGAGTCATCCAGTGGGACTGGCCTGTGCTTTAAGTCGAAGGGACCTTGTTCAGGTCTCCAACTTATCCCTTTGCTCTTGGTGGAAGAAAATGCCTCTCCTGGCCTTCATCTGCCTGGTTGAATGCAGTGAACAGTCGCTGAGGAGCAGGCACCACGTGTGAAACACTGTAATTTGCTTTTCTCTTTCACCTCTTTATTATCTTCTACCTCCTTCATCTTCGGCTATCCACAGTTAGCCAGCCCAACCACACCAAAGGGAAGGTGTTGCCCTCGGATGCTTGGCATAGGGGACACGTTTCACTGTGGCTCCGTGTCTGAACAGGACTCCAGGTTGGCCTGCTGCCCTTGTCCCTTTCTTGTCCCAGCTGGAAAGGGAGGGTGGCTCCAGGGTGGGAGGGCGCTCAGACCTGCCTCTTCCCAACACCTGGCGTCGAGGAGGAGCCTCCCCCTCCCTGCCAAGCAGGGCTGCCTGCTCCCTCTCCTTTCCCCCTTTGTAAGTCTCAGGAGGCCCTCAGCAGGCCCAGAAGCTCCAGTTCTCAGGGAGTCCTCTTGACTCTCTTTCACAATGGATAATCAAGAGGTGGCATACTTAGTGTCTTCACGTGCCTCAGTTCATGGGATCAGAGATTCACAAAACCTTGTGTTCCTCCAGAGAAGAGAGATGTTGGTTTACCAGGCGCTGCCAGTTCGGAACCTCATCTGGGTCTTCAAAGAGCAATTCGTAATTGTATAAACAAACCCCTTTCTTCTCATCCAGTGAATAGGAATGGCTTCTGGGACGTCTGTGGCTGTGCCCAGCACGAAGGACGCACCCACCGAGCCCTCTGCTGGAGAGCCCCTGGCTGAAGCAGAGGTGTTGTTACCGAGCTTCGGGTGGGGCGGGCTGTCAGTCTGAGCCCAGCTTGACTTATCAGTAACTTCCAGGGTTTCATTATTTAAATTCCCAGTGGTTAGAGAAGTCTCAGAAAACTGCTTTTCCACTACTTCATTTTACTTCAGTTTTGTCTACTTGGAAGAAGACATGGCACCTGAGGTAGACATTGCCTCCTACCTCCAGAATTTTCCCTGTGTCTTGGGAGTGCTGCCCTTTGGGGGAGGGTACCTGGCTGCACTGACCCTGACCCCTTCCCCGTGGAGTAGTGAAGACCTGGGCTTCCTGAGCACTGTCCCGGAGATGCCTGGCATCACCAGAACTGGGAGCACACTCGGACCTCCTAACTCCTGTCTCATGTCTTTGGTGTGTTAGCTGTAACTTGAGAACAGGCTGTTTTAAATCAGAACTTTGAAACTTTGGGAAGAGATGGTTTCCATCTATCTGAAGCCCAGAGGAGGGTAAGAATTTAGGGAGCTGTATGTGACTCCGGGCTACCACTAGGTGGCGGTCCGTCTAATCTCTTCATAGCTCTGATACCATGTTGATAGGGGGGGTATCAGGAAGCTTGGTTTAGCCTCTCTGAGAGGCTTTGGTTCTTCACTGGGGGAAGTTGAGGATATTTTTCATTTATCAACATTTCATTGTGCCCAACACTTGCCACTTCCCTGTGAGATCTTAACTACTTTTCATTGTGATCACTCATATTTATCACTAATGTTGAACCAGAAGCTTCAAGCCCTGAATTGGTGGATGGAGCCACTTGATCTCTGTTCCTCACTGCTTAGTGCTGCTCAAAGGGGGTCACTGTTAGTGCCTGATGGGCTGGCGAGGCAGGAGACAAAGCAGACAGGCAACCTGTAAAAGTCAGTCAAAGCTCTGGAAGTCTCCAGAGCTGGTAACTCTCCCAGAAACCTCAGTCAAGGGCTTACAATGAAAAGCTGAAAATGTGCTCCTGTCCCTATTCCCACTCATGGGGAAGCTTCTGTAGGTTCAGGAATGAGCACCTGTGCACCCAGGGGAATGGGAGGAATTGGGGCTTGCCGAAGGGCTGGATAGGTAAGGCCCAGAGTTAGCCCTGTCCCACAGACCCACTAAATCACTTTTGTCTTTTGTTTTTTTTAAAGATTTTTTTTTTAATTTATTTATTTGACAGAGAGAGAGAGAGAGAGAGATCACAAGTAGGCAGAGAGAGAGGAGGAAGCAGGCTCCCTGCCCAGCAGGGAGCCCAATGCGGGGCTTGATCCAGGACGCTGAGATCGTGACCTGAGCTGACGGCAGAGGCTTTAACCCACTGAGCCACCCAGGCGCCCTAAATCCCTTTTTTTCTGCCTGGCTGTAAGACACCATAGATTTGTAGGCTAGATTGATCACGAGGGAAACAATGGGCCTAGTGTCTGAGGTCCTGTCCCAGGTAGACATGGCCTTGATCTCATCCTACCCCAGTTAAACCAGAGATGACCCAAGCAGGAGGAGCAGAGTAGAGTTGATGAGTCAGGAGGGGTGGAGAACCGGGAGGGGCAGCGTTCCCAGGATTTTTATTAGGTTTTTGGCTTGGTAAGCAGTTTCCCCACAGCCCGGGAAGGGGGGCTGGGTCACACTCTATGAAGGACCTGAATTGGTTTTGGCAATTGTAGATGCAGAAAGCACTTGGTTTTATACCCCAAGCCCCAAGTGTATACTCCACTATTGAAAGAATGTATTGTGATACCTCTGAGCAAGGGGCCAGGATTAACAGCCCGTGCTCGCTCTCTCTCTGTCTCTTTTAAACTTTGCACTTAATAGGGAAGCTTTTTATCTAGGACTCCTTTGGTCTGCGTTCCATGACTCCAATATTTGTGGTCTAGTAATAAGTCCCAAGACGAGAGCATCCATTCATTACCTTGACTCACGTTAGGCTACAAGCCAGGCATGGCAAATTCCACATTCAGCGGGAGTCCAGTGCTGCCCAGCAGGTAAGGGCCGGGCTGCCTGGGTTGGAATCTTAGCTCCCCCGTCACTAGTTGTGTGAGCTTGGACAGATTATGTAACCTTTGTGGGATTCAGTTCTGTTTTCTCTAAAATGGGGTTGGAAATAGTGCCTAGCTCGTAGGGTTGTGAGAATACAGTGAGCCGATATGTCTGAAGTGCTAAGAGTGGTTCCCAGTGGTTCCAAAAGAACATTCAAGATTTCCTCCTCGTAAAATGAGAGAGTCGGCCCATCTGATGTCTTGCCGGGCCCACCCGTGAGATTTTGGTTTCACTAATGAGTTTGTTTTTAAAGCTGAGTTATAGCCTTTAGACAGGGTGGAAGGTTTGTCAGAGTCTCCATCACTGCCTGCGAATCACCGGTAGCTCTTTGTTCAGAATTGTTACCTGGCCAGTCCCTGTGGGCATCCTTGTCCTCTGACATGGTCTCTGAGGTCCGTTTCTGGGTCTGCGTCTCTGTCTACCTCTACCAGAAGTGTTCTGGTGCTAGGAGCACCGCTAGTGGTGAGAGGGGACCCTCCGTTCTCTACCCCAATCCTTCTCTTCATCCTTTGTTAGAATATGGGGTCTCTGGCTTTTACCTGAAGTATTGTGCTCCCACCCCTGCCCCAACAATTTCTTTCCATTTTTCTGGCCTCCTCCCCAGAGTCATTCCAGGGCCCGGGCACCATCCAGATGCAGGAGCTTTCTGTGGTTTCAGGAGCTTCGAAACCTTCCTCTCTGCCTGGCTACCAACTATGCTGAAAGAATAATGTGTTTGAAGAAAAAAAAAAAGTTTTTAGAATAGGAAAAGATCCCACTTTAAATTAGTTCAGTGTCAAAAAAAACCAGTGGGGCGTGGTTTTGTGGGTGGATTAATTCAGCCAATTAAACCTGGGAAGATCTGTAAGCTGTCCCTTAGGGTTGTAAAAGAACAGATGCTTCAGTCTCTGAGTAATTAAGCGGCCCCAGGATGGCATGGCCCACTGTAGTCAGGAGAAATTGTATATTTTCAACAGAAGTGCCTCCAGCCGGATTTGTCCACTCAGATCTATATAGATGTGTTTTTAAACACTCACAAGATGGATCTTAATATTGATGGCTTAGTGTGTAAATTAGAAACAGCTTTTGTTTTGCTGGCTGTGCAAAATTATTCAGTTGGTCCTTGGGACTTGATTATTTCACCATAAATGAGCTGCTTTTCATGGCTCAGTGCCCGTGTCCAGCAGAAGCAGTGAGAGAACAGCGAGGCTGATGAAGTTTCTCTTGGGGACTTTAAACTGGGGCTCTGCTGGCTTGTCGCAGTAAGGGAAGGCTGCAGAGTCAGAGAAGCAAAGTTACTATATGGTGAAACACTCTCTTTGTTTCAGGGGTCATTCTTCTGCCTATATTTGAATGGACTAGACAAGGTATATTTAAATATATCAGGAGAGATTTTTTTTTAAGATTTTATTTATTTATTTGACAGGGAGAAACACAGCAAGAGAGGGAACACAAGCAGGGGGAGTGGGAGAGGGAGAAGTAGTCTCCCCACTGAGCAGGGAGCCCAATGTGGGGCTCGATTCCAGGACCCTGGGATCATGACCTGAGCCGAAGGCAGACACTTAACAACTGAGCCACCCGGGTGCCCCTATCAGGAGAGATTTCTTTCAGCATCGCACAGATGGGATGGGCACAGCCTTGAGCCTTCACACGGGTTTTGTTTTGCCCGGGATCCCCCCGCCTGTCTGTAGCCTGACCAACTTCTGCCCATGTTCTTGTGTGAGGTTGCCTTTGACCCCCAGCACTGGACAACATCCTCCCTGGCCCCATTCCTGCTGTTTGCTCCCTGTTATGAAGTTCCCCCTGACTTTGTGAGATTGCCGCCCTCGGGCCCTAATCCACCCTGTTCAGGCTTTCCCTCCAGTGCCCAGCAGGGTGCTGGTATCTTCTAGGTGGGTGAGCGCGTGGGCCAGAAAGCTTCAGTATGTGATTTTGTAGAGGGCATTGTAAAGCAGCTGGTGTCTTACCTTTCTGGACCCTGTTCATTACAGTAAAATGATTACTTGAATGTTTACTTATCTTACTGATATTTTGAGGTTTGTTTTTATTAAGCCAAAACCCTCAGAAATTGCCGTTTAATACTGCTGAGTGATGTGTAGGGCAGCAAATGGGGACGCCCGTTCCTTCTTCATTGAGGTCATTGGGCATAAGTTTCAAGAGGCCAAAGTTGAAAAGTTTTTCTTCATGAAAAGAGAGCAAATAGGGCGCCTGGGTGGCTCAGTGGGTTAAAGCCTCTGCCTTCGGCTCAGGTCATGATCTCGGGGTCCTGGGATCAAGGCCCGCATCGGGCTCTCTGCTCCGCAGGGAACCTGCTTCCTCCTCTCCTCTGCCTGCCTCTCTGCCTACTTGTAATCTCTCTGTCAAATAAATAAATAAAATCTTTAAAAAAAAGAAAAAAAAAGAAAAGAGAGCAAATAAAGTAAAAGGGATAATCTAATACTTAATCAGCCTCCAGTCTTTCTCTCTCCCTTTCCTGCTTATCAGTTCAGTGATAAGCTATGTGGTGTGACATAACTGGCCTACTGTCATACACATCTTCTGAATCATTCCAGGAAGGTCACTCACTGTACTTACATTGTGGTTTCTGCTTTGAGCGTTTCATGGTGCGTTCTAGGCCGTGGAAACTCGGGATGGTGTCCGTAACGTGACCTCTCTGGGACCAGACTGCTTGAGTCCCCAGGCCTCCTGCCTTCCTGGGCCTGCCCGAGGGCCATACTCCACTCTTCAGAGAGTTAATTACTACTGGCCAAGATTTACTTTACTATTCTTCTCTTGTTGCTTTTTGGATAAAGATGGCTTCTGTCGGGGGGGGCAGGGGGACGCCGTCGTGCACACTGACAGACAGGGCGCCGTGCCTGTCTGGCTCCCTGTGCACACGTCTGGGGGCTGGAAATGGGGCAGGTGCCATCCGTTGCGACTGTGACTTTCCTGATAGCGCTGTCCTTCCGGCATTCCCCAGGGCGACTGGAACAAGGCCCCGTGCCTTTGCTCTTTGTTTCTGAAAAGACTCAGCTTTCCTGTTACCTCTCTTTGTAGTTCAGCCAATGCTACCCCTGAATTTGAAGGTCGAGGAGGTGATGACCTTGGGACGGAGATCGCTAACACCCTCTACAGGATATTTAACAACAAGAGCAGCGTCGACCTGAAGTCCCTCTGCATCAGCCCCCGGGAGCACTGCTGGGTCCTCTATGTGGACGTGCTGGTACGTGTCACGTGGCTGTACTGGCCACACCGGCTGCGTCTGCTGGAGACCAGTTGGCCTGCTTTCCTGCGGGTGCTGTTTCCCTCTTCAAGTGGTTGCTTTCGACTTCCAGGGTGAGACTAGATGGAAAAGGCATGATGTCCTGTAATAAGTTTTTACGTTAAATATAACGCATGTGTCACAGCATACAGAGAATACCATCCTGCAGTAAAAATCACAGAACATTCCTATCATGGTAGCACCTAAAACTATCCACTGGGCTTGTTGGGGAAGTAGAAAAAAAACAAGACACGCTCTGAAGATGGTATCAGGTGGAGGTGATGGGCAGAAGTTAGACTAGTTGACGTATCTTCTACATGGGATGAGGACAAGCTTTCTTTCTTTCTTTCTTTCTTTTTTAAGATTTATTTATTTATTTGAGAGCGAGCGAGCATGCAGGGGAGGCGGAGTGGCAGAGGGAGAGGGAGAGAGAAACTCAGACACACTCCATGCTTAGCGTGGAGCCCAGTGCTGGGCCCGATCTCACGACCCTGAGATCATGACCTGAGCTAAAACCAAGAGTTGGGTGCCACCCAGGCCCCCGGATGACGAGCTCTTTCTATACATTTCCTATGGCCCTATGGCTCTTGGAAGCAGACATTGCTGTCTTCCCCATTTACAGGTGAACTAAGGCTTGGAGAGGTACAACGACCAGCCCAAGACGTCTCAGCTTGTGAGGAGTGGGGTTGGGCTTAAAGCTGCTTCTCTTTATTTATTTATTTATTTATTTATTTTTTTTTTTTTTTAAAGATTTTTTTTTATTCATTTGACACAGAGAGAGAGACTACAAGTNACGTCTCAGCTTGTGAGGAGTGGGGTTGGGCTTAAAGCTGCTTCTCTTTAACGCTGATGCCTGCTCTTTTTTTTTTTTTTTAAAGATTTTATTTACTTATTTATTTTACAGAGAGAGAGAGAGATCACAAGTAGGCAGAGAGGCAGGCAGAGAGAGAGGAGGAGGCAGGCTCCCCGCCGAGCAGGGAGCCCGATGCGGGCCTCGATCCCAGGACCCTGAGATCATGACCTGAGCTGAAAGCAGAGGCTTCAACCCACTGAGCCACTCAGGCGCCCCGCTGATGCCTGCTCTTGACCTCACTAAGCCACCCTCCCTTGAAAGCACCTTGTAGGCCACCTGCTTTGTGTCCCTCACTTCCCAGGGGTGGACCCTGAGGCCCTGCGTCCTCCTCCGCTTCTGCTCCTCCAGGAGCCTCTCTCATCCTGTCTCCCATTTCCTGCCTGGTGTCTTCCCTCCCCGGTGCTCACGGCCTGCCTCTGGGCTCATACAGCTGACGCTCATTTGGCCTCCTGCTTGTTCATGTAAGGACAGCCTCTTGTTGGGTCTGCTTTATTCCTTTGAGTTAAATTTGAGGATCCGTGGGGTGCCTGGGTGGCTCAGTCATTAAGCATCTGCATTTGGCTCAGGTCGTGATCCCAGGGTCTTGGGATTGAGCTCCACATCAGGCTCCCTGCTCAGCGGGGAGCCTGCTTCTCCCTCTCCCACTTCCCCTGCCTGTGCTCCATCTCGTGCTATGTCTCAGATAAATAAATAAATAAAATCTTTATAAAAATAATAAGAAATTTGAGGAACCTTGAGATGAGTGACTACATCTTCCACTTCAGATTGAGTTCACAAGGCTAAGCCGTTGACCAAACAGATTCTTTCATGAATCTAAAGATAGAGCAGATTTTGTGGCCTGAGAGTGAACCTTCTGGCGAGGAACAGCCTGGCTGTGTCTGGGTGTTGGTTCTGCAAGAAATACGGTAGGGCTTTCGGGATACTTGTAAATTAATTTGGTAATGGGTGGAGCACAACTAGCCAGAAGATAGTGGGGATCATTGTGTAGGAGGTTAGGGTTGTTCTCGATGCTGACGCTAATGGGTAAAAATAATGAAATTACAAAGTCTATTTGCTTCTCCTCATCTCCCGTAAGTGGGATATACTTTTTGTGCAATTCTGACCCAGCAGGTAATTTTGCCAGTCCAGGCTTTGAGGAGGCAGGAACCGGCAGCTTCCAGTCTTGCTGAGTAAGAGGCAGGCTTCACAGCTGCCTGGAGAGTTGCAGTCCCATGGTGCGAACTGTAAAGTTCCACCCTGTGTCTGAAGATCTTTTGGTCTTTTCCTTTCTCCAAAAGAGCTGAAGACATGAGCATTGTGGTGCATTGCACTCGTCCTTCGGCGATGCTGCCTTCGTTCCTTGTTTGTATTTTTGTGTGCGCTTGTGGTTTTGTAGTGGTCTGGCCCGGTGAGGGTCCTGATCCACTTTTGGTGTGGTCAAGAGCCCTGTTCTCTCAATGAAGGCTTTTGCAGAATGGATGAATATTGGGACGTTGCCTCGGTTTAAAACCAGCGCCCTTCCTCCGTGGGCAGAGGATATATGGTAAGCAGGTGTCTCAGTGGTGCACTGCGTTCCTGCCATCTGCAGACCTTTCCTTTTAAGACTCCTTACGTTTGGGTATCTTCTCTAATATTTTTTCTCAAAGCTATATTTGTTTTGGAAATAAGACGTGAGGTTTTATTGTTGTCACCCTCAGAAAAGTTTTTTTTTTTAAAGAGTTTATTTTATTTATTTGACACAGAGAGATCAGATCACAAGTAGGCAGAGAGGCAGGCAGAGAGAGAGGAGGAAGCAGACTCCCCGCTGAGTAGAGAGCCCGATTTGGGCTCGATTCCAGGACCCTGAGATCATGACCTGAGCCGGAGGCAGAGGCTTAACCCACTGAGCCACCCAGGCGCCCTGGTCTGGATAGTCCTTAAGCAGAGCCCATCTTTCAAACAGATATTCACTGGGCAACTTTCCCTGTTTTCCTGGTTTTACTGTAGATGCATTCACTATTCAGTCAGATGACTCCCCTATTTCCAGTGTTATTTTTTTTACCTCAGCTGGGTTATCTTATGAGAGTAGAAAGGTAACTTCCTGGAAATGTTACCCTTCTTTGCTCTTCATGCTGCTTTAACGGCATGGTTTTTACTCCAGGTGGGATACCTGTTAGGACTTTGTCACACTGACAGTGTGCAGGCGACCTTTGATGGGGAGATGAGGGACAGAGCTGTCTTGTGCTGACCCCAGGAGTCGTGCTGAGAGACTGGCCCATGGTCTGTCGCACTGGGCATGAGGAGGACAGAGAGTGAGGGAGTGACTGCAGCACCTGGCAACTGGCTGTGTGTGTGGCGCCAGGAGGCACCATTGTCTGAGAGGATGGTGAGGGGAAGTCCAGGGAGAGCAGGTGTTTTGTGGGGAGAGATGTTTTCTCTTGTGCTTCCTAGTGGTACGTTTTGGAGGTTTGCCTTATGAAAAGAAACCCCTCATCCCCAGAAGGCCAGCAGAATAAGTTGTGCTATTCCCTTAAAAGAACATTCTAGAATCTGTGCACCTGACAGGAAAAGGTGTGTTTGTGATCGTGTGTATCCTCCTTTTCTCCAGTTCTGCTCCTTCTGCACTTCTGTTATAGGAGGGATTTTCACCCTGGAGAGGGTGGACACCCATATCCTGCTCCAGGACCACAGCCCAGGCTCTCCGTAATGCTAGACGTCCCGTACCTCCTGGTTCCTCCTGGCTTGTCTGAACCTACTCACACACCCGCTTGGGCTGCTTTGGGTGTCAGTATTGCACCCGCTGTCCCCTGCCTCCTGGCCATGCCACTGTGTTGAGCAGGAAGAGTCTTACTAAGCAAGAGAGGAGGCTAGGGTCTTTGAGCCCTGTTATGTGCCGGGAATGGTAAGGATGTGATCTTGTTTAATCCTTGCCGTGCAGAGAAGCAGGGTTTTGCTTCACTGAGGGGGAACCTGACGCTCAGAGGACACAGGCCAGCAAGTGGCAGAGAAGAGTGTCAGGCTCACACTGCCCGACCTGGGTTACCCCATTCTGTGGCAAACCGTGAGGAGCCCGAGCAGGCAGACCTGAGGCTTGGAGTGGGCTCAACCTTTGCACCTCAGGGAGGAAGGCAGGCAGGTTGGCACCTGCCCTCTGGGGGCCCCTGGGCAGATCAGGTTTAGCATTCTGCCCTCTTGATTTCCTCTCTTGCTGATGAGCCAGAATGTTGAAAATCAGAGTTCACGGCAGGCCACTGTGTCACAAGCGGGAGGGCTTCTGTGTCCCTAGCTGCCCAGGACGGGGGGGTGATGTGCTCCCCAGCGTCCCTTTCAGCGGGGAGACCCACAGCCACGAGAGCAGAGGTCAGCCTTTCACGAGCACCTCCTTGGCATGAGGTGGACGCGGGGCCGTCGGAGTGGGAGACGGTGGTCTTCAGCCCCGGCTGCTCGTCAGGACCGCCTCGAGTCTGGAGTGGGACGCACATGCCAACGTGTCGCCCTGCATGGTGCACGTGCTCCCCGGGTGGTTGGGACGCACAGCCAGGCTCAGAGGGTGCAGCTGTCGGCACTCGTCTTGGGGCTGGGAGACCACGGCGTGAAGCAGTGCTCTCTGGAGGCACTGAGCTAACGCTCACTGCGTGCTGGACGCACTTCTGAGGGCTCTGCGGACGTGAGCTCATTCAGCCTGTGGAGCAGCTCTGTGGGGCAGTTGGGATTTTCACCCTCCGTGAGGCACGGACACGTGAAGTCGCCCCCAGCTGAAGACAGGAGTCCGCGCCGGCGGTCTGACTCGGGAGTCTTCGCTGTGCGGTGGTGTGTGTCTGAGCCGTGAGCAGGAGCGCTGGTCCTCCGCTAGGCGCGGAGCCGGGTGCGAACGGCGGTGGGGTGGAGGGGCCGCGTTTCAATAAGCAGTAACCCTGCGGTGCCTCGGGAATGCCGGCATCCGCCCTGGAGGTGGAGGCCCAAAGAGCAGGTGGAGACTTGCACCTGCACAAATGCCGTGTGCGCGGGAGACAGGCCAGGTGTAATTGTCGATTCAGAATCGAATTTGGAGGCCCAGGCTCAGGGCCTGCCTGCCCTCTGTGAGTGGTCCCCAGGCTGTTCCTTCACGGCGGCGCTTTTGCCGGGCTCTGCGAGGAAGGCCCTCTGGCCAGACGCAGCGGGGTCCAGCCCTCAAGAGCGCGGGGTTCGGGTGGAGGGGAGACAGCACGTGGAAGGACAGGGCTTTTCTTTCTACGTGTGACTGCCTCCCCTTCCTTTCTTGGGGCCGCAGGCCAAGGCATCACCGAAATGAGACAGAAGGATGTGTCACCTTCCACTTAATACTGTGCTCTGATGTTTCTGGCTGAGTGAGCACTCATAAGCATGGTCGGTGCTTTTGCTCTTGGGCAGGAACTTAGTTTTTATGGCACTGCATGTGCAGCGTGGCATGTTTGTTCCATGTTTGAACAGCAGCTGTACGTTGGTGATTGCATACGGGAGGTCACCACACCAATAACAGTGAACCTGGTGGCGGCTTGCAGCATCAGTGGCCACCGTGATTTCCCTGTTTGGAGGCTGGATTTATGTCAGCAGAGGGGAATCACTCAGGAGCCATTTAGGACAAAACAGAGGTGATCGTTTCCTCTTTGAGTGCAGACCCAGCTGGCTGGGGGGCCAGTTAGAGGAGACCCACCACAAGCCGGGCCTGAGTGGTGGCCCCACAGCGGGGGCCAGCAGTGACCTCACCCTCGGGGCCCAGGCCAGCACAGCCGCCAAGGAGCGTCTGGCAATGAGGGGCAAATGCACGCGGCGTCAGCCAGGAGAGCGTCCACACGTTCTTCTCTTTATCTTGTGAGCAGGCAGCATTTCATGGGAAATTGGGATGATACTTAGAGCAAGAAATGACGTTTGCTTTTCCTCCCTGCCTTGCTCCCTGCCTCCCTTAGCTGCTGGAATGTGATGGGAATTTGTTTGACACCATCTGCATTGCTGTGAAGGCTGCTCTCTTCAACACCAGGTGAGTCTTCCTGGAAACAGCCCCAGGGGCCTGCGCAGAGCCCAAGCAGACATTGGTGATGGGACACTCGGGACATTTCTACCAAAGCTGACAGGGGAAAGTGACCAGGGGCCTTTAGCATTAAACATGGTGGCACATCATTTTAAGCTCCAGATTTCACAAGGTAAATCTCAATATGTGCATATATTTCTGTATTTGTTCTTTATATTGTTATTTTCATAAGTAAGCACATCCCATGTAGAAAAATATTAGAAAACCACAAAATGGGGCGCCTGGGTGGCTCAGTGAGTTAAAGCCTCTGCCTTCGGCTCAGGTCATGATCTCAGGGTCCTGAGATCGAGCCCCGCATCGGGCTCCCTGCTGGGCAGGGAGCCTGTTTCCTCCTCTCTCTCTGCCTGCTTCCTCCACCCTCTCTGCCTGCCTGTGCCTACTTGTAATCTCTCTCTCTCTGTCAGATAAATAAATAAAAACCTTAAAAAAAAAAAACACAAAAAAGAAAACCGCAAAAAAGCAAAAAGAGTGGAAAGCAACCACAGGTCAGCTGTCCAGATACTGTAACTGGATAAAGGTGCTCGGAAGCCTGGGTTTGGCCTGTTGTGTGCTCTGCTCTATCCCCAGCACCACGAGCAATGCCGGGTACCCAGTAGGTGCTCACGGATTCCTTGACTGGACCCAGCAATGTTTGAAAAGCAGGGCAGCAGCCTGCTCTTGGGTTCAAGAGCAAGAAATGGTTCTGCCACCGTGGTTCAGCTTCCCAGCCAGCGGTGTCACACGGGACGCAGCACCAAGCCCTGTTGGAGGTGGCATTTCCTCTGACTGATCATACAGCTTTCTCTCTGGCCGTTGCCACGTTCCCGCAGGAAGGTTTGTGGCATTGGAGCACAAACGTGGGTAGGGATGTTTATGCCACGAGAACTTACATTAAGGGCATGGGGGTTCCTGGGGTAGAGAACATGAGGGTTAGAGATTTCTAGGGATATAGGCTAAGGAATTAATTGGATAAATGAGCAAGAGTATTACTCTAGGATATTCATCGCAGCTTCTTTGTAATGGTGAGACGCCAGGAACGACCTGAGTGTCCCAACACGGGCTGGCAGTCGGCACAGCGACCTACGTAGAGGTTTGTTAATACAGAAAACCAGGCACTATACAGTCCTCTCATCTCACTTGTTTTGTTGTATTTTACTTTTGGTGACCCTTACATTGTGGATATGCCTGGGGGGAGAGAGAGAGAGAGATGCATATCCCAGAATGGGCACTGGGGTTAGTTTCCAGTGCTCCTCTTCTCGCCGACTTAACATTTTCCTGTATTTGGGAGGTTTTTTTTTTTTTTTTAAAGATTTTATTTATTTATTTGACAGAGAGATCACAAGTAGGCAGAGAGGCAGGCAGAGAGAGGAGGAAGCAGGCTCCCTGACGAGCAGAGAGCCCGATGCGGGCCTCGATCCCAGGACGCTGAGATCACGACCTGAGCCGAAAGCAGAGGCTTTAACCCACTGAGCCACCCAGGCGCCCTTTGGAGGTTTTCTGTGGCGAATTCAGACTCCCTGTGTAATTTAGAAGAAAGCAGGAAGTTAAATAAATTCCAGTCAGGCATTGCAGGACGGAATATTTGCTGAGACCGAAAGCTGTAGAGTGCCCCAGCCCGAGCTGTGCCACCAGGCTCCCGGCCGCCGTCAGTCGGGAAGTAGGCGTGGCACTGCGGCCACAGAGGGGCCCGAGGACCACCGCCATTGTGGCAGCCGGTGCTGGGGCCCTCCTGGAGAAGAAGGGAAGTCGCCATCTGTTGTACCTTGCGGTTCAGAAATAACTGCCCATCTGCCAGCTGGTTTCCATGGGCACCAGGGCGGAAAGAGAGAGTAGAAGCAGACGAGGCTGTTCGGCTGTGGGGGACGTGTTGGGCAAGCTGTACATCAGGATGGTGAAACCCAGCTGCTCAGGTTGGGAAGGACACCCGTCGTGGCCATAGCCCTAAGTCTCGTCCCCTAGAACAAACACAGCCCTGCAGGTAGCAAGGAGTGTGGCCTGTGAGGCGTCAGGTCCTCCTGGTACACGGAAAGACCCTTCGTAGAGTCCGCGTCCTCCAGAAAGAGAGAGGCCATTCTCTAGCCCTTCAGCTGACCCGGGTTGTGGCCAGTGTTGGGAAGATGTGGCCTGTGTGTGTTTACACAGGCTTATTTAACATACCAGTCAGAACTCAAACTTCCTACCTGACTTGCTCAAATAGGATGTTACTTAATACTTAGACCTTGGGAAAAAACACTCAACACCGTGGGTGCTCCTGACATGGAGACTTTGAGCAGACCCTAGCAGGACCCCTGGGTTCCTGCGGACAGCCCCTCGCTGCAGCTTGTCTGCTGCGGGTGGGGCCCTTGCATAGCGGTGGCAGCAGGGGTGGAATCAGAGAGGGCTTTAGTTAGAGGACAGGGCAGAGCAGCAGCGCTGTTTCCATTACGCAGCTGAATGGCCCACCTCTCCCTGCCTGGCTCCTCCAACCCCAGATGGGGATGGATGGACCCTATGGCTTCAGTGTGTTCCCCCACACCCAGCTCAAGAAACAGAATGTTGCCAGCCGCCCCCAGCAGCCCTCTTCATCCTCCACCCCCAGGCGACCCCTACAGCCGCTGAGGATGACCGTTGTCCTACAACAGACCAGTTTTGTAGTCGATGTAAATGAGATCACACAGTGTGTTCTCTTGTGGGTCTGCTTCATTTCACTGAGCGTTGTGTTTCCAGACATCTGGATTGTGGCCTGTAGTCATCGTTTGCTTTCTGCTGCGTGATGGCCCCTGGGTGACAGCGTCACAGTTTCTTTATCCATTCTACTGGTGACGAGCATCTGTGTAGTTTCCAGGTTTGGGCTATTCCAGACATGAACGTTTCTCTCTTTTTCTTGCACATATTTACCCACTTCTCTTGGGTACGGGTGAAAATTTTGGGTCATAAGGCACAGCTATGTTTGGTTTTAGTAGATACTGCAAAACAGTTTTCCAAAGAGCTTTTACTAGGGGCGCCTGGGTGGCTCAGTGGGTTAAAGCCTCTGCCTTCGGCTTGGGTCGTGATCTCAGGGTCCTGGGATCGAGCCCCGAATAGGGCTCTCTGCTCAGTGGGGAGCCTGCTTCCTCCTCTCTCTCTGCCTGCCTCTCTGCCTACTTGTAATCTCTCTCTCTGTGTCAAATAAATAAATAGAATCTTTAAAAAAAACAAAAAACAAAAAGAGCTTTTACTAGATGATGCTCCCACCAGCATTGTGTAGGCGTTCTGGGTCGCTTCACATCTTTGCCAATTCATTGTTGCTGTTGTCGTTGTCTTTTTAATGTCTGCCATTGTGGCATGTGCCTTGGTGTCATATTGTAGTTTTAATTTGCATTTCCTTAATGAATATTTAAGTCCAATACCTTTTTGTGTGTTTATTGGCTATTTGAATAGCCTCTTTTATCAAATTTCTGTTTAAGTCTTTTGCCTGTTTTTCTATTAGGTTGTCAGTCTTTTATGTTTGGTAGGAATTTTTTTTTTAAGCTGCAGTAGGAATTCTTCATGTAATATGTCAGCTCGTATGTATACACATGTGCGCACACACACATTTAAAATATTTTCTCCGTTCTGGAATATATTTTTAGCTTCTTTTTTTTTTTTTTTAAGATTTTTCATGTATTCATTTGAGAGGGACAAAGCAAGAGCATGAGCAGAGGGGAGGGTCAGAGGAAGAGGGAGAAGCAGACTCCCCACTGAGCAGGGAGCCCAATACGGGGCTCGATCCTCGGATCCTGAGATCATGACCTGAGTTGAACGCAGAAACTTAATTGACTGAGCCACCCAGGCATCCCATCTTTTAGATTTCTAAATGATGTCTTTTGACAAACAGAAGTTCATATATATATTTTTTTTAAATTTTGAAACATTCGGGGCACATGGGTGGTTCAGTCATTTAGCATCTGCCTTTGGCTCAGGTCATGATCCCAGGGTCCTGGGATCGAGCCCCACATCAGGCTCCCTGCTCAGTGGAGGGCCTGCTTTTCCCTCTCCCACTCCCCCTGCTTCTCCCTCTCCCACTCCCCCTCTTTGTGTTCCCTTTCTTGCTGTCTCTCTCTCTCTGTCAAATAAATAAGTAAAATCTTAAAACAAAAAAATTTTTTTTTGGAAACATCGTACAGTGGGCCATTGAGAAAATGTTTTATTTTGCCTAGTGATTATGCTCTTTGAAAGTATAGAACATCAGCCTGACTTGGGAAGATCATTTCATTTCTAATATCCATTTAATCAAGATGAAAAACAGTGCAGCTTGTGTTCTGAGGCTCCGGCCAGTGAAATTACACAGGTCAGGTTTATCCCTTTAGACCGCACTGGGGACCCTTCTCCCCCGCCCCGCCTCCTGCCTTGCCCCGGGAGCTTCTGGACTAGCTTAAGTAGCTCTTTCCAGAATAAAGAAACATTAGCTCTTCATGTTCTCTTCGCCCTCAGGCTTTCTCATCAGCCTTCAGCATCTAATACCTTTCAGAACATGTTCTTCACTTACGTGGGTCGAAATACGTTAATTTTGACAAATGTGTATCTAAAAATGGAGCAGATGGGTACCTTGACAGTATTCACGGGCAGGGACTTCTCAGCACTTGCCTTCTTTGGCTTCCCATACTTTATCTTCATCATCTGTTTACCTGCCAGTAAGTCGAAAGTGTAAAGATTGGTGGGTTTCGGAGAAGATACACACACACGTCCGTTCTTCTCTGGTTTTCTAGTTTCTCTGCCCTCGTACAGGCAGGTGCCATTGTGCTAGCAGGTGGTGCGAAGCAAATGCTGCTGAGGGGGCCAGAAGGCCTGTGTCCAGTCTTTGCTCCAACCATCATGAGTGCTGTGACCTTGAACAAGTAATTAAATCTCGTCCAACAAATGAGCCCCTCCTTGTGTCAGATAGTGCGTTAGACTCGAAGGATGAGGAAATGAGTACAACATTGACCGTAGTTTCATTTGTCTTTTTCTGTCTTTAGGGGAACATAACTGAGTAACAGGCAATTAAAATGTCCAACTCTATTTCATTGCTTTTTTTTTCCAATGAAATAATAAACGGGAAGGTATCCCAGTAAACGCTAGAGGGTTATCCAGATGTATGGGAATATTTTACTATAGTGTATTTCACAAGCACACTTAATTTTCCAAAATCAGAATATCTTGGATACAAAGGCTTCAAATGTCAAAGAAAAGTTTCTGATTAACAGATGAGTTTCTGCATGAAAGTAACGAAATAAAGAAGAAGAATTTCATGTAATAACTCATTGCATTCACTAACAAGTTCCTCATCTCCTGTGTAATTTTAGCATGAAGGGATTCACTTTTAGGTTAAGGTTCATTCCCTTGTTCACAAATGGCACTGTATAAAAATTTGTGCCATAGATTTTATAATTCTTCATAATCCTCAAGACAGTTGAATCTATTGTTTTTTTCTCCCTTTGTGGCAAGCCTTTTTTGTGGTCTGTTCTAGAAATCTTTGTTTACATCAAGGTCATGAAGATGTTTTTAGTCGTCGTCGTCCTCTTCCTCCTCCCCTCCTCCTCCT
>LNAC01000008.1:7202788-7223505 GCA_002007465.1 Ailurus styani | reverse complement strand
TTTTTTTTTTTTTTTTTTTTTTTTTTAAGATTTTATTCATTCATTTGACACAGAGAGAGAGATTACAAGTAGGTAGAGAGGCTGGCAGAGAGAGAGGAGAGAGGAGGAAGCAGGCTCCCCGCCAAGCAGAGAGCCCGACATGGGCCTCAATCCCAGGACCCTGGGATCATGACCTGAGCCGAAGGCAGTGGCTTTAACCCACTGAGCCACCCAGGCGCCCAGCTTCCACCTTCTTGATTCATCTTTGTCATCAGTGAGACATCCATGGGGCTCCATGTGTAACTCTCTCCCTGCGCCCCTCTGTTGGAGACTCTTGGTGGCCTGTGACTTGGATGGTCTCTGACTTACGGCTCTGACCCCATCCCCACCCCCCCCACATTTCCTTCTCTTGCTTTTGTAATTCTGCTTCCGTAGTGGCCTGTGATAGAATCATTGCACCTTGCTTTAGTTGTTTTCCATGCGAGCAGAATCTAAAATAAGACCTTGAATGGGCAGTGTGGGTTCTTCACTGGTGTAGGCACTCCTTCCATGAGGCTCTCAGGGGTGGGGATCTGGGATGCGTATTACCCACACGTGTGCTCTGCTGCCCCGACTTTGCAGATCGGTTATCGGCATGTTGTGGACGCTACTCTTCAGGAGGAGGCCTGCTCCTTGGCCAGTTTGCTGGTGTCCGTGACCAGCACGGGAGTCGTGACGTGCATGAGAAAAGTGGGGAAGGGCAGCCTGGACCCAGAGAGCATCTTCGAGATGATGGAGGTGAGGCTCTGCTCTGAGGTGGTGCAGGCACCTGGTGGGGAAGACTTGCTGCTTCCTGCCCCCTCGGTCCCACTGTGAGAATTCTCCCTTTGTACCCTGGACCCCAGACCTGGAACTTGGAGAATAGCTGGTGTGAGCTGGTTGTCTAC
Organism: Ailurus styani; assembly: GCA_002007465.1. Lineage (NCBI taxonomy): Eukaryota > Metazoa > Chordata > Mammalia > Carnivora > Ailuridae > Ailurus > Ailurus styani. Next base: position 7,222,600 of record LNAC01000008.1, on the reverse strand, counting down.
GGACCTAGCCTAGGGTGGGGGCGATGGGGGCTCTGGATTGGGAGGTAAGGAACCGGGCAGTCATTGTCCCTCGTCTTCGCCCTCTCTGATCCCACATTACCATGTCTCTGGATGAAAGTGTTGGACTGATAATGTGGAGTCGCTTATAACTCCAAAATCCCAGGCTTTTGCAATCTGATGAGGGAACTGGGTTCCTGCCTGAGCACTTCCTGTCCTTTGAAGGGAGTGAGTGAAGGTGGAGGCAGGGGCTGAAGGATGGCTGTCCCCCCATTTCTTCATGGGTCTATAGGTATTCAGATGGAAGCAAGGGGAAATCCTTCTAGCTGCCTCTGGGTGGATCCCTCACCACAGGTCTCAGGCTGTCTGGTGGCCCCACCCGGTAGGGCACTTTCCAGCCCAGTGCTGACTGGTTAAGGTGTGTGTGTCCCGACCAGCCTGAAAGTCCCCTGCCCCCCATCTGTCAGGGACCACCTGTGTCTTCCCAGACTCACCATCGCCCGTGTCCACCTTGACTTTCCAGAAGTCTTGGAGGATTCTGATACCCACTGACTGACTGAATTGCCGGGAACCGAGTTAGCTAGACCTGGGTGTTTTGCTTTAGGGTAACTGTAGCTCACGCCCAGGGGTCCCGCTTCATCGCAGGCCAGGTTGCCGTGCATGCTCTTCCTTCATTCCTAGGAACAGTGACCTTTCACTGAAGACACTAAGCGTTTAACGTTCATTTTCTCTTTTGTCGTCTTATGTGAAAGCAAAGCTGGGCGGTGTATATGGTGTCGAGGACTCAGTCCCCACCGTAAGTCCTGGCTTTGGGCCACAGCTCGCGCCGCTCAGGGAGAGGATGACAGCAGCAGTGGTGCCTTTGTCATGAGGAGCCAGTGAGGGCGTGGAGGCAGAGCGGACGGCACAGTGGTGGCCTACCCCAGGGACCCAGGAGGCGGCCGCCCTTCTCCGTGCATTCTCTTGGGCGCCCTGAGCTCAGGCGGCTAGGCCCGTGTGGCAGTGGGCACTCTTTGGGGCCCGTTGGTTAATGGGCTGGGTTTTTTTCGTTTGTTCTTTTAAAGATTTTATTTATTTATTTGACAGAGAGAGAGAGATCACAAGTAGGCAAAGAGGCAGGCAGAGGGCGAGGGGAAGCAGGCTCCCCGCCAAGCAGAGAGCCCAATGCGGGGATCGATCCCAGGACCCTGAGATCATGACCTGAGCGGAAGGCAGAGGCTTTAACCCACTGAGCCACCCAGGCACCCTTGACTGACATTTTTTCTTTCTCTCATGTTGTGGTAAAAATCTTTCTTTTAACTCTGACTTTGCGTTCCATACAGTTGATCACCTCCCACTTTCAGACTGAGATCTTTTCGTGTTAAGTTTCCAGTGATCTAGATTCTCACCCTGTGTTACAACGAGGGCCCAGGACAGAAGGTCCCTGGAACTGGGAGGGGCGGGGCGGGGGTCTGGGCGTCTTTCTCCGGGCCGTCGCTGGGAGTGGAAGCGCGGCCCAGCGGAATTAAAACTGCTGTGGGAACACGGCGGACTCAGCAAGGCGGAGGCTGGTTGGTGGTTCCTCAGAGTCTCAAAATGATTCGTGAGCACAGACACATTAACAGTTTCGTAAAGAAAGACTGTTGTATATGAGTGGTTTTCTGAGGGGTCCCCATGTGGCCGCTGCGCAGGGGCTCATTAGGAACTCGGTGGGTTGTCTGACCCCTTGATGGTCCTGTTCCAGCCGTTCCCTGCCTTTAGCATCTCTGCCCCGCGGAAGTGCCTGAGGCCCCGGGCTCAGCTCGGGTTCATTCGAGCCACTCTGCGTGGAGATTTGGTGGCAGGTGAATGAGAAACGGCTTGTTCAGATGTGTCGCCAGAACCATCTGTTCCTTCATTAGCCAGACTCGATTCCCTGTGGCCTCCCTCCGCCTCCTCACCAGGCTACAGTGGGACGTGGCAGTCACCAGGACAGATCTGGTTGACAGTTCTGCGTGTTGTCACGGCAGCGGGAGTGCTCAGCTGAGCTAGTGGGCCAGGCTGCCTGGGCTTCCTGCTGACCGCCTGGGGGTTGGCGTTGGTTTGTTTTTTTCTTTTGTTTTTGTTTTTAGTATGGAGATCTTTCCAGAATGTAACTGCTCTGTTGTTGTAGTTGGGGGTTTGTTTCCTATTGATTTGTTTCACTGAGTAAAAGCCCTGGAAGGCAGATGGAACAGGTACAGTTTGGACCAGCCAGCAGGCAGAGAGGGGGCTTCCTTGGTCCGAGGGCGTGCGCCTCACCAGCGGGTATGTGCTTGCTTCTGTCCTGCAGACCGGCAAGCGAGTGGGCAAGGTGCTGCACGCCTCCCTGCAGAGCGTCCTACACAAGGAGGAAAGCCTGGGGCCCAAGAGACAGAAGGTCGGCTTCCTGGGATGATTTGGACATCAGTGCAAATGTGGGGTGTTTGGTTTTGTTTTGTTTTTTTGGTTTTTTTTTTTGCTTTCCCTTTTAAGCCGCAGTTTGTATATATTTTTCTTATCTGTTATAAATTTGAGGCAACATTTGTACATGTAAAATTAAAGTATATTTTCTAGTCTGGTTTGGTACGGCTAGAGTTCTTCAGCAGCAATCCAAGATGCCATTTGGTGAACCCCCCGAAAGTCTGGCCCTGGTCCAGTGAGTGGCGATCAGATTCAGAGATCTGCTCCCAGGGAGAAATATCTGGCCGTGCCTTTCCAGGGAGACTTGTTTATCTCCTGCTGCAGGAGTTCAAAACAACAACAAAAACACTAGAATAAGGACCTACCAGAAATACGGTTTAAAGGAAATGCTTATATGTATTTTGTGAAAAAATTTCCCCCTGTGCAGCTTTCAAAGTAAGAAACACACACACACAGAGTTCATTCTCCTTGTGGATTTGGTGTGGATTTGGGAGGAGGAAGGCGGCACATGCCCCAGGGACACACCCATGACTTCCACCTGCCTGGTGAACCTTCCTGAGGCCTGGGGAAGCCCAATTCTTGTTTTCTGCCCTCCAAGAAATTCACGCCAAGCTCCCTAGGGTCCCGGGTTTAGCAGCCACTTTGGTCCTTAGCCAGGCGTTATCACTCTTGTTTTGAAATTGCTCTGGATTTTATAACCACTCCCTGGTGTTTCGTAAGATTTCCTTTTTTTTATCAGCATGAAGAAGGCTGTTTTAGAGATGGTGTCATCTGATTACTCAGCCTGCCTTCATACTTTGGGGACGAAAGGAAAAGCCATTCTTGACGGCCCCAGAAGGATCCTCGTAAGCCTGTATTCTACTCCCAGCGAAGTGTGCTAGAATTAAGTCTCTTCACAGGTTGAGCAATCTTCAGTTTTTTCCAAACTGAAACTCCCCCCATCAATCTTAAAGAGCCCCAGGGAAGGAGCTGATGCATGAGGGGTGAGTTTCTCAGCCACGGCGTTTGCACTCTGCATTTCAGCTAGACAGATAGGGTGAGGAGTTTGGAATGTGTTGCCTAATGGAGGGAACATAATGTGACTTGAAGCCTGGTTCCAGAGGTCCTGACACGGGCACCTTCTGCTGGGTTGGCCAGGTCCAACCCTGTGGAGACGAATAGCTGCCTCGACTTGGACTTGGAGCTGCTGCCCTCTTGAGAACACAGCCTGGGTTTTCATTTTTAAAAAATGTTTTTCCAGCAGTTGTCCCTCCAGGCGCCATGACATGCTCCCAACAAGACCTCAGTGAGCCTGATCCCCTCCCCAACCCCCACTCCTGGTTGACTGCCCATGATGGGACATTGACAGTGGTCAAGATACAGCTGGAGTTTGAGTCAAGTTTAGAAGCTTCGGGGTTCCTGGGTGGCTCAGTGGGTTAAACCTCTGCCTTCGGCTCAGGTCATGATCTCAGGGTCCTGGGATCGAGTCCTGCATCGGGCTCCCTGCTCAGTGGGAAGCCTGCTTCCTCCTCTCCCCTCTGCCTGCTGCTCCTCCGGCTTGTACTCTCTCTTTCTCTGTGTCAAATAAATAAATAAAATCTAAAAAAAGAAGCTTCGGTTCTGATGATTAAAGACATCAGATGTGTCTTTGCCAGGCTGAGCAGCTGACCGCTACCCAACGGGCTGACTGGCGAAGCAGTTACAGTGAGAATGGAGGTGAGAAATCAGTTAGCGTCTGTCTCTGCCACCAGGCCACCCCTACCGGTCAGGAGCAAACATCACAGGTGAAAGGGAACCCTCAATGAGCGTGGTCTGTCCAGGAGAGGCATTTATGGGCAATGTGCGATGATTGCAGCTCTCAGAATAAGGGAAGAGAAAACTGATGGTGGAGACTTGGGAAAATACTGTCCTGCAGAGACCCATGCTTCTTCCAGCAGAAGCAGCGCTGTCCTTACTGGCCATTAAATAAATTTCAGGGAATACAGTGTACAGAATATTCAAGTTGGTTCTGTTGTTTCTCTGATTTCTTGGTTTCCCAAATCATGTCCATCCAAGCCTGCAAATACATCAGTTTAGGATATTAGCCCACTGAGCCTGGAAGTGTGGGCAGCCCCAAAGTGCTAGGGTCTCAGTGCCTCCCAAGGCAACCCACAACCACTGGGGGCCAGCAGCTGGTGGGAAAGGCTGCTCCATCTGATCCTTGGGTGGACGGTTCCCAGAGGTGTTCCTGACATTCAACACACCATGCCGCTGGTGCCCATGACTGTGGTCAATCCTCTCCTTCCTGGTTTACCCTCCCCAGCCCTTCCTTCCTGTTCCCTGTGTGACCGCTTCCCAGATTAACTACCAAACACGAATCCTGGACTTGGGAGTGACTCTGACTAAGCCTTTGGTACTAGAAGTGGCCTTAAAAAGCAGGCCCTTCAAATGGGTCTTGAAAACAGGAGCAGTCATTGGCCGATGGCCGAGAAGGCCCATGGGTGGTGGCGGGTGGGTCGGCGACAAGCCAGGCCATCCTATAGTATCATTAGCAAGACTTTCCTGCAGTGGGTTGGGATGAAGCCCAGGAGAGGAAGTATTGGGTCACGTGAAAGCTCTACACATGGGACGCATGGAGCCAGCGGTGATTATAAGACTTGTTTAGTTAACTGATTTCTAGTAATTTCCCAAAGGCCTCTGGGAAAAAAGAAATGAAAGGCTCACAGCCAACTATCAACTTGTGGTGTGCTATAAAAACCAGAGGGCTTTCATGGAACAGCTTAAAGAGACGGGCCTGCAGTTACTGGGTAGAACGTGCTGACATTCACCCCTAGGATTTGCTTGTGCCAGAGTGGCGGAGCCCCAAAGGGGATAAGCTGCTTCCTGGGCTGGTTTCCCTTGCCAAAGTCAGGGCTTTTGTCAGGAAAGAAAAGGACTCGGACCTGGACTAAAGATGGGATCTTCATCCCCAATATTCCCCTGAATGCTTTGAGCAGGCAGAAGCCCCCATCCCTTCACTGAAGGAGAGCAGCCATTTCCTGAGAGAAGCACCGGACTGCTTTCCAGACAGAGACCGTAAATGAGGCAGAGATGGTATTTGCCAACCTCTGCCCCACCTTTCCTCCATGTTTCCAGACCAATGACTAGAGTCCTGTTACAGCTCAGCCTGAGCTGGGAATTGCAGTCTCTGCTGTGGGAAGGAATAGATTCCTTATGGAAATGATTGCAAGACCTGGCTTGGCAGGTACCAGGGAAATAAGAGTAGGAGGGGACCTTGGGGCCATGGACCAGGGCCGTGGCTGAAAAGGAGCTTTAATGTCTTGGTAAGGAGGTCTGAGGTGTTCCTAATTCACTGCTGAGATAGCCCCCTGAAGTTGGGACCTGGCGATCACCTGAAGTAAAAAGAGGAGATACCAGAACTAAACATACAGGAAAAAATAACAACTCTTGGGGCGCCTGGGGGGCTCAGTGGGTTAAATGTCTGCATCCAGCTCAGGTCATGATCCCAGGGACTTGGGATCAAGCCCCGAATCGGGCTCCCTGCTTGGTGGGGAGCCTGCTTCTCCTTCTGCTTTTGCTGCTCCCCTTGCTTGTGCTCCCTTGCTCTCAAATAAATAATCTTAAAAAAAAGAAAAAGGCAACAACTCTTCTTTGCGATCCGTAAGAGACATGAGGTCATAGAACCAACGACTACTCCCCAAATCAGAGAGACCAACAAACAAATACAGAGAACCACAACTTACTGGGAACCCAACCCGGGAAGGGAAACCTGAACTCTAACTGGCAAATTGCTGGAAGCTCAATGTGGAAGGCCCTAAGAGTTAACAACTCTAGGGGGACCCAGCCATCAAGGGTCCCCACACTCCTGTGAGTTTTCTCTCCAGGACCTCAACCTGCTTCTCACAGTGAATTTCAGAGAAAAATCCTCTTGTGCCTCTAGCAGGTGGCGGGAGGAGGGAGGGGGGCATTTTGCAATACGCAGAGCACTGTTCTTCACAAGGCCTGCCCTTGGGGGAAACTACTTAACCAGAGCCAACCTGACCTGGAGGAAGGGAAATACCCAACTCAAGCCCACTCTAGCCATCCTGTCCCACCTAGGGGTGTGTGTGTGAGGCGGAGGGGCTGGGGGGAGTCAGAGTCGGGGAGCTGAGAAGCAATGTGAGGTTTACAGCCCCAGGGCATAGGTGCATACCACAGATCCCTTCCCCTCCCCCACACCGCATCAGCACCTTCCTAAAGGCCTATGTATAGTAGTTCCTTTTACCCAATACATCATGTTTGGCTATAAAGTGTAACAAGTTATGTGGCACACTAAAAAGCGAAAAACACACTTTGGAGAAAAAGAGCAAACACCAGAAACCAGACCTGGCAGGGATACTGGAATTAACAGACTGGGAATTTAAAACTCAAACGAAACTTGGATTAATATGTAAGGGCTCTAATGGATAAAGTAGACAGCATGCAAGAACAGATGGGAAATGGGAGCAGAGAGATGGAAATCCTACAAAAGAACCAAAAAGAATTGCTAGGAAGAAAAACACTGTAACAGAAATGAAGAACGCCTATGGGTTGATTGGTGGACTGCACATGGCAGAGGAAAGAATCTCTGAGCTTGAGGATCTATCAATAGAAACCTCCCCAAATGAACAAAGACTGAGAAACAGAACAGAATATGCAAGGACTGTGGGGCAATGATAAAAGGTGTAATGTATGTATGATGGAAATTCCAGAAAAGGTGAGAAAGGAAGAGTAGAAATATTTGAGATGATAACGACTGAAAATTTCTCCCAAATTAATGTCAGACACCAAACCACAAATTATCAGTCGACTGGGTACAATGGACATATATAGACTATTTCATCAACAGCTGGATACACACTTTTCTCAGGATCACATGGAACATTCACCAACATAGACCACATTCTGGGCCATAAAACACACCTTCACAAATTTAAAAGAGCAGAAATCACACAGTGGTCTACTCTCAGACCACAACAGAATTAAACTAGAAATCAGTTACAGAAGGCGCCTGGGTGGCTCAGTGGGTTAAAGCCTCTGCTCTCGGCCCAGGTCATGATCTCAGCGCCCTGGGATCGAGGCCCGCAGGGAGCCTGCTTCCTCCTCTCCCTGTCTCTCTGCCTGCCTCTCTGCCTACTTGTAATCTGTCTTTCTCTGTCAAATAAATAAATAAAATCTTAAAAAAAAAAATCAGTTACAGAAAGATAGCTGGGAGATCCCCCAAATACTTAGAGATCGAACAACACACTTCTGAATAACACCTGGGCCAGAGCAGATGTGTCAAGTGAAATTAAAAAATATTTTGAACTAAAGATGAAAACACAATTTATCAAAATTTGTGGGACGCAGCTAAAGCAGTGCCTAGAGGGAAAGTTACAGCAATGGAAAGCGTATATTAGAAAAGAAGAAAGCTCTAAAATCAATCTGTGAAGCTTCTACCTTAGGAAACTAGAAACTAGAAAAAGAAAAACCAACCCAAAATAAGCAGAAGAGAAATAGCAAGAATGAGAACAGAAAGCAATGAAATTGAATACAGGAAGTCAATAGGGAAAATCAATTAAACCAAAAGCTGGTTCTTCGAAAAAAATCCCACAGAAGGGAGAGATCCTCAGAAGCAGGCTGTCACCAGCCATTTTCTTCCCTGGGGCCATTTGCCAATTCTGGCCGTGGGCTGAGGGTCAGATTTGGTGCACCTAGAAGGATCCCATGGGGACAAAACAGAAACCAGCAAAATGTCTGGCAAGATGGCGCAGGGCTAGGGTGATGATTTGGAAACTTTGGGATCCCTAAAGGCACAGCGGGGTTTGCAGTGTTGAGTTCTTGAGCTGTCTGGGGGAGGCAGGGAGGTCTAGTAAGGTAGATCGAAATCTGTAGTATCCTATAGAGCTAATGGGGTTTTCTGTTTCCTGTGTGAGCTGTTGAGCTGAAGACATCAGGTATGTGCAGAACTGGGCTGAGCATACCTAGTTTATCCTTCAAAAATGTACAGATCAGGTCACGTCTCGCCCCTGGAGTGGCGGGAATAAAGGGGCTGAAGGAGGCCATTGAGCCGTGAAGTCCATGTGGCTTCTCAGAGCAGTCCTCCCCCTCCTCCCACACTTTTGCAAGTTGCCCAGCTGCCTCACACGTAGGGTCTCCATGTGTTTCTTGCAAGGACCCCATTGTGTAGGTTGGGCCGAGAGTATTGCCCACTGCATGGACGGGGAATCTGGGTCTTGAATAACTTGCCCCAAAGGATGCAAGCGCCAGGTGTCTGACACCAAGACTCCAGTTCTCTCTCCATGGGGACTTGGGTGACCTTTAGGGACAGAACATCCAAGGAATGGGGGCCCCATGAGAGCGGAGAGTGGTATCTTGCTTCTCCCAGCATTGTGTGCCCCAGGGCCTGGCACTCAAGGACAGAAGCAATACTTGTTGAATGAATGACAGCCCCAGGCCAGCGAGCTTTGCAAAGGAACAAAGGACTTTCCTAATGAGGGTCATCGAGGCCAAGGTTATACGCCATTTGCCTTTGGCTTTGACTAAGGGCTGAGACCGCCTTAGCCATATTTTTAGGAGATGTGTACCCTGGACACTCTTACCCTTGAGGGTGTGGAAAGTTCTCCGCCTCACGTTCTTGTAGACACTGGGCTAGCAAGACTAAAAGGAAACAGCTGTGCAAGGCGAGGGGACGGGGTGGGGCATGGCTCCACGATGGGCCAGAAGTTTGCATGTTGTTTGGGCTGACATGGGTGGGGTGGCGAGAGATGGTTTTATATAACTCGGACTTCCAACAGCTTTGGAGAGAGAGAGAGAGAAAAAAAAACAGAACGTGCTTAGAAACTGAAACGTGCCTGTTAGCTCTCTTCTTTTTCTGCCTCTGGGCTTTGTCATCAAGATCGTTCTCCCTGCAGGGAAATCGGCACAAAAAGACTGACCCCAGGAACCCTCCTACACTGTTGGTGGGAACGCGAGCTGGTGCGGCCACTCTGGAAAACAGTATGGAGGCTCCTCAAAAAGTTGAAAACAGAGCTACCCTACGACCCAGCAATTGCACTACTGGGTATTTACCCCAAAGATACAAATGGAGTGATCCGAAGGGGCACGTGCACCCCAATGTTGATAGCAGCAATGTCCACAATAGCCAAACTACGGAAAGAGCCCAGATGTCCATCGACAGATGAATGGATAAAGAAGATGTGGTATATATATACAATGGACTATTACACAGCCACCAAAACCCCCAAATCCTGCCATTTGCAACAATGTGAGTGGAAACAGAGAGTATTATGCTAAGCGAAATAAGTCAATCAGAGAAAGACAATTATCCTATGATCTCACTGATATGAGGAATTTGAGAAACAAGACAGAGAATCACAGGGGAGGGGAGGGAAAAATGAAACAAGATGAAACCAGAGAGGGAGATGAACCATAAGAGACTCTTAATCTCAGGAAACCAACTGGGGGTTGCTGGAGGGGAGGGGGTTGGGAGGGATGGGGTGGCTGGGTGATGGACATTGGGGAGGGTATGTGCTATGGTGAATGCTGTGAGTTGTGTAACCCTGAAACCAATAATATGGTAATTAAAAAAAAAAAAAGACTGGCCCCTGATGGCGATGTGTTTGTGCATGGACATGTCCGGGGTGGGGGAGGTGGTCACTAGTGAATACTAGCACCCCACTCCTGGCTGAAACCACCCCCCACTTGCTGCTCTTCTGGCTGGCCGAGGCCTCACGGAGGGGGCCAACAGAGGGGAACTTTCATTCTGGGGGGAGGAACTCTGTGGACTTCTGGGGGACTCAGCAACAGGCTGCTTTGCAGAGTGATGAGCTGCTTGTCGCAGGAGGGGTTTAAGCAAGCACGGGGGAACGGCGGAGAGTGTCAAGGGAAAGGAGCTTCCCATGCTGAGGAGTGGTTCTCCCTGACTGCAGCTCCCAACCTGCTTTTTATAAAACTCAGAGGCCAAGAGACAGTGGGCCACACGCGGGCCCCCCAGTCCAGCCCCACTCAGCTGTCAAAACACTCTCTCCACAGGGGCCTCTGATCCTAGCCCTCGCTGCTTTGTTCTTTTCTGGCCTCGATTCCCTCCGGTCTGTGTCCAGCCTGTTTTAAGGTGGCTCGAGCAGCCCTTTTACGATCTGCCCTGTCTAGCTCTCCAGCTTGCTTTCTTTCCCATCGCTTCTCAGCCTTTTGGCTAAGATCAAGTGTTGCTTTCTTTCCCACCTCCACCCCCATTCCGGTTCAGGATGCAGAATGTGTGGTGCCCATGGTTGGGCACCCCATAGTTGAAACAAACCCTTTCCATTTCCCTGTACCCCAAGAGCCAAGGTGAGAAAACCAGAAAAACAAAGGAGTTCATAAAAGAAAAATAAAACCAGCACGTTTTTCCTTGTCACGCGCTCCCCCCTCCCCGCCACCCCCCGCCCCTGCACTAAAGGGCTGGGGGGGCTTGTTCCTGACCCAGCTCCTGCCCTTGGCAACTGCAGTGCCCCGGGCCAGCCCAGCTCTGGAGCAGACAGATCCCTCCCTACATCCGATGGCGGGCTTGATGGCGGACTCCCTGGAAGAAAAGCCCAAGTTACAGAGTACTGTATTTTCTTTGCCAACAATCTTATGCTCACGGAAAACTGACAATTCCCGTGTCCAGAGCATCAGTCCCCCGAAGCATTTGTAAGTAAGGCTTCTGTCATCTGTGTGACGTTTCTTTGGCAGGAATCTCATGGATGGACGGACAGATGGACATGGTGATGCGTTCCCATCAGGAGCTCGGGGGCTGCAGGCTTCCCACCCGCCCCTCGATCTGGGATGCTTACTTGGGTCACTGGTTGGAGTAGTGTCTGCCAGTCTTCCTCCCCGCAAGGTTACTCTTTTCCTCTTTGTAAGGGAGAAGTGTTTTGTGGACAAGTAATCTGTGTCTCTGAAAATATCCCATTTCTTGTCACATTATCAGCGCGTCCACTGACTTACATCTGTGTGCGCTCCAGGTTTCCTTCTTCACTGCTGGTACCGCGACGATGCTGACCGCCCATCCTTGGGAGCCCCCCCCCCGAGCTGTCTCCGAGTGCTCCCGGCAGATCCCCATCATCCCTTGAGCACTTACTTGCCTGCTTTCTGGCAAAACAACGTGTTCATTTTCGACTTTCCTTGCTGGGGCCCTGGAATCAGGCCTCTCGCCCAGGTGCTCTGGTTCCTTTTCCCACGAAGCTGGGTTGAGAAGCCAGTCCCTGGAGGCTAGGCATGCTGGGGGCCTTGGAGGGGCTGGTGCTCCACGGCCCTCCCAGTGACAGCTGGGGGCCAGACGTGCACATTTCCATCTAAACGCACAGGCTCATCTTTACGGGTTGAAGTCCACAATTGCACAGCGATGCCTCTAATTGTTATATCCTTCACCGTGGGATTCATTCTAGTTTTCTCTCTCTCCGTGTTGGTCTCTCCCTTCTCTGATGATGAGAAACCCGGCTCGCTTGGTCTGTAACAGATTTGCTGATCTGATGAATGGTGCCCTGTATGTGACCTACCTCTTATCCCCGCCATCCCCCCCCCACCCCGCAACCTCCCACGCAGGATCTCCTCCTCTCCTCGCTTGGACCTCAGCCCTCCATGCGGGGTCTCTGCGCGCCGCCCCTCCTACCCCCCGGATGCCCTCCTCCACCCTGTTGGGCCAGGACAGTCTTTTCTTCCCACTCCACCCTTGATTCCACTCTGGGGTCTCGTGGCCTCCTCCTCTCCCACTGTGGTCACCCCTGCTTCGGGATGGCTGGTAGAGAGACAGAAACGTGAAGCAAGGAGATGATTCTCGGTATTTTTACCCAAAGATGCACCCAATGTATAAAGCCGGGACCACAAAATAATCTGTGCCGTCAGGCGGTGAGCCCCAGGTCATGCCGTAGCGAGGCCTCCGAGTGTACCTGTTCTGAGCTAATGCCGGGGAAGGGCGCACCCCTACACCTGCCCAACGAAACTGCGCAACAGAGGTGTGCTCGGACAACTACCGTGTATATTTCAGAATTCTAGAAAAGAGTGAGTCTGCTTTAGAAGGCAGGGCCAAGACGCTGGGTGGGTGTTCCCTAGGCAGCCAGGCTCTCCCAGACCTTCCTCTTTTGCAGCCTTTTTCTTTTCTTTGGCTCGCCTCACAGCCCTGTCTGGGAGGGTTTCCTGGACAGAGGTCCCCGTGGCCGCTGCCTTAAGAGGTGCGGGCCGGGCGGCGGCCGCCACTGCTCTCCGACCCAGACCAAAGCAGGCAGCAGCAGCAGCCGCAGCAGCCCCAGCCAGTGCAGCAGCATGGAGCTCTGGGGGGCCTACCTGCTCCTCTGCCTCTTCTCGCTCCTGACCCAGGTCACTGCTGAGGAGCCAACCCCCAAGGTCAAGAAGGCTGTCAATGTCAAGAAAGGTAAGGAGGGGGACTGGGCTCCCCCCATCTTCCGGGGAGCTGGTCACCCTGTCCTTCACTGCTTCTTATGCTCCTTCCCTTCATTTTCCTTCTTGGTAGGTCCAGGGAACTTTCGAGAACTACCCCTGGAGCCTGGGTGAATTCTCCAGTATTGGGGGCCGCTGTCTGAATTGCAAGGATCCCTGACTCTCAGAATGGGACAGAACCTTCCAGATCATCTAAACCGACACCCACTCCCCTCTTCTCCACCCCCCAAATATGTTAAAGAAATCAAACCTGGGGTTTGGCAGTGCCAATGGGCTCCGCTTTGTCATCTCCAAACCTGGGGTCACTCCGTTAGAGAAGGGTGATAGTGGCATTTGCCGAAAGGCATCTGGTTAGGATTTAATGCTGCAAAGCCCAGTGCTTGGCCCCTATGATCTCTTCATGCACAGGGACAAAAGGGCCCAGTTAATTCTCTGTGTGAGAGTCTATCACGCAGCCTTGAGAAAACACAAATGTGGGAACCTAAACTAGGACGCCAGAAGCAGGTTTGCACTCCCTCTGTTGCCTCTGGGTTTGGGGTGTCCTTGGGTTGCCTTGGCTGCTGCAGGGCCTGCCCTTGGAGGCCTGCCTGTGGTGAGGTCACCCCAGGCTGTGTTGAGACAACATTAGCGAAATGCCATGGCAATGAACTGGGCTGTCACCCCCACAGGGCTCCGAGGCTCCGAGAGACAGTTCCAGGGGATGAGAATGTGGATTTAGGCAGAGAAAGGGGCGGCCAGAGCCAAGAGCCTGGAAGAGGCAAGGCGAGGGGGCGTGGGCCGTCCTCAGGCCGCTCTCTGAGCCTCCTCTGTAAACAGACCGCTGTCCGTTGGCCGTGGACTAGCGGAGTGTGGAAAGGTCCTTCAGGACAGTGGAGACCCCCAGGGATGTGACAGAGAACGGAGCATGTGGGCGGGTGACAGATAATGACCTCCAAGGTCCAGCTGATAAAGTTTAGAACAGAAAGTTCCAAAACAGAATGGAGACCATGCCGACATTTATTTTGAAGAATGGGTTTATATACAAATACACATTTCCTTTTATAGGAGTCAGATTTTTCTGGAAGGATCCACAAGAGTTAGTGACAGTGATTACCTTTGGGAAGAAAAACTGTAGTGCTGAGTCAATGTCAGAAAGGAGACTGTAATGTTTTGAACTGCTTGGGTTTCTAAAAAGGTATATGCAGATATTACCTTCTGCAAAATTTTCATGAAAAAGGGAAGAGTCAACACTATGCATGACTGTGTCCATGAGCATTAGCTAAAACTGCCACCCAGGGATGTTCTTGGTAAAGGAGGCACAGTCCCAAAGGCAGATAATAGAATTTTTAAATGTGGAAAATAGTTGCCAATGTCTCAACTACCAGAGATTTAGTATTTATTTATTTCATCATGCAAATCATATATCATGTGAAAAAGGAGAAGGCCAGACCGGATAATGACTTGGCCCTCTCTGGCTGTCACATGAGAACCTGGCCGCAGGGGGTCTCCTTGGAGGGGGCCCCTGGAGGCCCCGGACCCCGGAGGCCTGAGGACAGCTGACGACACCAGTGGAACATTCTGTCCAGTCCTGGCCTCTCGAGGAATCCCTTTTCGGTGTGCTCTGAGTCACCTGGTTCTTCCTTCCACCTGCTGCTCACATCTCCAGCAAATGCTTCCAGAGCACTTCTCTGCAGACAGGCTGAGATATGGGCTGAGCATCCTAGCGAAGGGTCACCACCCTGTTTGTTAAGGTGCAACTCGGCCCAGGAACCTTGATGGTTTTCACTCTGGCACCAGCACCATCTCAGGAATCCATTACAATCCAGGAGCCTGGGTGTCCTACCACTGGAAATGCTGGATCCGGGGGGTCAGGGGATGGGGCCGCATCTGCCTTTTCCACAAATCTCCGGTGATTCCCAGGAGCCGCCAGGACTGAGAATCCCAGGAACAATCTAGTTGTAGGCACCGTGGGCAAAAGTGGGGGAGGGAGTCCAAAGGAAGGACTGCATGGTGGCTGGGATGGGGGTGGGGGGTGAAGAGATAGGGGAGGCTGGAAAAGGGAAGAGAGGACGGCTGTGTGCCAAGCTTCCCCACCCCTGGCCTCCAGGGTCAGGAGGGAGCCCTGGATGCTACCGGGAGCTCATCTGCTCCTGGGAAGGAGGTGTCTCCCTAGTCGGCTGTATAGGGGTCAGCCGGAGCTGAGGCATGCCGGGAAGGCTCAGGTGGCTGGAGCTCTAGTGGCCGTGTGGCCACACCTGGCAGGGAAGCTCAGGTGGGCAGGATGGCCACACAGGGACTCACAGGCCCTCAGAACAGGGACTGGGGGGCCTGGAGGGTGTCCATTTCAATCATATGCATAGGGAATCTGAGGCTCAGAAATGGAGATGGGTAGCACAGGGCCTCCTGGCTCCTCGGCCAGAACTGTAGACATGCCCTACTCCTACACATTCCTCGGGTGGAGCGCTGTTATTGCCTTCCTCCTTGACCAGTCCCCGGAAGGCCTCTTGCACACATGGGCACTTGGGTGCAAATTACGAACGTACAAATTATGAAGACATTCCACTGAGCTGCCAAATTGTAGGAAGGCACCCCTTCCTCTGATCTGACCCAGCATAGCCAGGGCAAGGCTTGGGGACTAGACACGAGCCCCCAGTAGTCGACTCAGTGGAGTGCCTTTGTGCAGTATGCAACTTGCACCACCTCACCTGGCACCCCGTGCTGGTACATCACGTGACTGGTACAGAGCTGCCATGAACTTGCTGAGATAGAGGCCCAGAACGAGGCACACATAACCCTGCCAGGCTAGTTTGCCAGCCCTAAACCCTCCCTTTTTTTTTTCCTTGCTTATCCGGGTGTTATTTTCCCCATATTTGATAAGTTACATCACCAATTTCTGCATATACAAGTATGTTTCTTGCTCGCATTTGCTTCCCTAGATTCCCCTGCAAAAAGCATCTTATGGGTGGACAGAGCCTCTGACCTCATCTCTCATGACCTTGGACTTTATGCAGGCACAGCTAAATGGACCATGGAAGCGCTTCCCCGCCCTCCACCCCAAGCCACATGACTTTTTCTGAAGCCCCTGGGATTTTAGTAAGAGTGGGGTCCACCCACTGAGCCCTCCACCTACACACACACAGAGACACTTCCCACCTTCCCCCGCTGGCTCCCGCATGACCTTCTCCCAACAGTCCTTTGTGCTCAGGATGGCTCAGGTCAGTACTCCGCTCCTGGGCTGTCACAAGGGGGGAGTGGGGATCGAGCCCAGAGCCATGTGCCCCCCTGGTTCAGCCAGCTCTGTCCCCTGCTGGCTCTGCCCGCTTCCATCTTCATCCTGGCTCTAGTTTCCTGTTTGTGAAGTGGGGTTCTAGAAGAGATGCTTACATGGGTCACAGGGTCCATTGTGAACCAAGCTCTGCTCAAGTGCTTTCTTGCTCTTAGCCTCTATCTTCTTCAGAGTCCTCTAAGGTGGGACCATTATCATCCCATTTCACAGATGAGCAACTTGCCCCGGGTTATTCACATCCTCGTGACCTCAGAGTCCCTGCACACAAGTCCCTGTGCTGCCACGCTCAGCCCCCGGCTGGAGTGCACGCCCTGCTGGTCTGTGTCCCGTTGCTCCAGCCTTGGGAGGTGAACTTGGCAGGTCTCAAGGGCATCTGGCTCTGCTTCTTATGTTTCGCTCTCCTCTGGAGCTGGGAGGGTTGTTGGGGGTGCACTTCCGGCCCCTGCCAATCTGAACCCCATCCGACCCCCAGCAACAAACGCACGGGTCTCACTTGAGTCGAAGCAGGTGAAGGATGGGTCTCCTGGCAGAAGGAGAATCACAAGCCACTCCCTAGACTACCATCAGCAGGGATGGAGAGAAAGTAGTGCAAGGTATCAAAGTCCAGGGGCGTCCCTGCCCTTGTCCCCCTTGTGGTCGATAGAGCGAGGGCTTCTCCCACGCCGTCCTTGCCCCGCCCCCACCCCTCACTGCCTTCTTCATGGGTTTGTGATTGTCTCCACCCTAGATGCCGTGACCCCAAAGATGTTTGAGGAGCTCAAAAACCAGCTGGACAACCTGGCCCAGGAGGTGGCGCTGCTGAAGGAGCAGCAGGCCCTGCAGACAGGTGAGCGCAGACGGCGGCCTCTGGGGGGCGGGAGCGAGGCCGAGAAGGGCTCAGGCCAGGGCAGCCAGCAGTGTGCTTGGAAGTCTCCAGCCAGGACTGGGGTCCAGGCTGTCAGGCCAGCCCTGTAGGCCAAGACACCGGGTCCAGGGAGCCCCCTCCTCCACCCGCCTCCTCTCTGGCCCATCCCGACACGTGTGCATTTGGGAATGTTCTCGAAGGACAAAAACTCTCCCCATGACTGCCCACCGGAAGCGTGGCCCCAGGAGCAGTGTGTGGAGCAGGGGCGCAGTCTTCCTCACTCTCCGCTCAGCCAGCCCCCCCCCCCCAGCCCTCAGGGACACGTTAGCGTCACTCCGCTGTGCATCAGCATGTTTGCGGATGCTGCTGCTCTTCATCAGCCTAATTATGCCCAGGCAGTGTTTATCCGACCCATTTTAAGTGGGGGAAACCAAGGCACAGAGAGGTCCCATTCCTCACCCATGCTCACCTGGCTGGTTAACACGGTGAGGATCTGAATGGGAGCAGCCTGCCCGGTGCACGCCAGGTGTGAAGGAAGGTGGGTTTGGGTCTTCCAGGCCCTGCGCTCTCATCAGACAAGCAAGGATGGACAAGGCACACAGCTGCAGAGCCTGGGGGCAAGGCCGGGTCTCCTCCCGGGCCACGTCATCTCTCTCTCTCTCCCCACTATGTTCCTTTCATAGCGTCTCAGACTTACCTTCTCCTTTGTGAGCCTACCCTGGGGAGCACGGAGAATAGAGACTAACAGTAGTATGTAACACTCACATGTGAGCATCCTGCGGGCCTGGCACTGCTCCAAGGGCTCTAAGTGCAGTAGCTCATCCTTTGCAGAAAACCCATGCAGTGAGATTATTACTATAACCCCACCTCCATTTCCCACCTCTTACTCTGCTACGCTGCGTCTCCAGTTATCACCTGGGTGGTGTCTTCGTGGGCAATCTACAAATCTCTCTGTGCTCACAGCTACCCTCTCACCTGATGCTTTTCTGACAGCGTGTCCTGAGCTTTGGGTCCTCTACTCCCCTTGTGCCTCCTCAGAGACTTCCAGATCCTTCTCACTGGGCAGTTTGCACCACTTCCTCCTACCCAGGTCTCTCTTTTCAGCACGTACACTGACAGAGGGACACTTTCTGTCCCTCTAAAGTGCCACACTCTGTCCTTCCAACCACAGGGCCTTTGTACCTGCTGTTTTGGCAGCCTGAGTTGCTCCCCCAAGATCCACCTACTATGCACCTCTAGCATCACTGTCTCAGGACTCCCTAGTTCCTCATCTCAATCAGGATCCTCAGTTATAACTCTCAC
The DNA here is from genome assembly GCA_002007465.1 of Ailurus styani. Classification (NCBI taxonomy): domain Eukaryota; kingdom Metazoa; phylum Chordata; class Mammalia; order Carnivora; family Ailuridae; genus Ailurus; species Ailurus styani. The sequence continues at coordinate 7,204,421 of LNAC01000008.1, read as the reverse complement.
AAAATGATGTTCCTTCCTTCATTGTATTTATTGCAGTTTGTGATGATCTATTCATTTGCTGATTCAAGTCTGCCTCCCCCCAGATGATAAGCCCCAGGAACACAGGGGCCATGTTCGATTGCCTTGTCTTTTCCACCACCTTGCCCACCATAGTGCCTGCCACATATCAGCACTCAGGAAACTTTTGTTGAAGCGCGGGCAAACACGTGATTTTGTACAACCTGCTTAACATAGCAAGTACGGTGAAGGGGCTCTAGAAGGGAAGAGTCTACCATGTTTCAGCTTCAAGTAAATATAACACCTAACAGCAGCTTAAACAAAAAGTGAGTCTGAGTGGGTAGCTGTAAGTTTTCATTCAGAAACTTTGCCTCATGGTGCCAAGATGGCTGCCCCAGCTCCAGGCATCCAGATGGCATTCAAGGCAAGATGTAGGAGAAAAGGTGGCCCAGCCATTTCTCAGGAGAGTGAAGGTCTTCCATTCCCACCTTTTTGATCAGAGCTCTATCATATGATCTATCGTAGCCTCCACGCAGGAATGACTTTTCCAGCCTCTGTAGTGGAGGCAGACAAGGGAGAAGGGGGTTGAGAATGGATGTTGGTTGGGTTGACCAACAGTGTCTGCCCAGAGGGAAAGTTTAGAAGCACAGTGCCATTCTGGGTGACAGACTACTCATCTGTAGAGTGGAAGGTGTAGGGGGAGATTTCGGGGAGGGCTCGAAGGTCTCTCTCGTGTTCAAGCTTTGTGCTTGGCTGAAGTCCACATAACCCAGATGGCACTAGCCCCCTAGGGTGGGGACTTCCTGGCACAAAGTTCATGGCAAATGGCAGCCACCCCCCCATGTCTGCTGATTCCCTGGAGGTTCACAGCCTCCCACGCTGACAGGGCTCCTCAGAATTCCCCCACCGTGGGCAGAGCAGACCCTGTCTCTAGGCTTGCAGCCCCCCTCCCAACCAGGCACTGGATGTGGCGCCAGGGAAGGGTGGTGACCTTGAGCTCGGGGCTGTGGCACGGGGATCCAGGCTCTGCCTGTGTCCATCACAGTACCAGCCTGGGGGGTGGGTGTGCTGTCCAGGGCTGGCGACAACGACGACGGAGGCGGAGGGGCGGGGACTGCAGGAGGGTGGGCCCGGCCCTAGGGGTTGGCCTGGGGCTGCGGACCCTGGTGACCTTGGCTGACGGCCGCCTCTTCCCCCCTCGCAGTCTGCCTTAAGGGCACCAAGGTGCACAGGAAATGCTTCCTGGCCTTCACCCAGGCCAAGACCTTCCACGAGGCGAGCGAGGACTGCATCTCGCGCGGGGGCACGCTGGGCACCCCGCAGACGGGCTCCGAGAACGACGCCCTGTTCGAGTACCTGCGCCAGAGCGTGGGCGCCGAGGCCGAGATCTGGCTGGGCCTCAACGACATGGCGGCCGAGGGCGTCTGGGTGGACATGACCGGCGGCCACATCGCCTACAAGAACTGGGAGACGGAGATCACGGCGCAGCCCGATGGCGGCAAGGTCGAGAACTGCGCCGCCCTGGCCGGCGCGGCCAACGGCAAGTGGTTCGACAAGCGCTGCCGCGACAAGCTGCCCTACATCTGCCAGTTCGCCATCGTGTAGCCGCCCGGCCGGCGGGGAGGAGGCGGGGGGC